>CM060638.1:3096702-3649202 GCA_030578275.1 Meda fulgida
AATAAATAAAGTTTAAGTTTTATAAGCACAAACGCTCGCCTTGCTCTGTTCTGTGATGCACGTTTGTAACGTCACGTAATACGCAATTACGTTGAAAAGGTCTCACAGAACAGAGCAAGGCGAGCATTTGTGCTTATAAAACTTAAACTTTTTTATTTATTTTTGAAATGACCGATCGTTTTTCCATCTAAAGAAAGAAAGACATGAACATCTTGGATGCCATGGGGGTGAGTAAATTATCAGCAAAAGTTTTTTAAAAGTGAACTAATCCTTTAAGATCCACCTGAATATTCTGCAAAAGAACGCCATATGTATGGAACTTGTTTTCACCACAGAATAAAACATTTTAAAAGATAATTGCGACTTTATATCTCGTGATTCTGACGTTATAACTCGCAATTCTGACTTATTTTCTCAGAATTGTGAGATAAACTCGCAATTGCGATTTACAAAGTTTAATTCTGAAGAAAAAAAAGAATTGTGAGTTTATAGCCTATGTGAAAATAAGTCAGAATTGCAAGATTTAAACTCGCAATTGCAAGATTTTTTTTTTTTTAGATTGAAGTCCAATCAGCCTACCTTTTTTTATTCTGTGGCGGAAACAAGCTTCCATGCATAATGGGCGCAAACTCAAATGTCATTTTTGGATAAATTGTTCCTTTAAGAAAATTGGTCCGCTTTTCCTGTTTTGCTTTTCCATAATCGATTACTTAGGCCTACACCACATCTATTTTTTCTAGCACTTTCTTTGTTCGTGTTTGGACCCAGTTCTCTCTCTCTCTCTGTGTGTGTTTGTTTTTCGGTACTCTAGTCTGAGTCACGGACGCTTGAACATTATTCGTGTACACACACACACACACACACACACACACACACACACACACACACACACACACACACACACACACACACACACACACGTTGGGCTGGCACGCGGACAGACAGTGGAATTGAGCGAACATTTATATATTTCTGAATGAAGCCCGAGGAAGCACTGAAACTATTGAACAAACCCCCGCCATTTTTCAAATCTGATTCACTCTTACTGAGTCAACTCTGAATCACAGGAAACTGTGATCCTCTCAGAACAAATGAACACACGTTTATACTAAATCATAGTACAAAGATGTAAATAAACACCTCAAAGCTGCGCCATAATGTTCCTGCGATGCATGATCTCGGTTCTGCGCATTTGAACAGCACAAAAGCATCAGTTCTACAACTACAGATTCAGAACAGTGATGACGAGGCTCTGAGAATATAGAACTGATAATAAGGTTCGAAACTCGAAAGCCATTCAGTTTTAGCAGTCCAGAGATAGTAGGCTATATTTCCTTTACTGCATCTTAGCGATTTGTTTATATTGAAAATTAAAATTATAAAAACATTCAACAGAAAACCCACATGTAGGCTATATTAATAATTTTATGTAAATATTTTGCAATGTGGACTGATTGCAGGCAGTGTTTATTTGAATGCAGCCGGCTAACTCGGCTGACCGTTTATTTGGTCAAACATGACTTAAATGCAGATCGTCTCCATGACACACCCGGATTATAATTGCGAAAGAAGGCACACGACAATAAGGACGATAAAGGACACACAGTGGTTTAACTTTCTTTCACTGCAACACAAGTGTCTGGACATTTAGCCAGCCTATTTTTTTATGACCTCTTTGCGCACTTGGATGACTGGTGTACATGGGCTACTAGTAATATGGCCCTTTCCATTCACTAGTTTATTTAGTGTTTCCCATTTTTGGCGGAATCCAATTCTCATCTGTCCCACCACAGTTTCACGATGGAGCCAAACAAAACGTGCAGCGCGTGGGTCTTCTGGACCAGGACTGAAAACCATTGGTCTCTAGATTAGCTGAGTTTTTGCTGCCATCTTGTGGGCGATCCTATATGAATTATGAGAAAGAAAGAAACCCTGTTAAAGGCACCATGTGATGTGAATAGTTCACCTAAAACAAAAATTTGTTATTAGCTCACCTTCATGTCACCTGAATTACAAACCTGAATTACTTTCTTTCTTCTGTGGAACATAAAATAAGATATTTTGAAGAATATGGGTCACCAAACAATTGGGCCAAATTGACTTTCATTTGGAAAAAATATTCTTCAAAATCTCTTCTTTTGTGTTCAGCAGAAGGAAGAAACTTAACAGGTCTGGAACAACAACAACTTTAGGGTGAGTAAAGGATGACTGGATTTGAACTATCCCTTTAAGTGCCATATTAGGCCTAATAGATTAGGCTATTTGTCATCATATTTTAAAAAACTGCAATGGCTAATTACAATCTGCAATTTTACTTGCTATGCTCACATGTAATATAATAAATGTGTGTAGAAAAACTGTTCTTTACTCTGTCTATTGGGAGACAAACAAATGTTCCCACAAGAGGGCACTCTGCAACTGGACAAATGCCAATGATCTCACCCATGGGAGAATTGTATTTGTTTTGAACTATTTGAAAGGAAATGCAACTAAACACATTGAAATAAGTTAATTTTGTTGAAATAAATGATAGGCATGCAGCTATGTTTTGTCATTTTGCTTTTCAGTGTTTGGCTGTTTCTGCCGTTGCAACATTGCAGTTTCTGTGACATTTAAGATGTGTGAATCCTTTCAGCTTAAAACCACAAACCGCCACATCACACACTCACTCTTAACCCCAATCAGCTTCACTAGAACAGTGTGTGGAAACACGTTCTTACACAAAGTGAAATTAAACCGATTCATCTGTATTAGCATAAAACGTTAAGTGGATGAGGTAGACAAATCAAGATTACGTTCGTAATACTTAAAATCCTTAGTTATCATTAATCATTTTTAATTGGAGTATAAATTAGTAGAACTATATTAAATTACACAAACAAATGTCATATATATGTAACGTCTTATTTAATAATACTGTTTAGATTTTGAGATGTATTAAATGTATTCTTTCTGTCACATAAATTAGAAGGGAAGAAATTAAACCAGATTTCAATGTTCCAAAGTTTTTCTTAATCATTGTTCATGACAAAATACTATAAAAAATAAATCAAGTAATTGTCATAGTTAAATGACAGATATAAATGACAGGGTTTAAGATTTTGGTTATATTGCCCATCCCTAAGCAGTTTAACTGAAAATTTAACTGAAAGTTGTGCCATAATACTTAGACCGCTCACATGTTAGGTGTCTTTAATTATTATTTACATTAAAAAATAGTTTGGTAAAATGTACTTTCTGTGTTTTTGTATTGCAAAACACTTGTGCTGCTATTGAGGAGATACGGGTAAGATTAAAGGCTTTAAATCTCCTTTGTAAAAGCTTTACAAAGCATAAATAGTCTTCACTTTAGATGAGCTCACAAAAATAGTTAACTGGCCACAACTAAATGTTTTATAATACTTGAATTAATTTAGGAATTACAGTACACTGTAAATTTACAGCAACTTACTGGCAAGTCTGTACATTTACAAGATTACAGTAAATCATAAACTACAGCTGTGAATTTACAGTTCTTTACTGTAATCTTTACAGTATGAATTAAAACCTGCGTAAACTGAGGAAACCGATTATATTAAATTGGTCAACTGCCATTTCATATTTATACTGTGATCTTATTTCATTTGAGTCCACTTAAAAAAGATCTAATTAATTTAAACGAGTTAACAAAACATACTGTCACAGGTTAACCTGGTGACTCTATAAACTCGGACTTACCAACATACACCCATTTCACTGATACTGTGCATTGCCGGCAATATTAACAACTGTGTACACATCAGGAAAGTGTTATGGACTTTTTGTTTTGTTCAGTCTAAAGTTGTTACTGCTGTGTTTTGTTATAGTTTTCAACTCTTTATAGTTTTTCTTAAAGTTTGTCATTATTTTTCTAAAAGAACAGAATGCAGGAACACACAATAATTTATATAATAATTACCTTTATTTTTCCACATTTTGTTCACAAACCTTATTGCAGTTAGACTTCCCGGTTCACACTCTGTACAACCTAACCCATAATCCAAGTTAAACTGTTTTTTAAAGCAACAGCCACATCACTTCCTGTGGAAGATACCATTTTGGTGTGATGTCAGAGGAGGGGGGATTTAGAAACAGTTGTTTTTACCATATAATTTGTTGTTAAACTCACTCTCTGTTAATGGTTGTTGTTTTAGCTGTTTGGAAGGTTTAAGTGTTGTGTTGGGTGTTTATATTACTTAAATTGATTGTTACAAACGTATTAGCTTGTACCTGTGGTTGGTAGGCCCTATGGGCGGGGCTTCAGCCTATAAATAGACTTAATGGCTGAAAGGATTTCAGTTCTGATTGTGAACTCAGAGAAATTGGATACTGAGCAGTGTTGTGAACATTGGGCCATTTGGTTTAGCCAAAATTAGCACATTGTTGCGGTTTTCTTTTCTTTTTGTACAGTTTTTATTTATTTTTTTGTTTCTCCTGCACTGTAAATATTTTAGCACCTTCCAATAAAACACCATTTTGGATTTTGCATCAACTTGCCTTACAACAACATGCAATTACATGTGATATGAACATTTTACATTTACATTACAATTATATTCCATTCCCGAGATATAATAAATGTAAAATATCAGCTTTCCAATGTTCTGTGTCAGCTTTCTATTCAAATTAAGTCAAATTAAGTTAAATCCAGGGATGTGGAACTACCTATCTGAAAAGTGTGGGAGACGCATTTTAAATCAACCTCCCTTAAAAAATACAATACACTTTAAAAAAATGTCAAGGTAGTCTACATATGGCATATCATTTGAAGGCATAACAATAACATGTCTAAACAAACTCGAAATTAGAACTAAAATGTTGCAACCATAAAGAATTTGTGGGGCGTTCTCAATAAACGTCTCGGTTAGTGTTAACCCTCGTTCTCTGAAGGAGGTAACAGAGATGTTACGTTGAAAGGCTGACGTTGCAGGATCTCATTTGGGAGTACTATCAGGGGTGAGATGTGCATGGCCAGCCACTCCCCCAGATATACGCATACGTTTGCTGGCAGAGAAGAGCAATACAGGATGGACTGTACAATACAAATTCCACTTACCAAAGGATCCTAATACTAAGTATGTGGTTATTTATGTTCAAAAATGTGAATGTCTTAGTTGAGTATTATTATTTATATTGGGTACATTTCACTGTGGATTATTTGGTAAATCAGTCGCAATTTCAGTGCAGACTTTTACGATATGGACTCAGCAGTAATGTGACAACATGTAAGTAACCGTTTTATTTCTAATGCCTGATTTATGACCAGTGATTTTGGATATTTAATGATTCATGTACATTCAGATGTTCTTTGTCTATGTGCCAGTAAATCAAACCAGTGAGTGACTTAACGGTCAACTTCACATTGTTTCTCTTAGTAGGATGGAAATAATCTGTTATTTAAACTGTGATTAAATTATATATAGAAAGTGATATATAGGACGCTACCTTTGCAATCGCTGGAGCTGTCAATCAAAACAGTGCAAGTTTATCAGTGACTTTGTTGTGTTTTGACATAAACGTTATTTGACATAAACTCATGTAAAGCCTAATCTCTGATTTAGAGTTATACTGGTGATAACAGCTTCTCTGTGATTCTACTGCATAAGATCAAGCTTTTTCAAAATAATCCAAAGGATTTCTTCAAAATTTTTAAGGCTTAAAATTAGAATCAAGCTGTCCAATTAGTAGAATCAAGTGCAAGAACATAATTAAAGGGGAAGGCCACTCCTATATATAAAACCTAAAAAAAAAAAAACTGGTCTGGTTTTGTAATAAGTATTGAAAGATCATCATGCAATGATTAACAGAACCAACAATTCCGTTTGTGAAAAAGAACCCCACACAGAACGGATTTGAAGCATGGTTGTGGACGTGTTTTGAGGCTATTTGCTGCTTCAGGGCCTGGAAAACTTGCCATCATAATTTCACGTTATCTCAAGAGTGCACTCTCCAGAACATTTTTGCTCACTGTTTCCTGCAGGCTCCACGTCTTCATCCGGAATCCCTGACAGTATATAAAAAACCCTCATCTATTCTAAGAGCGTTTAACCTCATCATAAAAAAAAAACAAAAACACTTTCACTTTAATTTCTTCCTATTCTAGTTTATGCTACTCCGAGCAATATCTGAAACGTTGTATTTTGAGCACTCACTGTGTTTATTTGCCTCTTCACAATGAATTGCTTGCTGTATTCTTCATTTGTAAGTCACTTTGGATAAAAGCGTCTGCAAAATGAATAAATGTATGTAAATAAATAAGGCCATCTGTAAAAAGGTTGAAGCTGTAATTTGCGGAACAAGTTGTTTCTGTCAAAAGGAAACAATACCACATAAATATAAGGTTGTATTTATTTTTCCCAAAGACAACAATACAATTTCTGTAGACATCTTTATAAAAGAAAACAAAAAAGATTTCAAAGCAATTTTGTGTTATTAAATAAATTATAACCTTCACCCATCAATTCTGTCCGAGAAAAGTTCCATGAAAGGTTGAAATGCCCACATGTTACAAAGGGGTTTACTTACTTTTTCATAACATTGTATGAGTTGGCTTATACAAAAATGTATTATTTTACTTTCATTGCGACAAATCAAGAAAGCAGCACATCAATAAAACTTTCTGTCAATAGAAATCTCCACAGTTTTAAATAATTTTTCAGTAATTTTTACTGAAATGTTTAATGTTAATGTTTAATGCAATGTATTGCAATGATGTGAAATTGTGTTGGTTGTTCCCTTTTGAGGGAACTCCACGCTGCATCAGATTGTATCCGCTTGCATGCTTGCATACAGTTGTAGCAATATGTAACGTGATTGCTTCTTGAAGCACACTTGAAATCAGTCCAATGGCATGGTGGGACGTCATCCCGTAGCATGTTACGCCATGACCAGGAAGCTATAAAACACATCTTGACCAAACAATGCCAGCTTCTGTGCCTTCCACAATTGTGAATTGTCTGTCATATTTATTTTTCATTTATCCCGTAGTCATCTCAATGCATTATATCATGATATGGTGAGCAAACAACATTTTAATTCCCACTCTACATCATGGGTGGGGATATACTATGGGATTAAAATCCTGCCATGATTCAAAACTGAAAATAAAGTTCTGAAAGGTTGAAACTAAATGTTCAAAACGTCAAAATCTTACAAAAAAAAGTTTTGCAAGATCGAAAAATAAGATTTGCAAGCTTGCAAAATGTAAAAAAATAAAAATATCTGCAAACATTGTTTTGTTTTTTTTGATTTCCTACTTCAGAACTTCAACATTTTATTTACGATGTTGCGCAAACAAATTTTCAGAGTTTCAAATTTTGTCACTGTTCTCCCACGGTATTAGTTAGTTTTCCAGGTTTGAAACCTCGCAAATGGTGATCTGAAAACTGGTGTGCGAATGAGTGAAAAACAGGTTTGTAACTCTGAAAACATAGTTTTGCAGGCTTGAAAATTGGTTAAAAAAAATAAAATCTCTGCAAGCATAATTTTATTTTTGAGTTTTCCCTCTTCACAAGTGCAACACTTTTTTTACGGTGTTGCACATTCATTTTTTCAGAGTTTCAAATTTGTCAGTGTTCTCCCACTGTATTTAGTTTGTTTTCTAGATTTGAAACCTTGTAAATGTTGATCTGAAAACTGGTGTGCAAATAGGTGAAAAAAGTTTTGAAACTCTGAAAACTGAGGGTCGACAGGGCGAAACTTGTTACATTACATTACATTTGCACTCATTTGCAGACTATTTTTTCAGAGTTGAGTTTACACAACACTCACTTCGCGGAGATACGCCCTCACAGTTGCGAGCTTGCGACTCACGTGATTTGTGGCAGCGTTGTCACGCAGCTCTGCTCTAAAACTCTAAAATTCAGACTGAGCGCAAATGAAGCATCGCAACCTCGAAACTTAAAAAAAAAAAAAAAGCCTGGAGGGCGGGCCTTCTGCTCTTGGCCAATGCTTCGTTGTCTGCTGACGTACAGTCCAATCACAAGTCGTATTTACGGGAAACATGGGATTGACCGACTGCTCCGCCAATCACTCATATTTTGAAGAATGTCAATAATCAAACAGTTAACTGGAAACCATTGACTTCCATAGTAGGAAAAAAAATACCATGGAAGTCAATGGTTTCCAGTTAACTGTTTGATTACTGACATTCTTCAAAATATCTTCCCTTCTTCAGTATTGCAATGGAATTATTTTTGGTGAATAATGTTATGCTCTCACTCCCTATTTTCTTCTCATGTGATATACTCCCAGAGGTGAAATTGAGCTCTAATCAGTGGTTATGAATCAAAGCAATATTTGAATACCTTACTGAGACCCAGATTAAAATGCAAACATAGGTCATTGTCATTCCTATCACCTGAGTTGTCTACATTTTAGACAACTATCCAAAGGCACTCAGATATATAAAACAATTGGTTATATTGTCCTCTTCAGCCACCAATAACTATCTTGTTTGTATCTGTGTGTTACGAATATTGCAGATTCTGGGAAGAACCGCTTCTCAGATCAGACAGATGAGAAAGGGCTTAAAAGAAACAGGAGTGTGGTCAATACTGTCAGAAAGAAGAGATGTGGCTGAAGCTGTCTTCCCATGTGAAAAAGAAGTGATCTGCAGCCCCCAGGTAATACTCCTATAGGCTATGTGGACAGCCGTAGTCTCGAACTTCCGCTTTTGTCAGAAGTCGGCATATCAGTTTCCGGTCTACGACTGGTCATCCGCATCCACTAATAAACACACAAGATGAGTGCTGCTGGTGTACGAAAAAAAGAGACATCTAAGTTTCTAAGAACTGTTGGTGGATCTAACGTCCGTTTCACACCCGTTTGCAGTGTGTGTTGCGGTGCAGGAGCGTGCTGTTAGTGCGTTCACATATTATGATGCGTTTGCACAGTGAATAACTGATCCGCGGCTGTACAACAAACACATACTATATATTTTTATTTAAAGTCCAGAAGTTATGCTGCAACTTGCGATTTTAATATAGCAAATATTTGACCACTTGCTTGAGCAACTTATAAGTAATGCATGGAGTAATAGCCCTAACTTACATTGTTTAAATTGTGTTTAAATGTGCATACAAAGAATAGCAATGCTGAAACAACTTTTTGTTTTTAAAAATAAGTTGCAGCATAACTTCTGGACTTTAAATAAAAATATATAGTATGTGTTTGTTGTACAGCCGCGGATCAGTTATTAAGGGAAGATATTTTGAAGAATGTCAGTAATCAAACAGTTAACTGGAAACCATTGACTTCCATGGTATTTTTTTTCCTACTATGGAAGTCAATGGTTTCCAGTTAACTGTTTGATTATTGACATTCTTCAAAATATGAGTGATTGGCGGAGCAGTCGGTCAATCCCATGTTTCCCGTAAATACGACTTGTGATTGGATTGTACGTCAGCAGACAACGAAGCATTGGCCAAGAGCAGAAGGCCCGCCCTCCAGGCTTTTTTTTTTTTTTTTAAGTTTCGAGGTTGCGATGCTTCATTTGCGCTCAGTCTGAATTTCAGAGTTTTAGAGCAGAGCTGCGTGACAACGCTGCCACAAATCACGTGAGTCGCAAGCTCGCAACTGTGAGGGCGTATCTTCGCGAAGTGAGTGTTGTGTAAACTCAACTCTGAAAAAATAGTCTGCAAATGAGTGCAAATGTAATGTAATGTAACAAGTTTCGCCCTGTCGACCCTCAGTTTTCAGAGTTTCAAAACTTTTTTCACCTATTTGCACACCAGTTTTCAGATCAACATTTACAAGGTTTCAAATCTAGAAAACAAACTAAATACAGTGGGCGAACACTGACAAATTTGAAACTCTGAAAAAATGAATGTGCAACACCGTAAAAAAAGTGTTGCACTTGTGAAGAGGGAAAACTCAAAAATAAAATTATGCTTGCAGAGATTTTATTTTTTTTAACCAATTTTCAAGCCTGCAAAACTATGTTTTCAGAGTTACAAACCTGTTTTTCACTCATTCGCACACCAGTTTTCAGATCACCATTTGCGAGGTTTCAAACCTGGAAAACTAACTAATACCGTGGGAGAACAGTGACAAAATTTGAAACTGAAAATTTGTTTGCGCAACATCGTAAATAAAATGTTGAAGTTCTGAAGTAGGAAATCAAAAAAAACAAAACAATGTTTGCAGATATTTTTTATTTTTTTACATTTTGCAAGCTTGCAAATCTTATTTTTCGATCTTGCAAAACTTTTTTTTGTAAGATTTTGACGTTTTGAACATTTAGTTTCAACCTTTCAGAACTTTATTTTCAGTTTTGAATCATGGCAGGATTTTAATCCCATAATATACACAATGCATGTGTCGTTTGTTTGGGAGCAGAGCATGCACAGTCAGCTTTCAAAGGGCTTCCTACCTAGCAAGCGCAAACAGCGGGGCCTTCCGTTCTTTCCCGATCTCCACACTGACATAAACCGTTTTCTGCCCATGTCTTCGGCCCTCAAGTATCAAACTACTGGTCAATATTGGTGTTGAATGAACAGGGGTATGGGGCGATGCCTAAGGTGGAAGAGACACCCGTGAGCTATCTTTCCTCTGACTTTGCATCATCCCTGAAGGCCCGGACCTTACCCGCCAGGCGATGTAGAATAACTTGAGCTTTGGTGGGTAAGCCAGACACATCAGCAGGTCAGGGTGGAGAGTGTCTGTATACAATCTCCATCTTACAGGCATACCAGGCTGGCCTGCTTAAGGACCTGATCTGTCTCTCTGTGCCACTAAGGACACGGTCAGGGCTATAGGCCGATCTACAGCTGCTCTGGAGGCCATGGAGAGACATCTTTGATTGAATTTGTTAGGAATAAAAGAGAAATAACTCTCAATGGGTCCTGCAGACTACAGAAAGAGGATACAGAATCCAGTTTGGTTCCCGCCCACCTCGTTTCAATGGGATTTTACCCACAGTGGTTGGTCCCGAGCAGGCTAAGGTGATTGACCAAGAAGTCGAGGCTCTTTTGGTAAAGGAGGCCATAACATGTGTTCCTCCTCCAGAGAGAGACTCCGGGTTTTACAGCCAGTATTTCATTGATCCAAAGAAGGATGGAGGGTTGCATCCCATGTTAGATCTACAACAGTTAAATCGGTTGTAACTTTGTAACTCTGTGGAGATTACCATCCTTTCTCATCACAGGCCTCTCCTAAAGTTCACCTTCGGGGGTCAAAAGACCGGGTTATGTTCCGAAGGTTCCCACCAACATGGCACGACCTATAATCTTTCAGGTCTTTTGCCCACCTCCCTTTCAGATGATGGACCAGGAGAAGCTAGACTTGCTGTGTTCAGTCAGAGCACTGGATGCTTATGTCCACTGAGCTGTCCTGTGGCGTAAATCAGATCAACTGTTAGTTTGCTTTGGTCACCAGATGAGGTTCCCCAGCAAGTACACATAGAATAAGCAAGAGGATAGTTTAGTCTATCTTTCTTGCCTATTAGGCATGTGGACATTCTTCACCTATGGCTCTCAGAGCACATTCGCCTACGAGTATGGCGGCTTTGAAAGCCTGATATACAGGAGTTTCCCTGCAAGAAGTATGTGATGCGGTAGGTTAGTCCTCTCTGCAAACATTTGTGAACTCCACACCTGCTTATACCCTAGATTTCTTCTCGCCATGATTCACACTAGGACAGGCACTACTCCTATGGCATAGTGGCATAGTGGGTATAAAACTTGAAAGGGAACTTCTTGGTTATGACTGTAACCCTGTGAGGGATACTTCCTACATGCCTGTGATCGACTTGCTTCGGCTAATCACATTTTTTTTCACAATGGGGTAAAAGTTTTATATAACTCACACAATGTTCTACTTTTTTACAGCTTTGATTTATTTGTTTCTTCAAAGGTGCACTTTGTAACTTTTTGTTCAAAATTATCAAAATTTAAAGAATGGGTCAATACACCAATCCTTTTACCATAACGTGACTGAGTGGGATGTTTTTCAGGTGAAATTTCGTACTTATGTCACTCATCTGTGTGGATCTCGTCATATCCATTAATAGAGAGAAGTTTCTCCTGCTACTTTGATACATGTGGGAGTGGCAGAGGTTTGTTGTCACAACGAGAAAGGTTGACATGGAGCATGCAACAACCAGAAAAAAACTAAACCGAGGAGTGGCTGCTAGCAAAAAGAGGACTTAACAGAGCTAAAAACTATAATCAAGATTGACTTGGCTTTTCGGAGATGGTGAGAACTTTTTTTTTTTTATTACCAACATTTTATTCTATTGAATTGATGAACTGCCATATGTAGCTTTCTAACAGAGGATATCTCTTAAGCCTAGTAGTGAATGTTTTATGAGAGGTGGGATAACCATATTCATCTATAGTCATGCAGAACAGAAGCACAACCAAAACAATGTTCTTACGCAAAAATCATGCCGTTTTATTTCTTAACCACTAGAGGGCCAAAAGTTACATAGTGTACCTTTAATAAAATTATTTAATGGATTAATAAATAAAGGGTACATTTGTGGATATCATAACATTTTATACTTAAAAATGAAAACATACCAGCTTAAATTCTTTCTAAATATAATAATGTATTTTCAGTTCCATTCACAGGTGAAAAAAACAGATTCCATCACTAAAACTGACATTATTATCCATAATAAATCACTTGCATTAGAGGCTTGATTTAAATGAATAAATACATACTTAAACAAATGCATAGGTGGTGGTGAGCTCATGCATTGATAACCAATGTCCCACTGGAAAAGTCATGGGAATGAAGGTTGTCATCAGTACACCAAGAGAATTTAAAGTCAGTAGATGTTAAATTCTCACTAAAAGAAAAACAAAACAAAACATGCTTTTTAAACCAGTAACATGGCTTCAAAAAGCCTGAATGAAAGGTTACCCAATTCCTTAACAAAATAATAATAAAAAAATTGAACATTGTCATTATTTACGGTCATCTTTATGTCACCTTCCAATCATGTATGCTATTTATTTTTAAAATGTTATTAGAAGAAGATTTAGAAGAATCTTCATGCTGCTCTTTTTCGTACTTCATGGCGACCAAAAAATCACCAAAAATATCAAAAAGCTCTATAGTACAACATCTTGTGCACTTCAAGTCTTCCACAGCCACATGACAGTTTGTGTAAGACCAAAATTGAAATCATTATTCACTGATACTACTGTAGCTCAAGTCAAATATGTCTCTTTTCGAGGCATACTGTCATGTTGGACCTCAATAACTTCATGAATAATTGATTTGATTTGTGCACCATTGATATCATTTTTATTATGTTCTATGGAAAAATAATTAATGTATACGGGTTTGGAAGAAATTAGAAAGAGTACAAAATGACAGAATTTTCATTTTTGGGCGTTTCTGAGGGTGGCATGTATGCCATGTCCAAGTTTGCCATTCAGATTTGCTACCAAGTATGAGACTTTATAGCATAGGTATTTCCCCTATTATTGTATAGAGGGAAAATAAGGTTTTATGACTTCCTTCCTTCATGTTTGCTACGATCAGTTTCTCTTCCTCTAAAAGAAGTCGCTATTTATCTCGTTGGAGAGCTGGCTGACTGCCACCTCACTGTGGGCGGAGCCAATGAGGATGCGTGCTGTCCGTTGGGGTATAATATCCAGGTAATGCCCTGTTTGTGCTTCTGGACAATGCCTGCATGTCTGGTGGCTCTCATTTAGTCCATTAGAGACCCATGTGTGGTTACACTTATCCTTTGTGTTCAGGTTTGAAAGGCTTGCTGCTCCTTTTTGTTGGCTGTCTGTCTGGCATATGCAGGGACAGAGTGTTCTCTTGCATTTTGTAGCATCCCGGCACAGGGATTTCCGGAAACTAGGCTTAAAGACGAGGTAGACCATTGGGTTGTAGAGGGTGGATGACTTGGCAAACATGGCTGCCAGGGCAAATGCTACTGGAGGTACCAAGTCTGGATCACTAAAGGCCGTCCACATGGATACCACAGCATACGGGCTCCACGCCATCAGAAATCCAATACATACTGCCACCGATAGCTATATGAAGAGGAACCAGACAAAAATATTAACACATATATTAATACAGATAAAACACATTGTATTCCCTGTGGCCCTGGATTACAAGTGGCCAGATCTCCTGCTATGTGCTTTCCTCCACTTCCACTTATCTGGGCTGTCCTGGGATATGCCTGCTGCTCCAGCTAGCAAACACCTACACACTACTATTGGTCTGTGGTGATTACGCAATAGGTAGGTGTGCTCTGGGGCTCCTCCTTCTTTGATGTGGGAATCTTCTCCAGTTTATTTCTTCTGTTAAGTCAGATGTGAGTAAAAACATGAACACACTGGAGAGCTACTTTATAGAAGAAAAGAAAGTATAAGTGAAAGTGAGACTTGTTTAATACTGACATGTTTACTACTGTAGTTTAATACTGCTTGCATTAAAGCAATCTATTGTATAAATGGCAATTTAAATAAATGTGATATGAATTGATTGGAGTGAAAATTTTAGAGCTTGTGAAAACATATCCACATCTCTATGATCAGATGCTTTTCTTAACTGCCATTTTCTCACCGCTGTCATTTTACATAATCTTTAAGCTAATAAGGTTAAGAGTATTTGGCTTGCTCTTCGCAGTGAAGGGGCACACTGATGATGTAGGTGGAGCTGGGGAGGTGGAGGGACGCCAGAACAAGGTGAGCGGCTGCTTATATGCTTCGGCAGTTCATTGGAAGATTAGGAGGGTTCACTCCTCCTGAAATTACGCTGTGAATAATCCCTGCCCAGCACGTTAGCGGGACTGGTTACAAGTTTGTGATGGTAGGAGCAAGGACGGTTTCAAACTGTGTTTTTTGGTACACTGCAGTTTTAATGAGAAAATACTCAGTGGTGTTGACTGATGAATTTGCACATAATTTGTCTTAAAACACCACAAAGACAAACTATGTGTGGACAGAGGAGCTCAGACAAATAGCTCGGTGCCAGATTATTTACGGATTTAAAAACAAAGAGAAGAATTTTAAACTCAATTCTAAAATGCACAGGTAGCCAATGCAGTGATTTTAAGATAGGTGAAACATGATCGAATTTACATTTTCTTTTGAGGAACTTTGCAGCAGCATTCAGCACTAATTGGAGACGAGCAATAGAGTGTTTGGGTATGCCATAGTAAAGAGAGTTGCAATAATCCAACCGCGATGTAATGAGCGCATGGACAGCAATCTCTAAGATTTTCTCAGGAAGGGAGGATTTGATCTTAGAGAGAAGACGTAGCTTAAAAAAAAAATTAATCACGGCATTTATTTGTTTTACAAATTTGAGGTTCTGATCCCAGAGAACACCTAAGATCCCTTTCGTGGTCACTCCGAGTTACGTCGGGATGACGATGAAATGGGGTTTCGCTTAGAAAGCCTATCAACTTTGAGTATTAAAAAATGAGCCAATGGCAAAGAAATGCCATGGGTCTGCGGAATTTGCATGACGTAACTCCGCCCCACCTCGTGGGTATAAAAGGAGGACGGCGGCAACATGCAGTTATGTTTTCGCTTCGGAGCCAAGAATTTCTCTTCACTCCACAAGCCATCTCTGAATTGTCAACTTCAAAGACGAGTTCCTCTGGTGTTGGTGTGACGGCGATCTCCAGCGAGCGCGTGCTTCCTGCTTATCTGTGCAGTGCTTTGCCAGTGAGTGCGTGTCTCCCCGGGCGCTTCAACACTCAGAGTGTTTCTCTCACAAAAGAGCTTGCACGCGGCACATCTTTTTAAAGATGCCTCGCCCGTGCACTTCTGGTTGCAGATTAGTGTCTGACTCTGATGGGCACGAGCGCTGTCTAGTATGTTTGGGCATGGATCAAGCGCTCGTGGATGACTCATGTTCTCTCTGTGGGAACATGACCATCGCGTCACTTAGGTCGAGACTCAATGAACTTGCAAGAGTGAGAGTCCCCTCATCCACACTCCGATCTAGTGCTCCCTCGCGGGGTGCTACTTTGGTTGGTGGCCAAGGTGACCTGAGGGTTATGGTCTGGAACAAGGCGCCGACTATGTGTCCGCGACCCCAGCCCCCCTCCTCTGTGACGGTGCCCGCTAGTGAATCTCCGATTCCCGTGGGTCGACCTTCGGGTGGCCCGCGAGTTTCGGTTGAAGCTACAGAGGACGATGCTATGTCTGTAGCAGCATCACAAGGTGGGTCCGAATCTTCTGGAAGTGAGGACTCAGCACAGCTGCCACCTTCCGGTGTGCATACGGTTGTGCCTGAGTCTGATCCGGAGATGACGGCCATGCTTTCCCGGGCAGCCGCGAGCATCGGTCTAGAGTGGAGGCCTCCACCCTGTCCTGAGCGCTCGCGGCTGGACGATTGGTTTTTGGGTAAGGCCGCCGACCCGCGTCCACGGCAAACCCCAATACCTTTCTTCCTGGACGTGCATGATGAGATCTCGAAGTCCTGGAAGACCCCCCTGTCTTCTCGGGACCGCTCGCTGGTCTCATCCGCCTTTCCTCCCCTTGATGGGGCAGCTGCCCGTGGGTACACTGGGCTTCCCCCGGTTGAACGCTCTGTTGCGATGCAACTGTGTCCTCAGAGTGCTTCTTCTCGTGGCCAGCCTAAGCACCCATCCAAGGCCTGTAGATTTTGGTCTACTTTGGTGGCGAAGTCTTACAGAGCGGTGGGACAGCCAGCTGCTTCTTTGCATGCCATGGCCACTCTGCAGGTCTACCACGCCCAGATGCTCAGAGACATGCACGCGGGTAGGACAGACCCAGGGCTCTTTGATGAGCTGTGCGCCGCAACCGACCTTGCCCTCCGGGCGACAAAGGTAGCCGCAAGCTCCCTGGGCCTGGTGAGGTCCACTTCGGTGGTCCAGGAGAGACACCTCTGGCTGAACCTGGCCGACATGCGGGATACGGAGCGGACTTGTCTGCTCGATGCACCCCTGTCCCAGGCCGGCCTCTTCGGCGGCGCAGTTGAGGATTTTGCCCAACAGTTCTCAACTGCACAGAAACAGACTGAGGCCATTAAACACATTCTGCCCCGCCGACCCGCTGCTGCCTCGACGTCGGCCGGGCAGACATCTCAGCCTGTTTCCCGCCGAGGGCGCCCTCCTAAGGGTCCCGCCCCTCCCGCTCGGCCAAAGCAGCAGCCTTCACCCAGGCCCAGTCGCGGAGGAAGCCGTAGGAAGGCGCCACAGCCCTGTCCAGCCCCGCCCCCCGCCCCCTAAGCGGCGTTCCTGAGACGGGCTGCTCAGGGATGATGGTTGTTTCTCAGGAGATGGTAGCAGGAGGGCCGGGGGAGGGCCGGGGGAGAATATTTTGTTCTCCACTCCCCGCTGCTCACCCACGGGTGGGCAGCACCCTAATGTGGTTAAAGAAAGAAACAATTCTCTCATCCCTGAGCTCACAGAGTTCTCGGACGACACAGAGCGCCGCCCCCAAGCCGTGCTCTCCTCGTCCCCCTCTGTCCCAGAGTCGGTTGACACGGCGTGCCGTCCACGGACCGCTTCGCCCTTGTCCCGCTCTGTCGCCAGACCCCTGGCAGAGCAGGCCCCCGCGGGACGACCTTCCTGGTCCTTCCCTGGCCCCCTCTTCCAGGGCGCGGTTGTTAACTGTGCCCCCACACCGGGCCGCTATGCGTCCACGTCTGGGCCAGTTACTCCGCTTCGCTGCCCCTCCGGGGGGACGCCTGTGGTTCGCATGACCCCGCTGGTTCAGTTCCTGGGAGTCTGGCTAGAGCTTCCTCGTCTGTCCCGCTGGGTCGCCCGAACCATCAGGCTCGGCTATGCGATTCAGTTCGCACGGTCTCCTCCCCGCTACAGGGGAATCCGCTCCACATTGGTCAGTGGCAATGCCCCCATCATGAGAGCAGAGATTGCCACCCTTTTGGCGAAGGGTTCAATTGAGACTATCCCTCCAGCCGAGATGAGGTCCGGCTTCTACAGCCCTTACTTCATTGTCCCCAAGAAAACCGGTGGGTTACGACCAAACCTGGACTTGCACGTGCTGAACCGCTCCCTTCACAGGATGCCGTTCAAGATGCTCACCGCCAAACGCATTTTCGAATGTGTTCGGCCCCAAGATTGGTTTGCAGCGATCGACCTGAAGGACGCCTACTTTCTTGTCTCCATTCTTCCTCGACACAGACCGTTCCTCCGGTTTGCTTTCGAGGGGCAGGCATACCAGTGCGTGGTTCTCCCTTTCGGGCTAGCCCTGTCTCCTCGCGTCTTCACAAAGGTCGTCGAGGCAGACCTTGTTCCCCTTCGGGTTCATGGGGTTCGCATCCTGAACTATCTCGACGACTGGTTAATCCTAGCTCACTCTCGAGACCAGGTTTGCGAACACAGGGACCTTTTGCTCCGGCACCCAGCTCGTCTGGGCCTTCAGGTCAACTGGGAGAAGAGCAAACTTTGCCCCGTGCAGAGGATCTCTTTTCTCGGTATGGACATCGACTCGGTCGCCATGTCTGCGCAGCTTACGAGCGAGCGCGCACAGTCACTGCTGACTTGTCTGAGACAATTTCAGGGCAAGAGTGCGGTTCCACTGAAATATTTTCAGAGGCTCCTGGGGCATATGGCATCTGCAGCCGCGGTGACGCCGCTCGGATTGCTTCATATGAGACCGTTTCAGCTTTGGGTTCGCTACCAAGTCCCGAGGTGGGCATGGCAACAAGGCACGCTCCGAGTATCAGTTACTCCAACCTGCCGTCAGACCTTCACCCCGTGGTAGAACCTCAGTTTTCTCAGGGCAGGTGTCCCCCTGGAACGAGTTTCCCGGCATGTTGTTGTCTCAACAGATGCCTCCACGACGGGCTGGGGCGCCATGTGCAATGGACATGCTGCCGCGGGCTCCTGGACAGGACCCCAGCGCCTATGGCATGTCAATTGCCTCGAGTTGCTGGCAGTACGCCTTGCCCTGCACCGCTTTCGGGCGTTGCTCAAGGGTCAACACGTACTAGTCCGATCAGACAATACTGCCACTGTAGCGTACATCAACCATCCAGGTGGTCTACGCTCCCGCCATATGTCGCAACTCGCTCACCACCTCCTCTTATGGAGTCAGAAGCATCTGAGGTCGCTTCGAGCCATTTACATTCCCGGAGCCCTGAACTGTGCAGCTGACGAGCTCTCACTGCTTCAGCCCCTCCCTGGAGAATGGCGACTCCATCCCCAGTCGGTTCAGCTGATTTGGGAGCAATTTGGGGACGCACAGATAGATCTGTTTGCCTCCCACGACTCGACCCATTGCGACCAGTATTATTCCCTGACCGAGGGCACACTCGGCACGGATGCTCTGGCGCACAGCTGGCTGCGGGGCTGCAAATATGCGTTTCCCCAGTGAGCCTTCTTGCGCAGGTCTTGCACAAGGTCAAGGAGGACGAGGAGCAGGTCCTTCTGGTTGCGCCGTACTGGCCCACCCGGACTTGGTTCTCCGAACTGGTGCTCCTCGCGACAGCACCTCCTTGGCCAATTCCTCTGAGGAAGGACCTCCTTTCTCAGGGACGGGGCACCCTTTTGTGGCAGGTTTGAGTACCCTACCACCAGCGGTGGTGGCTACCATCGCTTCCGCTAGAGCGTCGTCCACGAGACACGCCTATGCGTTGAAGTGGAACCTATTCGTCAACTGGTGCTCTTCTCGCCGAGAAGACCCCCGGAGGTGTTCGGTCAGTGTCGTGCTTTCCTTCCTTCAAGATGGGTTGGAGCGAAGGCTGTCTCCCTCCACTCTCAAAGTTTATGTTGCCGCTATTGCCGCACACCATGACTTGGTGGAAGGTAAATCTTTAGGGAAGCACGACCTGGTCGTCAGGTTCTTGAGGGGAGCGAGGAGACTTAATCCTCCTCGCTCTCCTCTCGTTCCCTCTTGGGACCTCGCAGTGGTTCTAACTGCCCTGCAGAGTGCTCCCTTTGAGCCTCTGCAATCAGTGGAGCTTAAGTTCCTGTAAATGAAGACAGCGCTCCAGGTTGCATTGGCCTCTGTCAAGAGGGTAGGGGACCTGCAAGCATTCTCCGTTGACGAAGCGTGCCTGGAATTCGGGACGGCTTACTCTCACGTGATCCTGAGACCCCGGCTTGGATATGTGCCCAAGGTTCCTACCACTCCCTTCCGGGACCAGGTGGTGAACCTGCAAGCGCTGCCCTTGGAGGAGGCAGACCCAGCCTTGGCACTGCTCTGTCCAGTACGCTGTTCTCCGCGCCTATGTAGACAGTGTTTCAGGACCTCAGACCAGCTCTTTGTCTGTTATGGTGGGAAGCGGAAGGGAAAGGCTCTCTCCAAGCAGAGGTTGTCTCACTGGATAGTGGACACCATTGCTTTGGCATACCAGCAGCAAGGTCGACCGTGCCCCCTTGGTGTGACTGCCCACTCCACCCGGAGTGTGGCATCCTCTTGGGCTCTAGCGCATGGCGCCTCGCTAACAGACATCTGCAGAGCTGCAGGCTGGGCGACACCTAACATATTCGCCAGATTCTGCAATCTCCGAGTGGAGCCAGTGTCCTCTTATGTACTCGCTTCAACTAGCTAGTACTGGACCCGCTCAGGTGTCTTCACTTGCTCGCCATTCCACTCCACGGACTGGATACGTGCGATATTCTCCTCAGGTGAGTTTCTCTGCAAGCCCTGAATTCCTCCAGCACCCCTGATGCTAGCGCCGGTGTCTATTGCCTGTGCGTCGGCTATGTGCCTCCCGTGTGCATGGTCCCTCCGGAGCTACCCCCACACGTGTATTTCCACTGTAAGCCTCTCTGAGCATGTATCTTTCCCTTGGCAAGCCACCTTGCCACCCCTGGGGTTGAAATATTCCACCTGCGGCTGGACACCTCAGTATTCTCCGTATGTTTCCTTCTGGTCATATGTGTATTTCCAAATATCCCCCCCCTCTCTGGGTTGGTGTTAATTGCATATTTCCTCTAACTATGGGATATGCTTCCCAGTGTACCTTGGTATTCCTGTGTTAAATAGGAGTCCTTCGTCCGTGCTAGTCTCTCAAAAGGGTCTCAGATTTACGCAGGGCACTGGAAGACAGCTGTGAAGGTGGCGTGATTAGACTGTTAACCCCATTTCGTCGTCATTCCGACGTAACTCGGAGTGACCACGAAAGGGAACGTCTCGGTTACGTATGTAACCCTCGTTCCCTGAGTAAGGAACGTTACGTCTTCCTGCCACTTCCGTTGTATCGCGGGGATCGCCTGAGTTCAGTCTTGGCTCCTCAGCGAAGAAACATAACTGCATGTTGCAGGTGTCCTCCTTTTATACCTACGAGGTGGGGCGGAGTTACGTCATGCAAGTTCCGCAGACCCATGGCATTTCTTTGCCATTGGCTCGTTTTTTAATACTCGAAGTTGATAGGCTTTCTAAGCGAAACCCCATTTCGTCATCATTCCGACGTAACGTCTCCGTTCCCTACTCTGTCACGTGTCTGTCCTGTCTCGTATTGCACATGGGTGTCTTTGTTATGTTGGGCCATGTGCTCTTGTTATTGTTTGATCCCTCCCCCTCGTTACCTGATTACCTGATGAGTTCTTCCACCTGTTACCTGTTCCCTCTTGATTTGTTCCCTATTTAAGTCTCTTCTTGTTTGCTGTCTTTGTCGGATCTTTGTCTTATGTCACCCCAGTTCCTTGTGATGGTCTTCGTGTTCTTGGTCTGTGTTTGTCAGTTTAGTTTGGTTTAGTTTAGTTTAGTTCAGTTCTGTTTTATGTTTCATTGATTATGTTTTTCCCCCTTGTGGGTTTTTGCTTTGTGTTTTTGTTTTCATTTATTAATAAATATCCTTTACTGCACTTGAGTCCTCTTCTCCACTTTCTGTAAATCGTATCGTGACATACTCAGGGAACAAGGGTTACATACGTAACCGAGACGTTCTTAAAGCAAGATGAAGTTGGATAAAGATAATCCAGATCAATGTTACTGCTATTATAGTTGTCATGGGGGCCAAAGACTATAACCTCGGTTTTGGATTCATTCAAAAATAAGAAATTTTGAGAAAACCACATTTTTACTTTTTCTAGGCACGCAAAAAGAGATTTCAGAGCAGCATCTATGTTGCGTTTCAGAGGCAAATAAATTTGTGTATCATCATAGCAGTGAAATTATACACCATGCTTTCTGAAAATGGAGCCCAGAGGAAGTAAATACAGGGAAAAAATAATTGGTGCAAGAATAGACCCCTGCGGCTCTCCACAGGAGAGTTGGGCTGGCAAGGAAGAAAGTTACCCAGTTTGACAGAGTAACTTCTATTTGTTAGATAAAATCTAAACCAACTGAGGACAGTTCCCTGGATGCCCATAAAATATTCTAGTCGGGATAAGAGAGTTTTATGATCAACTGTATCAAAGGCCGAGGTTAAGTCTAACAGTATTAAGATCACAGAGTCACCAGCGTCAGTCGCTAACAGTATATCATTAGAAACTCTTAATAAAGCAGACTATGTGCTGTGCAGAGGCTTAAAACCAGACTGGAAAGTTTCAAGAATTTGGTCGAAAATTATTAAAATCCCTATCATCAAGTGAAGGTTTCTTGAGAAGAGGTGTAACATAGCTTGTTTTAGTATATCAGGGATAGTCCCTGTGCTCAAGCATTTATTCAGAAAAGAAACCAAACATGTTCCAACCGAATCAAAAAATTGTTTCAAGATACGGGGAGAAAGAACATCAAGAGGAAGGTTTCAAATGATCAACAATTTCTCTGAGAGACAGAAGAGAAACTAGTTCAAAGACACTCCATATGGCTGAAGAACAACCCAGTTCGTGAGACATTAGCAGATGATTGCTGAAAGGCACTGAGGGAGTTTTTCAGCATTTCATAAGAAATTTGTTGCTTATCACTTTTCCATTTACATTCTGCTCTTCTACATGCTCACCTCAGAGAGCGGATGGTATCATTGAGCCATGGTTCAGTCTTAGGTTTTGACTTCTTAGCTTTTAAAGGAGCAGTGGTATTTAAAACCTCGGAACATACAGTATTAGACTATGATGTTCTTCAGCATCCAAGTCGGGTAGGGGTGTCTCCAGGGACAGAGACAGACACACCTCATTAAAGGTGTTAGTGAATTCATCATGGAAACAGGGAGAAAAGGAACGAGTCCATTGTGCAGTAGGTGAAATGTGCGATCTTGTAGGAGAAAAGGACATCGAAAACAGTACAGGCATATGATCAGAGTGTTAAAAACCTGAACACCAGTAATAGAAACGCCATGAGAGAGTACCAGTTTCAAAGTATGTCCATGTGTATGTGTGGGATCTTTACACACTGAACCATGTTAAATGAGTCAATGAGATTTAAAAACGTCATGACAGCACACATGAATATTAAAATCCCCGGGCAGAAGAATATTGCTGTAATTAGTTACACATTCACCCATAAAAGCAGTAAATTCACTTTTAAAGTTTTTCACTTGGTGAGGGGGGAGATACACCAGCGCTAACAACACAGGATCGTCAAATTCCAGTCAATTAGCTGTACTTCAAAGCTACTGTAGAATGTAGACGGGACAGAATGACAGTAGCTACTAAAACTGTTTTTTAAAATGACCGCCTGACCGCCCCAGTAGCCAGAAGAGCGGGGAGAGTTAAAGAATGTGCAGCCTGCCCGAATCAACTCAGCAAAAGGACTTAAATCACCAACCTTCATCCACATGCGTTTTCTGTGATCGGATAGCTATCCGATTGTGAAAAGATCAGTTGTAAATGCCCTCCGAAACACATTCGAGACGGATTTGAATCCGATCGCTCAAACCACTTCAGGAGGAGGTCTGGGCCGCATTCCAGATGAAACTGGACAAGTGTAAACGCATCTGGTTGTTGAAACCACATATGTAAATTTTACTCTAAAAAAATAAACGTGTGAGAGCGTGTTATAGGCTATATGTCGTGTTATAGGCTATTATGTCATGTTATAGTCAGATATGACGACGGCACTGCAACACGCATTACCGCAGATGAGCAGCGTAGCATCATTTCAAGCCAATGTGCAAACTATCGCAAATCAAAGTGAAAGTAAATTGCAGATGCTTAACACACAATCATCTTCATTAATAGTAAAAAAACGAAATGATCTTACCAGGGCTGTTGCCGCTCTCTCTCCTATTGCGGTCTTTGATTTAGAAATTTTAGCTGACGATCAATAAAATGCAGCTCATATCTGTTGCTTTCGTTGATGTGCACTCCATTAAATCCATAGACAGTAAAAGAAATGGACACAGCGCCCCCCTTGATTTCAACAGAGAAAAGTGAAGCCAATTAGAAGCACTCACTTCCTGATGGCTGAGCGTACTGCGCAGGTTCAAACTGAGCTTGAAGACGTAGATGTGACGTGAGCAACCTGTCTGTCTTCTAGTAGCTGTGCCGAGAGAAATCTGAATCATTCCCTTCTGAATCTCGCAGAGACGGAGAGCGTGAGTATTAGCTGTCCATGAGCTAGCAGCAGGAGCCACTTTATGACTCTCTATGGGCTTCTCCCTTTACTTTATCGGACTTCTCCTCCTGTCTATACGGTAATTTCTCGACTGTGCGACAGAGTCGAGTAGTTATGACGCAATCGTCAGCCTATTTTTACAAAAACGGCTTCTACGGGGCCATAACGTAAGATACAAAGTAATGAAGCCTTTTGTACATTATCGTGTTTCTTTAGAAATAAATAATGGACAAATGGGGTCTTTGGACGCCTCAGATGTAAAGTTATTCGCTGTCAAAAGTGACGACAAAATGAATGGGAGTCGATGTAATGCTAACAACAGGAGAAGGTCTGCTACAATGGCGGCGCCCGGGAGGCTTCAGTTTCTGGCCGATAGATTACCCCCTTGATTAAATCTGCATATAGCACGGGAATTGAAGATTGGATTTATATCCATTTAGCCAAAACTCATTTATGTAACCAGGTGTAAATGGAATCATTTTGATAAATCAGATAGCTATCCGATCTGAGAAAACGCATGAAGTGGCCAGATGTAAACAGCCCGCACATAAAATCCTATGCGTGGGTAGTAAAAAAGTCAATCCGGGAGCCAGCAAACAGGTAGATCGAGCAAACGCCAACCAGCACATCGACCAACGCCTAGATTCCACGTCGTCATGGAGACGAAGCTGGACACGCGGCCGGCGTGTAGCGTCATTTTCAGTTTTACAGCAACCCCTCCACGCTTGCCGCATCTCCCGCGGGGCTTTCTGCGGGGAACCGCATGAGGCAAACTGCGCAGATATTCTGGAATATCCCAGGTAGAGTTTGGAGAGCAGGATTGTGATCCAGCCATAGAGCTTTTTTTTAACTCTGGTTTATATATATAACATATGTGGCCACAATAGAGTCTTGAATATCCAGAAGTAACTGGCGATCATAAACCAGAAGCGAGTAGCAGTTTGATGCAGATAAACACACAAAAATAGCACAGAGTAGCAGAGACATCAGACGGCATGCCACATACACCGGCACAATCTTTTTCACCTTCGGTTATGGTTTAAGTCATTTTTTGAAGTAGATCCAACTGTAGGAAAAATGTATACATTTAAGTTGGAATGCAGTGAAATTAAGTTAGACTAATGTAAATAATAGGATTGAATGAACTCAAATAATATAAGTGTTATTGACCTAGTGAAATGAAGTTGATAAAACGTGATCATTTAAGTTGAGAAAACTTACTTTTTTAGGCATTACCAATTCGTTTTTTTAAGTTGATTGAACTGTTCACTTTTTACATGCATTTGCATGTATGTTGCATTAATTGTATTATATAATCCATATGTAAAATTATACAATAAAATTTTTAAATTATACAATTTAATTGCATCTTAAATACATTTCATCATATACAGTTAAAGAGTAAGAAACGCTGCGTTATAGCTTCAGCTGTGAGGTTTCTCTGAATAAAGCAGATGTATGTGTGTGTACAGATGGCAAATGAAAGCTCTGTAATCTGGGTCTGTATAAAAGTCAAGTCATATTTATTTACATAGCGCTTTTTACAATACAGAATGTTTCAAAGCAGCTTTACAGAGATAACAGGAAAATATTGCAAAAAAGTTTGTTTCCAGAGGAAAATGAAAGAAGTTTATTGTGAGAACTGGTGAGACTGGCACACTTGGTAATACTCGAGGATCGGGCGAGAGTTATTGTTATAGCTATTCCTCGCTATTTTCACAGAAGAATAATTATTAAACCGTCATAGTAATAGTTATCATACTTAGTGTGAAAGTGATGCTTGCCTAATCACTACTAATATATCAAAGGACTCACAATAATCCACATATTAAACAATGACACACTTTCTATTATTTTCATATCGTTGCCATTCATGATTCAAAAATAAATTATTTAAATAGAAAAAATATTTTTATAAAATAAATAAATAATGGTGTGTACACTCATATGCATTCAAGATTTAAGGAAATTATTGTTTTCTCTGTCACTTTCGGACCGAATGCACTCATGGATCATGCGTTTTGTGTTTGTGTTCACTTAAGACACAACAGACTATTTTTTACTAGGATACTCGCAGAGACGGGCGTTTTTTGACATAATTTTGAGTGAATTTGTCCATTGAAGCGCAGGAAGGCATGAAAGAGAGCTCAACTTTGCGCGCTGTCTGAGAGACAGTTAACAGTGGCGAGTGTTAAATTGAGGCCCTGGTTATACCACTTGACATTTTTTAAGTTGTTACATTTAAATACTGTACAAGGAATTAATGCAATCAGACCAGTGAGAAACCAGTATTACTACCGTTACCTCCAACAGGTTCAAAAGCAGTGGCGTACTCATTCTCCTTCTCCTCAACTCTGTGTGACTCTTACCTTGACAATGAGTGTTTGCACATTGGAGATTTTGTTTTGAGGAGAGACGTGCTGCTGCACTGCATGTTGGGCCCCCCGGACCGTCACAAGGATGAGAGTGTAGGAGAGGATGATGATGGTGCAGGGTACGATGTAACAGAAGAAGAAGAGGCAGATGATGTAGATCATGGCCGATGTGCTGTAGCTGGGCGCGTGCCAATCGATACAGCAGGCGGTGCCGTAAGGCTCTGACCCGTACTGACCCCAGCCTGAGAGCGGCCCAACTGCAAACACCGCAGCATAACACCACACGCCAACCACCAGCAAACGGGCATGGGACGAGGAGAATTTATTACCTGATAAAACACACACACACACAAATGGCAATGATCAAAACAGTATACAGCATGCTACTTATAGAAATTTGCATGTACATTATAAGTACTCTGCAGAATTGTTTTATGTTTAGAGCAGTGCTATTTTTGTATCATTAAGATATTATGATTTTAATTTCCAGCGCAGTCCCTAATAAAACGTCCCCATCTGACTGTATCTGAACCGTATGGCAACGTTGTCTCAACGTCCCAAATGTCCTCTTTGTAACGTTGCTGGGTGACCATAGAATAACCAATATGCAACGTTCCCCTTAAGTCATTATATATAACGTTGTTGTATGACCAACAGAAGACCATGTGGGAACGTTGTGTCTGGCCAATCAGAGCAGAGTAGCTCACGGAAAGGAGGGCTTTAGAGAGATTGATTCGTCCATTGAGTCGTTTGAGAATCATTGAACAATGTGGTGATGTGCAATGTATATTATGAGAAAATTAAAGTGTTTTTTGATGCATGTAAACCTGTTGTAGGAGATCTCCAAAATAAAATGAGTAAACTTTAACGTAGCATAATAGGGGCAATTTAGTTCTCTTTTACCTTTATTTACCTGTCAAAATTAAAGAAAAGATGTTCAAAGTTCTCACTGACCAATTTAAGTGTTCATCATCTTCTAATATGTGTACCTAATGCAGATAGAACTTGTCAATTGTCAATAAATAAGTTCTGTAATGATAGCAATGTATATACCTGCATTTGGATTCTTAATGTGAAGGCTATACAAGTATCTGGGTGAGATATTTGAAGAAGTTGAATCAACTTAAAAAGTAAAGCAACCAGCTGCAAAGCTTTTTTGATTTTACTGAACTTCAGGAGCTCTGTAGTTGTGCTTACTCGTTTCTTTGAGTTGGACTGGATGAATTTACCGAGGAAGGTATAAGTAACTTAATCAATAAAGTTTAGTGAACTTTAAAAAAATGATTTGGCACAACTTCGACCACTGAAGTTGAGTAAACTCAAAAATGCTTTCGCAGCTGTTTTTTTTTTTTTTTTTTACGTTTACTCAACTTTTAATTTTTTACAGTGTTGTAAATATAAACAAATTCTGATTTTGATGGCTGCAAATTTCTCCTAAAAAGTTAGGACAGAGGCAGGTTTACCACTGGGTCAAATTACCTTTCCTTTGGGAATTGACCATACTCAATGTTGAAGTTTTTGCAAGTGGAATTTTTGCCCAATCTCGTCTGATATATGACATCTATCTGCTCAACAGTCTGTGGTTGTTGCTGTCTGATTCTCCTTTTCATGATGCTGATGATACATGTTCAATAAGAGACCGATCTGGACAGCAGGCAGTCAAGCACATCCCGTCTGTGCAGAATGAGGCCTGGCATTGTCTGGCTGACCAGGAAAGAAGTCCTCTTGATGGCAGTTTATGTCTCTGTACAATCCAAATAAATGCCTCCACATCAGTGAGCTTTCTAACAGAGATTCAAGTTGCATTTCTTGATGCAGCGGCAGACTTTGTAAAGGGACAACAGTTTTCCAAAAGCCTATGTGGCTATATTTAACAGTCACATGACGGTTTCTTATGCAGAGGGCCCCATGACCCATCTTGGCTTGCAAAAACAGAGATGCTCCTTTTGCACGCAATCTTTTTTTTTTTTTGAACAAGGATCGCAGGGGATACAGGTATCCTTTTGCACGCAATCATGATACCCTCACCTATTCCCAGTTAATTGTGGACTGTTTTGAATTATTATTATTATTAGTATTATTAGTATTGAAAAGTAGGCATTAAACAAATAGAAATTGGCCTCCATAAATGTCCTCTGGCGGAAAGCAGGTGGCGGTATTTCGTTTACTGTAGTTTAAACAGTATTTTGTGTATTATTCTTACGGTTCCAGAAGCAATAACTCACCCAAAGATGATCAGTTGATGGAAAAGCATTATAATGACGCATGTATCTAGTCACACCATGTAGACTGCTGCACTTTCAGCATTTTTAATAGACAAATAAGTTGCCTGGATTATGGTAATGGAGTGATGCTTCAGGCCCGAATAAATATGGCAAGCGTTTGCTGCATCCTCCTCAGTGTAAATCAGGGGTTGTGATTTGCATAATTCCTTGGGTCAAATTCGGAGCTAAAACAACATAGACAGTATATGTGCAAATAAACAACCTAGATACAGTTTATTCAGAAACCCTGTCATTCTAATAACACTCAATCAAAATTAACTCAACCATCATAATTTAACTGCCCATATGTGTAGCTGCATAACATGAAAGAAAAGGGCATAGTGACGTATGTAAATGGAATTCATTGTACATTTAACTCTATTAACCAATTCTCTTATTTTGCTGAATCACGCCCTGCTGTAAATGTAGTAGTCTGTGAAATTTTACTTTCTAATTGCTGGAACTTGCAAGCAAAAAATTTATTCAAATTCTCAATATGGCACAACAGCTTCAGCACAACAGAATCACAACATGTAAAAAAGAAAAGAAAAATCAGAGCCTCGGTAATGTACCATAAAAGAGGGCAACTGAATCCGAGCTTCAGGCTGTAGGAAAATATTATCGCTCCAGTGAAGGCAAGGGTTTAAGCATCCAGCTAAATCACTCACAGCAATGAGGGAGAGAGAAAGGTTATAATCACTCTAGCCTTTGGCTCCAAAGTACCACCATAAAAATACAGGAAAACTTGTAGGAACTTATAAAATAAGTATTTTACGATGGATAAAAATAAGCAGTCTAAAATGAGCAGGTTGAAGACGGAGTGGAGAGCTTGTGTTAATCTGACCATCGTTCAAGCTGTCCTATCCTACCTAAATAAACCACATTTAATCAAGTCTTATTCAATCAAATGTACAATAAAAGTTAGCTGTGCATTAGGTTATTTTTGAGAACAGCTGCCCTGAAATGTAAAAAATTATATTGAATATAAACATGTTCAAATTCAATGTCAAAATGTTAGACTTAAAGGGATAGTCTTTGTTCAAAATAATGGGATCACCCAAAAAAATGTATTGTCATCATTTAATCACCCTCATATCGTTCCAATCCCATAAGACCTTTATTCGTCTCAGAAACACAAATAAAACATATTTTTATGAAATTTCATTGAAAGTCAAATAGACCAAAACTTTGAATGTCTTCTGAATAGGCTTCATACAGTATAATGACCAGCTTTCGTGCACACATAGAGCAAATGAAATATTATACATGTGCAAGATCCAATGAGGTTTGTTCTTGCACATCACGCAAGCACGTTTGAGCTTCCGCAAGAACCAATCCGCTTCTCTGTTTCAAGGGAGAATACAATCTGAACAGCCACTTATGAGCACTATTCATTTATAGAACAGCAGCTACGCTTTTAAAAATTCATAATGCACACTACAGTATCTGGGCTGCAATATTTGACCAATTCAGAAAAGATGAATCACTGCCTGGCCAACTGAGACATGGTATGGAGTTAAAGGTTAGATGAACCACAACACACCGTGAGTGTACATTAGCACCATCTGATGTGTACTGATAGAGCATTAGACCCAGAAATATTGATGTGGTTCGGAATGTGACCTGAACCCGAGTCGACTGTATATTACATTTATGATACTATTACTGTATTCTATACACAGAGTGTGAAAACAAAGGATATATGAATTACCCATAGCAGATCTAGGTGGAGGGTTTCTGAAAGCACTGCAAACTGCTCATAGGCTGCTGCTCATTGGCTGCTGCTCATTGGCTGCTGCTCATTGGCTGCTGCTCATTGGCTGCTGCTCATTGCCTGCTTCTCATTGGCTGCTGCTCATTGCCTGCTGCTCATTGCCTGCTGCTCATTGCCTGCTGCTCATTGGCTGCGGCTCATTGTCTGCTGCTCATTCATCAGGCTCCGAAAATTCTTCACAAAGAACACAAAGAATGACCTTCTCAGCTGCCATAGTTGCAACTCTTGCGCCATCAGAACAGTGTGTTCAACGCATCACCGTTTCTGTTTAAAAAACGTTGTGCAACGTTTTGTCGGTGCTGAACGCAGGCCAGATCAGACTGAGTTAAGGACCAAACCAATCCGCAAGCGCCATCTAGAGTTTCACTACAGAACTTTGTATTTGTTCTCCTTAGAAAAGTTATAATTATTGCACGTTTTTTTCTTTCTGACAGTGAAGCAATTTAACATTATATTTAATTCATATGTGGACAGAAGTGTGTTTATATTTGCTACTGTACAACTTCACTCGTGGCTCATCCAATCAGATTTCAGAGCCAGAACTATCTTGCTTTAGTAAGAGGTTCTGTGCACAGCACTCACTTGACTCTCTTTGGATTCGAGCATGTTACCTCAGTTTTTAGAGGACTTCATTCATTTGGGTGGTGATGGCACAGTGGATAAGACACATACCTTTGGTGTGTAAGACCCGGGTTCGAATCCACTGTGAGACACCAATGTGTCCCTGAGCAAGACACTTAACCCCAAGTTGCTTCAGTGCAACCTCTGAAATATAGCAATTGTAAGTCGCTTTGGACAAAAGTGTCAGCTAAATGAATAAATGTAAATGTAAATTTGCAATTCATAAAATTGAATCAGTGTTACTCTCCCAGAGTTTGGAGGTACAGACCAGAAAGAGATGCCATTTAGTGTCATGTGAATGGAGCGTGCTGCACATAAAAAAATTAAATAAAATGAATAGATTTGTTGGAGACGTTACCTACATGCGTGTTCAATGATACAGCTAGAAATGTTGTTTACATGTTTGAAGTATTTTAAATTGCCGTTTTCCTGTATTTTGAGGCATTTTTCTACATTTAAAAACAAAATATAGAAATAGTGCAAAATATAGGTATTTTTTGAGCAAAAAAATGAAAATATATGCTTATTCCGTTTGTTTTCTTATGACATGTAGCTAATTTATTCATTTGGCAAAGATTTGTTTTTGGCTGTTTAATACCGCACGAGTAAGCAGAAGCGGAAGCAGTAAAAGTGTCCACTTCTCCCACACACACCATATAACATGCTGTGTAGTGTAGTTTACATGCTTCAACTTAAGCTATACTTCTTTAAATAGATTTAAAATGTTTTTGGGCAACTCCTGGCAACAGTGTTTTTGTTTTCTTTGTTCTGAAAGTCATAATGTGACTGTGAAATACAGCGGACATCATGTTTTTTGCTGTGAAATTACCGTTTTTTCATGTCAAACCGTGATGATTTTGACGACCGTGAACAATGCACTGTCACTTTAATCGAGGGTGAGCAATGCAGCAAAAATAGGCTTCCTGCCAAAATGATCACAGCACAGCGTCTGTAAGATGAGCCAGCCATGATGCCAGTTAGTTAAATGGTGTAAGACAGCTCTTATCACAGCAGCTTGGTTCTCCTTCACATCTTGCTGAATGGAATCGGAATGAAAAAGGCCCTTCATCAATCATTTGTTGGGTTGCTTAGCATTTAATAGCAAGAGTCATGGCTGAGTGGCCATTTCAAGGCTGCTGCGTTGCAGAAACTGAACTGCTGCTCATCACACTCCTCGCCCTGCTTCTTTCCTCATATGCTTGATTTCACCGGGCGACTGATAACACAAAGAATCAAACCATAAAACTGCAGATATAAAAAAAATGCCTGTGCAGGACTACATTCTTCTTTTTGACCAGTTATTAAGTCGATATTCTCTATTGAAGACAAAAAGAGAAATTATTTACAGTAGATCTTAATGTAAATCTATCTTTTGTGCACATCCAATTGAAATCCGATCAGATATTGTGAACAGCAAAAAATCACATGAAATGCAATTTTTACAAATCCGTTTCGAGCTACATTCATATGTGGTTTGACATTCACATCAGAACACAAATAAATTGGATCTGAACAGGTGTGATACAAACTGTTGACAGTCAATAATTTCAGATTAGATTCCAATCAGATACACAAATAATCTGATTTGGACTGACAGTGTCTCTGTTTAAGATTGGAAGAGAAGGCAATCCATCCATTATTTTTTTAACTGAATTGGGTTACATTGAATGATTATGTGTACAATGCCTAAGCAGCGGTGCTTCAGAAATTGAGCTTCTTACAATAAACAGTACTTGCCCTTTTATATCCTTGATTTATTTAAGACTAGATACTAGATAGATACCGATACTGAGTCCAAATGTTGAATTTGTTGTATAGGCTAAAAACACACACTTCTGACCACATATGTATTACATTGTCTTGTTAATAAAGCCTCTTTCACAAAGAGATTTGGGAAAACTTTCGGAAAATATTTCCTTGTAACTGTTGTTACAAGACTAAAGTGATCTAATTCCTCTAGGATATAATGGCAGGATCAAATTCCCGGCTTCGAGTAAAAATGAGGAAAGGGTACAAGTTCTTTCTGGGAGAAATTCTTTCCAAGACGTAGATGCTCTCCTTTTCAAAATGCAAACTGCAAACGAAAGTGCTGCCCTGGAGAATATTGAAAGAAGGCCCCTCATCCCTCCTTATAAACCGAACCCAAGACTTGCGGAGTGTTTCGTCCTTCGGGAAAGCGTGAAAGCTGAGGTATGGCTGTCTACGTCCTGATGCAGAGCAACCCGGTACACTACAACAACAGCTGCCGGTGTTGCCTGCCATTGTTGTCATAGCTCTAGCTGTAAGGATGGCTGGCGCGCAACAGACGTTCCGAAGCTTTGCGAGATTCCGAAGCAAAGATGATTCGAAACACTGATCCGAAGCGTGATTCAAAACACCCACATCACGTGACAACGGCTAAATGAAGCGTCTAAGTGTTTCATCAGGTGGAGTGCTCCGCCGAATCAGGGTTTCATTGATTGGTCGGTTCGGGAACAAATCACACAATCACACAGTATAAACGTTTTGTCAACGCATTTTCATATCGTGGGTTTTTGTGAGAGGAGTTTGGTTTTGAGATAGCGGATTTTTGGTGATATAGTGACATTTATAGTGCGATTTGTTTAGTTATATTTAGGATTTAATTTACATTTACACATTGACTTAGAGACACCCAGAGTACATATAGTGACACATTAATAGATGCATTGATAGAAATATATATATATATATATAGATTAATAGATAGATACATATATTACAGATACATATAGATTATTAGATAGATAGGCTACATATAAAATAGATAGATAGATAGATAGATAGATAGATAGATAGATAGATAGATAGATAGATAGATAGATAGATAAAATGGAGGCTCCCCAGAAGAGATGCCGTACATCTGTGGTGTGGGAGCATTTCCATTTGGTAACCCCAAATAAAGTGAGATGTGTGTATTGTGATCGGCAGCTCGCCTACTGCAACAATACATCATCCATGATGCGCCATTTGAGGAGTATTCATCCTGCCATTCTGCAGGGTGCAGAGGATGGTAGTGTTCCCCCTGTACCAAGGCCTGCTACTGACACTGCTGGACCCAAGGTTTAAAAATGTGGCTTTTGGAAATCCTGCCAAAGCCCTGGATGCTGAAAAGCACATCACACTTGAGTGTGCTTCACTGATGCGTTCAAACACAACTCCTGGTGAGTTTCAGTCTATGTTATCTTATGTAATGTGATTCATGAAATTTATACTTCATATGTGTTGTCAGTTTATGATTTGTTACTAATTGCCGTTTTCTTTTAATTCAGAACCACAAATGTCAACATCAGGCCCATCATCATCAACACCAGTTGAAACACAAGACAGTTTATGGGAACATTTTGACAATCGTATCCGTGAGACCCAGATGATACACAATCCTACAGCTGATGCCACAGTGGAAGTGAAAAAATACCTCAGCGATGCGTTTTTGCCCAGAACTCATGATCCTCTAACTTACTGGAAAGAGAGAGCAGTAATCTTTCCTCATTTGTATGTCCTAGCTAAGAAATATCTTTGTATGCCAGAAACAAGTGTCCCTTGTGAGAGATTTTTTTCAAAGGCTGGAGAAATTATCTGTAAAAAAAGAAGTAGGCTGAGTCCTTCAACAGCAGAGAAATTAATATTTTTGAATAAAAATCTATAAGAAAGGGAGACATTGTGGCTTGATTTATTTTTATTAATATTCATTTTTCATGACCAAAATCACATTATGCAATGTGAAGAGACTACAGGTTACAAGCTTCATATATTACAAAAATACAATAATAAAAAAAAAAACCAACACATTTTTTTATTAGCTCTTTGTAAAGGTTGTTTCAGATCATCACCTGCAAGTGACCACTAGGTGTCAAAGTGGAGACGGGTTTCGGATTGATTCGAAGCCTCGAAGCAAAATGGCCTCGATCTGCCCATCACTATCTAGCTGTTCGCCAGTAAGGTAAACGTTTCTATGGTAACAGCAAGTTGGACCAATCAGCAGACGTTGCTGCTATGCTTAGGATTGTGGGTAGTGTAGTTTTTTCCGTAAGATCGCGGATAAGACATGTTTTTCTTAAAACAAGGTTGATTTCATACGAACTTATAGCTTCTACAGGAGCAAAAACCTTCGTTTCACAACCTCATAGCTCAGGGTCAGTTTACCTCGGATGGTTTAGACATTATGGTTGATAATCTAAATCCTTATCGAGAAATACGGTTGACCGGAAGTTCTGAATCCCTACTCCGCGTTCCGGAAGCAGGAAGTGTGACATAGGCCTATTGTGCTGTTTTTTGTTTCCAGCACCATTTTGTAGTCAGTTTGTAGTTTTTCTGTTAATTAGCCCATCATTGTTTCTAAGGTATTCCTTGTTCCTTGTATATGATTTTGGCTTTGACATTTTCAACACAATTACTTACCTGACTCTAAATCTTGATAGATCTATTGTCCAGCTGTGTCAACTGAAATCTTCATCTGCAGCATCATGGACTGTCTCCCGTACAATCGAACCAATCAAATTCTTGCGGTGTGACAGTGGCAGTTCATCAGTGCACTCTTAAAAATAAAGGTTCCAAAATAGGGGTCATAGAAGAACCCTTTTGGTTCCCAAAAACATTTTAGTGAATCGTTCTAAAAATAACCATTTTTATAGATGATTTGGCCGCTCATTCCACCTAGTGTCAGTTCAAAAATCCAAAAGACATTTTTTTTTATTAACTTTGAGAAAGGTTTGTGTAAGATTGAAATTGAATGTAATGGTTCTTTATCTGCATCATTGACTCCATAAAGAACCATTTTGTTCCACAAAAGGTTCTTTAGATTATTAATATGTTCAAAAAATGGTTCTTTTTAGAACGATTCACTAAAAGGTTTTTTGGGAACCAAAAGGGTTCTTCTATGACCCCTATTTTGGAACCTTTATTTTTAAGAGTGTAGAGGAAAAGAAGGCTCAGCCTCCCAAAATAGTATTGAAAAAAAAAATCTGTATTATATTCTAAATTTTACATTTATCAAATTAAAAGAGTTTATCTTCTAACTAATGTACATAACATAGATGCATAAATGTACACAGCAACATCCCCAGAGTTAAATTAACTCTGCTCAGAGAACATTTGGTCCTATTCCACAGAGAGTTAAATTAACTCTGAATCCATCTTAAAGTTGAGATAAAAAAAGTGATTAATGAAGTGATGATTGAGCATTAGTGATTAAAACCTGCTGTTAACAAGCAGAATCACTGAAGTACAGAGAAACACAAGAACTACAACTGACTTCCAGCCACAGAAATCAACTGAAGATAAAAGACATTAAATCTGTGAAGATCTCAACAGAGGAGGATTGAACAACTCCACAAACAGCATTACCAGCTTCACTTATTACTAACCAGAATTACTTTATTTCTATCAGACATCAACAGAAGTTCTTATCGAGAATAAACAGAGGTTTAGATGTTGTTGTTTTATTGAAATTGTGGTCACCATTATGGTGATCAGTGTTCACTTTTGACAGCTTGACTTTTGCAGATTGCCTCTCATATTAATATATGTTTACGGACATTGTAATAGTGTTTAGTAGAACAGATAATTTGTTGCAAAGAAAGCCGGAAACAAAGATGATCAGGTGATTATAGTTTTCAGCATTGTAAGATAGAATAATTCTCTAATCTTATCCCTGACCAAAAGTGGTTATTTGTTATAAATAGATTATATTCACAGTTAATACTTAATACAGCAAGAAAATATTGTTGGTTAATAAAATCTATTAATGACAAATAACCACTTTTGGTCTGGAGAAAAATTAGAGAATTATTCTACCCTACAATGCTGAACACTTTATCACCTGATCATCTTTGTTTCCAGCTTTCTTTGCAACAAATTATGTGTTTTGGTAAACACTATTAGTAAGACCACAAACTCACATAACAAGTCAAATTGCCCAACTAAAGGAAACGCCGATCACCGTAATGGTGACCAAACATTTTCAATAAAATGTCAACATCTTCAATAAAATGTCAACATCTAAACCTTGGTTAATTCTCAATAAGAACTTCTAAACCTGCATTACAAAAAAGGTAAATAGAAATTAAATAATTGCCTACTCATGGTCCCTGCACAATATCTAGTCAGGTGGTCACAGGAGATGCATTTGATACATATTTTCCACACCATCTTCTGCTTGATTGTTATGTGTGCATACAAAGACAGGCAGGTCTTACCATAGTTGGGGCAGCAGACTTTGAGCCAGCACACACAGGACAGCACGGTCAGGTTACTGAGGCTGCAGAGACCAAATAAAACTCCACAGAAGGCATAGCACATACACATCCCCTCTGTGAACAACCACCTGAAAAAAACGAAAACATGTCAATTTGTACATTCATTTAAGGCTGGAGTGCCCGATCCTGTTCTATCTACAAGTGTTTCAGAAAATATACATTTTCTGATTCAGATGTGGTTGACTTAAAAGGGCCCTTTAAACTGGAAAATATGTAGCTGCATAGTTGCACAATCATGTTCCCGGAGATCCAGTTGAACTTTGCAGGAAGGTAGATGCTCCAGGAACATGATTGGGAACATCTGCACTATAAACAATGCAACTACATATTTTCCAGTTTATGGGAACATTTAAGTCACAAATACAAAGAAATGAGAGCTATTTGAAGCTACTTACAATTCTATATAAAGAGCTGTTACTAATTGTTACCAATTGAAAATTTGCTAAACAATAATTCTATTCTAGCCTTGATGAATTTATTGGCTATTTAAAATTGTTAACAAAAAATTATCTGGAGAGATCATCTCTAGATAGTCTTGAGACACCCCGATGAGTGCTATTGTTCGGCGACAATGAAGTTATCGCCGCATTGTAGGTCATATGGCTTGGCACTTCCTTTGCTTATCGAGTTCCTCTCGTATATAGATGATAGCATTTGATCGATCCTGCGACCGTTAGGACGCATAGGTCGGATATATCATGTTTACTGAGTCCCAGCGCTCTCAGTCCTCTTCCTGATGGACTGTACATCAATCCCCGACTTGAAATGATTATTGGTAGGTGTTTGATTGGTTGCTTTGTGTTTAGCCATTTCCTGATCATTATTGCATTTTCAGCAGAGCCATATTTGTCCGTTTTTAATTTGTAGCTAGTTTCCATTCTTGGGTTACTTACTATTGTGACATCCATGACTGTGTAGCCATTATTACAATTGATCACTAGGTGTGGTTTGATGAAACTTTTATCCGTTGGGATGATTGGTTCGATCCATTGCTCTTTTGTTTTGTTTTTTAGTAATTTAGCCGTGCTTGTCAGAATCATGTTGTGTCTCACACATCTTGCGTTGTGGGTGACCTCACATATTTGTAGTATATGGTTCATTGTTTCGTTTTTCTTGCATGTTCCGCGGCACAGTTAGTCCATTGGCGGAATGTTTCGTCCTCGAGCCGCTCTTGCCTTTGTATTCATAACCCCGCCTCGGAGTTGAATACCTCGTAGGTGTAATCTTGGGAACACTCTCTCCGGGTTTTACAGCCAGTGGAAGCTCCCCGCGTCAATGTCCTCTGTGATATTCTCGCGTCCGTCGGCTGAGGACTTTAGCTGTTTCCTCCAGCTTTCCTTTACCTGTTCCGTCGAGCAAACTGGTTCTCCACCGATTCTGCAGGGCAGGTTTACTCGACGTAGGGTAGTCTTGAATGAGGACATATTTGTAAGTGCCTTTTCCACAGGGTTATTGCTTGTTAGTAATTTTTCAAACCGATTTTTTTGCAGTATCGGGATACTGCTCCCCAAGTTTGGGATACCCAGTCCTCCCTCTTTTATTGTTGCATGTAAGAAAAAAAGCGAAGTGTCCTTAGGAAACCTTAGCCATGTTCGTGTGGCATGTCTCACCATCTTATCCATCTTGTCTAGGGTATTTCGGTGCGCGCATCCCAGTACCAGTTTATGTGTAAGTCTTGGTATAGCAAATGTCCGCAACAAGTCCAGGCATTGATAAGGTTTCAGAGGTGCCTCCGTTATTTCCCTGAGCATAGTTTCTAGCTCTACGGTCTGTTTGGGGGTTATTCTTCCTTTCCATGAGAATTCAATCCCAGATATTTCTGCGTATCCATCAGGCCCATTGGTGGCAATGTACCTCCAATTGTCTTATAGTGATGGGGTAGTAGGGCTAGAGTTTTCCATCTGCCATCCTTTACAATTGTTATAGGCGTGGACTTCTTTGCATTAAGTGACATTCCTGCTTCTTGGAGACCATTGCATAGGCCGTCGAGTTTTTCCTGCATCCGATCCGAATTCTCTGCTAGAAGAATCAGGTCGTCTGCATAGGCCATGGCCGGGAAGTGTTGCTCGTGTCAAAGGCCTTCGCAAGGTCCAGGAAAGCAACCGCTAGCGGGGTTTTTACCTCTTGTGTCTTTCGTAAGATAGTGTGTAGAAGCGTCGATGCCTCCAGGCATCCATCTCTCTGGAGGAAGGCGTATTGAAGTGGCGAGAAGACGAACTCCTCCCTCACCCTCTTTGATATAATTTTGTGGAGAGCACGGGCTAGTACCGAGGCAATGGCTATTGGTCGGAAGTCACTCGGGTTCGTAGGGCTCTCCACCTTAGGTGAGAGGGCCACTCTGGCACAGGCCAGGGTATCCGGCATAGTTTCCGTAGCCAGGAAGATGTTAAACATTCCTGCTATTGATGGTAGATGCCAGCCTGATAGTTCTTTGGCCGTCAGCCTGTCCATCCCCGGCATCGTATTAGCCATTGAGCATAATGCAGATCTTACATCTTCAGTTGTCACTGGGGCTAAGATCTTCCAATTGATGTTTCCATTGGTCTGCATTCCTTCCTCTTGACCTCCGCCACTTGATGGTGTCGCATAGACCTTCGCCCAGTACCTCTCCACTCCGTCCACCTTGTGGACCGTCCCTCTATACGCCTCCCTCCAGTCGCCTTGCAGAATAGTACTCGCGGCTTCCTTTCTCTTTGTCCAATATAGTTTTTGAATGTGGGCATATCTGGCTCTGCGGATCTGCTTATTCGACATTGGTTTCTTGCTAGGGCCTTTTTTGATGTTCCTTGGTTTCCAGTTAAGGGGGATGTGCTTCTGTATGTGTGATTGCAGCAACTCCGATCCTTGCCCTTTAGAAATCCTTCCCTCTAGCATTCCGTTTGCCATGTCCCTGAGTCCTTTTTAGGCTCCATGAGGTTCTCCATGGCTTTTTCCAGCATATCTTTCCTCCATCGGGCTTCATCCTCTGCCTCCGTTGGTATATCCAACGGAATATCCATATATAAGTGACAGTGGCAATAAACCACAGACCGCATGTGTCCTTAATATTCAAGCAACAAAACAAAAGCATTCACTGTTTGTTAATAGCTTTAATAAGGATTAATTATATTTAATTCATACAAATAAATATGTCTGCTTGAAAGAATAAATAATGATGTATGCAAGTAGTAAAGAATGCATGTATCATTCATTGAAAAGAAGACTGTGTTTTACTTTAGGAAAAGTGGTTTTATTTATTTTTAAGATATTTTTTTGAGTCACAATAGTTAAATCTGTATCTGTATCGCATGTTTAAACCTAAAAATCATTCATGCTAAAAATCATTCATATTAATAGGTTAATAAATGTTTTCTCCGGGAGTATATGGGTTTGGACATTTTAGAGGAATTCTAAATTAATGCATTACAATTTAACTAAACCCATAATATTTTAGTCGACTAAATCTACTGTAGATTTTGTCGACTAAAATCTTATAGTATTTCGTCGACTAAAACTAGACTAAAACTAAAATAATTTAGATGACTAAAATATGACTAAAACTAAATGGCATTTTAGTCAAAAGACTAAGACTAAAACTAAATCAAAATTTGCTGTCAAAATTAACACTGGCTGTAAACTTGTCTGTCCGCACCATACCAATAAAAGCAACTAATTGTTACTTTTGGTGCTGTTCTGGTTGTTCTTGCCATGCCACACAGCGTCAAGCACATCTCACATTAGTGTTACGTTGTCATCCCATTTAAACATTATGAGTTTTGAGTTTTGCCTTCTCTCTGTCAGTGCAGTCCTTTCTGAATCACGTCCGAAGATTAACTATAACTCCGCAAATACTTGTCATACAGGCACGAGAGATTTTTCTTTATGAAGCTTGAATTCTCTTCTTTTCAATTAAGTAGTTTATATAAAAAAAAACACATATTTGTGTAATGTAATGTAATGCACTCAGTTTATGTAATCTGTATGAAAAGAGAGTGTTTTTTTAATGAATGTATCAAATAACAAGCAGGTATAAAGCACAGAACACATAGAACTTCTACATGAATCAAAAAATATCAAGTATATATATAAAGCTTCACATATTTAAAAATAAATAAAAATAATAATAAAAAATAAATAAATAAAATAAAAGACATACACAGAGGAAACATTATGCATCAGTGGTATTATTAAAAATATAATATTTCAAGAATCTGTCACTTTTCTTATTTTTAATCAACCTTAGAGACTTCAGAAATGTATCAATTTCGATTAAGAAATGTGGAAAAGTAGGGTGCGATTTAGAGAATTTTTGCTTGTGAATAAAAAAATTTCCAAACAAAATAAAAAAATTAACAATGTAACTAATTGAAGTTCTAGCTTTGATGTCAGTATTTTCCCCCCCAGCTCATAACACTTAATTACGCGTTAATCTGACACGCCCACGGAGGACGCGCGCTATTCAAACGCAAATGATCTGAGGCAAGCCATGCAAACAGTTAACGCCCACATCAGCTGGATAAAACATCCAGTTTAATAAGAATCTTGTAGGCTACTTACCTCGTCTTTGTTGCCCGCTGTTTTCTTAATAATCCTGGAAAAGTTAACGCAGAAGTGCTCAGAAGAAGGACCGCGGATTCAGCTGATGAAGTAAGTTATTTATTCTTAAGTGCTTTGTTCTAATCGCGTTTTTGAATAGTGTATGTAAACTGCACAAAGACTGTTTAAATATGAATTGCGTGTCTGTGTGTGAATGAATGAATGGCACAGACGCTAGCGCGATGTTACTACAGCTGTCCATCGCATCTGTGCCGTTCATTCACTCTCGCTCCTACATTAGTAAACGTTATTTTTATATGAACACATCCAAACTATATAGCCTACTGAGATTTCTTCTAATCGTGATATAGTGTTTGTAATGACATTTCGTTGATTAGTTTTGGAACATCAAATTAGCTTTTGTTAGACAGTTTCTGCTCATATGTTAAATATATAGTAAGTTTTGTCACAAATAAACTAATCAACTGTTATAGTGTTTGTTCCAATCCAAGCTATATCAAAATAATGAATCCTTAACTTTGAAATGCGTATGATAAAATGCATTGGCCTACTTTAATGTATTTGAGCGAGTTGCTTTTGGGAGTTAAATTGGTCTAGAGATGTGTGGCCTTTGCTGCTGCAATGTAAGCTAACGGGAAAAGCTCAGGATGTGTGCGCTGCTCTATCCTTAGAAGATAGCTTAGATTATGATGTTGTCAAAACGGCAATTTTGAGGGCTTATGAGCTCGTGCCGGAGGCATGCAGGCAGCGATTCAGGAGTCATAAGAAAAGTTCAACTCAGACGTTTGTTGAATTCGCTAGAGAAAAGTCTCTGTTGTTTGATAGGTGGTGCACATCGAATAAAGTAACAGATCTTCAGGGGTTACATGAGTTGATTTTGTTAGAGGAATTCAAAGGTTGTCTTCCTGACCGAATTGTTGTGTACCTAAACGAACAGAAGGTGACAAGATTGTCACATCATTGTCACCTGTTTGTGCTGATGAGTTTGCGCTGACTCACAAGAATGTTTTTTTTTCTTCCGTTCGTACTGAGAAGGTTATGTTTGTTCCTGCTATTACGAAAGATCAGTCGCATTCGAAAATGACTATAAGAGCTAGGGGAGAGAGATAATGTTTTTATTGTCACAAGCCGGGGCATCTTATTGCTGACTGTCTTGCTTTAAAACGCAAAGAGAAAGAGCAGAATGTCAGTAGTAAAAGTGTTGTTTTTGTGAAGACTGTTGATAACCCTGACTGTGAGAGTTGTGATGTCTTACCTATCTTGTACAAGCCTTTCCTGGTGTAAGGTTTTGTATCTGTCAGCAAAAAGAACCGGTTAAAGTGACAATGTTGCGTGATACGGGTGCGATGCAATCATTTATAGTATTATACTATATAGTATAGTATTTATAGTAGCAGCTACATTGCCGTTCTCTGAACATACTTTTTGTGGTTGTCATGTGTTAGTGCAGGGACTCGAAATGAGCATTATGAAGGTTCCGTTGTATCAAATTTATCTAAAGTCGGAATTGTTTTCTGGACTTGTGACGGTTGGAGTGTGTGAAAGTTTGCCAGTGCATGGAGTGAACTTCATTCTTGGCAATGATAGCAGGTGGGAAAATTGTGCCAATGTTTTAGCATAAAAAATTGCTAAACAATAATTCTATTCTAGCCTTGATGAATTGATTGGCTAAATGAGGCATTTTGCATTTAATGAATAAACAAATTAAATTGATAAAGTAGTGTTAGTTAGGACAATTTTAAGACAATAGTTGAGAACTTAAAATTTCAACTCAACCTGATGCTGAGTTATGTCAACAGTTCCTTTTATAGCCTACAGTGTCTTATATACAGATAGCTCATGGCCCAGGGTGAAGGCAAGCTATGCACCTGATAGGCCATAGAGATAGCCTGAACGATCCAGTTACTGATGGTCTGTTTGGATGTGGGAAGCCCCTTCTTGGGCGACTGCTCTGACTTCCACCATGAAGAAGACCTCTGGACATAAATTTTAAGAGCTCTGAATGGGCAGAGCAAAATAAGTCTTTCTTCATCCACCATCACGGGAGGTGGAGGATGAAAAGCCGACACATTAGATGGCACTTTAGGCACATAGGCCGGCCTTGGATGCAAGAAAGCCTTAATGTTGCCTGGAGCAAACGTCAGGCACCCATGAGATATAGAGAGCGTCTGAAGGTATCCTACTCTCCTCAGAGAAGTAATGGCTAATAAAAAAGCCACCTTGAGGGAAAGGCTCTTGATCTCAGCCGACTTCAGAGTTTTGAAGGGGCCCTTGACCAGGCCTTCGAGAATGCCACTGCCAGGTCCCATGTGGGAACTCTGGTACGAGCTGCAGGTCTCATCCTCTGAGCCCCACGGAGGAAACGTACGACCAGCTGATGTCTCCCTAGAGGCCTATTACCCAGGGGAGCGTGGAAAGCCGCAATGAAAGCCACATACACCTTGAGTGTGGACGGGGTAAGACCAGCCGAGAGGCGAGCACAAGCACTGAAGCCAACCTCACGCTCTCTACACCAAGTGGAAACACATTCCACTTTAAGCCATTCAATATCCTCTTGGAAAGAGCTCTGGAATTGAGTATGGTCTCAACAACTGCAGCCGACAGGCCAGCCTCTAGGTTCTGAGCCCCCTCAGGGATCAGGCCCAAGGTTCCACAGGTCTGGTCGAGGGCGCTTAATATTGAGCCCCCTGCGTGTGGAAGCAGGTCCCTCCTCTACCCGGGCCGGCCAGTGCGGGGTAACTAGAAGTAGGCTGATCCCGTCTCGAAGGACCCTGTCCAGAACTTCAGGAAGCAGAGCGATCGGGGGGGAAAGCGTACAGGCATAGCCTTGCCCACGTCTGTACCATGACATCCAAACGTAATGGGGCTGAATGGGTGAGAGAAAACCACAGTGGACAGTGGGACGTACCTCGAGATGCGAAGAAATCCACTTCCACTGGGCCGAACCTCTCGCATATGGACTTCACCACCTCGTTGTGACGTCTACATTCCCCCGGGTCTCAGTCCAGAATGGACTCGATCCGTGCAGGAGACAATTGTGCCCGCATCGTGACCGAGTCCCACACCACTCCAAGGAATGTGGTTCTCTGGGCTGGTGCCAAGACGCATTTTTTCGTGTTGAGTCTCAACCCCAGGATCTGGATATGGGCTAGGACAACATCTCGATGCCGGACTGTCAGCTCTTGTGACTGGGCCATAATAAGCCAGCCGTCAATATAATTGAGCACCCTCATACACTGAAGCCACAGCGGAGCTAGAGCTGCATCCATGCATTTGGTTAACGTGGGGAGAGAGCTAGGTTGAACGGAAGAACCCAATATTGGAATGCTTCACCCCCGAAAGCAAACCTCAGGAACTTCCTGTGAGATGGAAGGATGGATATGTGGAAGTGAATATAGAAGGATTTGTGGATATGTGGATGCGGGCACTTTATGGCGTGCCTTAGGGCTATCATAAATATAAATGTAACTGTATGAACAGTGGGAACTTGATGAAAAGTGTACATATATACTTTCATTGAAATACTTAAATAGTGTTATCGTCAACATGTCTACACCCCCCACCCCCCTCTCCACTTCACTCTGCCCAACCATGTGACAGTCCCAACCCACACAGTATGAATTTTTATATTTTATCTGTGCTATTTTTGTAAGTTTATGTAAACATGCGCTAGATATACTTTTGAAAAACATTACGAGATCCTCATGTTTTATTCCACTCCACTGTCCAGAATCCCTTGTGAATGGCTCTTAAAACCACACAGCGCTTGAATAATACATGCCGATTCTGAGACTCAGAGTCCGCCAGAATACCACAGAGTACCTGGGAATATTTATAACAAGGCATTCACTGGTAATTATGGTATTACTGTTTTTATGTTACCACCCTGAAATCTCAGAATCCCGTAGATTTACGTCCATTCATGCAGATGTACATTCAATATCTTATGATTGGAAGCATGTTCAGTTTCTGCCGAAATTAGATTTTGTATGAAAAATGTACAGTCTTGCCCACTCTGAATATTGATTCTCTGCTATTTGATAAATCTCAGATAGTTTGAAACAAAAATAAATATTAAACTAACAAAAAACGATTTTTTTTTATTCTATTCAAGCTCTTGTGAAGGTGCCTTTCATTGCTGACAGAAATCCAAACCACTGAAAAAAGTTAAACGACTGTGTCTTTTATTTAAAGTGCATTTTTATATTGGTCATTTGAAAACCACGGTTTCTGTTTAAAACCGGTTTTGTTCAGTTTGTCTAAAAGTATATAACCACCATAGTAGCAAAAAATAAATAAATGCATTTTCGTTTTATTAAGTGTTGATGTACAGAAAACATACTGACAAGCTTTACTGACTGTAGAAATTATTGTGGGTTTTATTCACTTCTCTGGTATTTTTTAGTACATAACAGAAAATTTGATGCATATCTTAAAAATACACCACAATAAACATTAAGGTGTTTAGAATGTGTCTATTTATAGACTAATAACATATTTTTAGTTTGATCTCAAGTGAATATCTATCTATCTATTAGTGCTGTCAAACGATTCAAATATTTAATCGCATTAATGTCATAGTTAACTCGTGATTAATCACAATTAATCGCACATTTTTATTAGTTCTAAATATCTCTTGGTTTCTTTTTGTCTTTTTTTTTTTTTTTTTTTTTTTTTCATTTTAATGCTCTTATCAACATGGAAAAGTGGATCGGCTTGCATTGTGCAAATGTTTCTTATTGAAAACAACATTGGCATATACTGTGTTCAATTCCACACTAACATTCTCACTTGGAGCAAATAATCTCTCACACAATGTAACACTGTCCATCAATAAAAGGGTGAAAGAAATACTGACGAGGTCCTGATATTGACGAGGGGGTGGAGCATGCGCATCAGCTGTGTGTGTGCTTGTCCATCAAGTGGTTTTCAGACTGGACATGCTGCGATGATAATGGCTCAGTTCACAACGACAAAACACACAGATCACTTTGGTCGTGTCAATTGCCATTTGGCAACTTTTTAAAAAGTAAACTTTCCATTCAGAATCTTATTGGCATCCATTTCGCCGTCTCGAGCTCGTCATCCACTCAAAATGTAACGTAACCCAGCCTACTGCTCCTTGGCCGGCTCGCAAGCCCAAACAAGTGTGTGCGGCGTGCCTGTTATTTTCGGTCAAGCTAGATCAGGTGTGGTGTTGTAGTTTTACTTTCAGACAGGACGCGGAATGCGCAGCGGAATGCTTTGGTCGACAAAGCAACAAAACATTCTCGCGCGGCGCAACTTAAGCCATTGAAATCATGATTGAAAATGAATGGGTTTCATAGTGCAGCGCCACGCATTCCGCATCCTGTTGCAAAATCATGTGAAAAAAAACTACAAAGTTTGCTATGCCAAAAAGAACGTTAATCTCACGATAATTTTTTTACGACATTAAAATGGGTTTGCGTTAACGCCGTTAATAACACGTTTAACTGACAGCCCTAATATATATATGTATATATATATATATATATATATATATGTATGTGTGTGATCCTGGATCACAAAACCAGTCATAAGTCGCACGGGTATACACTCACCTAAAGGATTATTAGGAACACCTTACTTATACGGTGTTTGACACCCTTTCGCCTTCAGAACTGCCTTAATTCTATGTGGCATTGATTCAACAAGGTGCTGAAAGCATTCTTTAGAAATGTTGGCCCATATTGATAGTATAGCATCTTGCAGTTGATGGAGATTTGTGGGATGCACATCCAGGGCATGAAGCTCCCGTTCCACCACATCCCAAAGATGCTCTATTGGGTTGAGATCTGGTGACTGTGGGGGCCATTTTAGTACAGTGAACTCATTGTCATGTTCAAGAAACCAATTTGAAATGATTCGAGCTTTGTGACATGGTGCATTATCCTGCTGGAAGTAGCTATCAGAGGATGGGTACATGGTGGCCATAAAGGGATGGACATGGTCAGAAACAATGCTCAGGTAGGCCGTGGCATTTAAACGATGCCCAATTGGCACTAAGGGGCCTAAAGTGTGCCAAGAAAACATCCCCCCACACCATTACACCACCACCACCAGCCTGCACAGTGGTAACAAGGCATGATGGATCCATGTTCTCATTTTGTTTACGCCAAATTCTGACTCTACCATCTGAATGTCTCAACAGAAATCGAGACTCATCAGACCAGGCAACATTTTTCCAGTCTTCAACTGTCCAATTTTGGTGAGCTCTTGCAAATTGCAGCCTCTTTTTCCTTTTTGTAGTGGAGATGAGCGGTGGGGTCTTCTGCTGTTGTAGCCCATCCGCCTCAAGGTTGTGTGTGTTGTGGCTTAACAAATGCTTTGCTGCGTACCTCGGTTGTAACGAGTGGTTATTTCAGTCAAAGTTGCTCTTCTATCAGCTTGAATCAGTCGGCCCATTCTCCTCTGACCTCTAGCATCAACAAGGCATTTTCGCCCACAGGACTGCCGCAGGGGCGATGGATGTTTTTCCCTTTTCACACCATTCTTTGTAAACCCTAGAAATGGTTGTACGTGAAAATCCCAGTAACTGAGCAGATTGTAAAATACTCAGACTGGCCTGTCTGGCACCAACAACCATGCCACGCTCAAAATTGCTTAAATCACCTTTCTTTCCCATTCTGACATTCAGTTTGGAGTTCAGGAGATTGTCTTGACCAGGACCACACCCCTAAATTTGTTTGTCATTATTGTAAGGACCCCCTCGAAAATTAGATGGTACATCTCAAGCGGCTATCCTTGAAATAAAGTAAAGTGAATGCATGGAAGCAACTGCCATGTGATTGGTTGATTAGATAATTGCATTAATGAGAAACTGAACAGGTGTTCCTAATAATCCTTTAGGTGAGTGTATTTGTGACAAGAGCCAACAATACATTGTATCGGTCAAAATTATCGATTTTTCTTTTATGCCAAAAATCATTAGGACATTAAGTAAAGATCATGTTCCATGAAGATATTTTGTAAATTTTCCTACCGTAAATATATAAAACATTTATTTTTGTGAGTGAATGCAGCACAATCGGGAACATAAATGGACAACTTTAAAAGCGATTTTCTCAATGTTTTGATTTTTTGCTCCCTCAGATTCCAGATGTTCGAATAGTTGTATCTCTGACAAATATTGTCCTATCCTAACAGACCATACATCAATGGAAAGCTTATTTATTCAGCTTATTAGCGTGATATGTAAATCTCAATTTAAAAAAAAATGTACCCATGTGACACACACATATATATTATATATATATACACAATTAACAACCTTTTACTTTGTATCTATGGGAAAAGAAATGTATTTAGAAAAACGAATACATGGCTTGTAATTATTTGCATGATAACTGTGTAGAAGAAACACCTCTATTTAAATTCTTTCATTTTTATGTCTCAGCTCTCTGTTTCAGCTCTCACATTTTCTGTATGAGATTTCAAAAACAGAGTAGTTACGACATGATCAGTGATTATAGCTGACTACACTAACAATAAGGGAAGAGGGAAAAAAAGGAATACCAGCATCAAAAGCCCCAGTCATCAGAGAGCTCAGGGTCTGAGAACACGGATACTGCGTCAATGTGTTTCCAGCTGTTAAATTTGATTTAATGTGCTTTTATTATGCTGACGCCTTTTAAGAGGATCAGAGAGAGAATGAGATGACCCTCTTTAATGAGTCTCAGGAGGATACACTAACATCTAAAGGGGAAAAGAAAGATAAGATATGTATATATAAAGAAAGAGGGGAAGACTCTTCTTCTATAAGAAATGTCCCTGCTGTGAAAGAGTTTTACCTGTGAGCGAAAAACGAGGGAATTGCGAAGGGAAAGAGGAAAATGGTCATGCCCAGGTCACTGATGGAGAGGTTGATGATAAAAAACTCGGCTGGCTTAAGAGAGGACTTCTTGCGATAGGCAACACACAATAGAGTGGTGTTTCCCATCAGAGACAGCACACCTGCAATGAAAGAAAGAGAGAAACAAAGAACTCAATCAATAAAACAATGATTGAAAAAGTGCCTTAAAATGTGTTATGAAAACGTTATACAAATAAATGTGGTTTGACTTGAATAGAAAAGGCTAAAGTAGTATGCAGACAGATTTTATATTAAAAAAAATGTAAGGGTTACACAGAGTATTTACTCTTACTAGTCGTTAAAAGTGTAATCAGTGTCAGATAAATGCACAGATCTTTTTGTTTTTCTCAAAATATATTTATGGTGTGGTTCAATCCTTCAAACTTTCATTTAATATGAATTACTTGAATATTAATAACTTATTTCACCATAAACAACACCAAAAAATATATATTATATGCTATAATGTGAAAGTAGATTTTGGATAAAGCTAGAAACATTTAGTCTATTTCTGTCACCTAATCCTTCCCACTGTCGCCTCCGGCTTGCTTAGTTGGGAACACTTAATATTCAACGATATTATTGATCTGAACTGATGCTGCTGTATTAGAACTGAGCTGATGATGACATCACTGTTTTCGGCAGAGCTGCTTTATAGCTGAATTGAACTCATTTCATATTTGATGATCTTTACACAGTTATTGAACAGAACTGAATCAACACTGAATTGTCTTCAGCGGAAGAATCCCACTATTTTCTTTTAGGGATGCTTTACAGCGGAATTGAATTCTGTTTGCCTCATTAAATCATTATTTTCCTGTTTATTCCTGTATCTCTTGTAACCGCTTTGAAATCTATATCGTATTTTAAAGCTTTAGCAAATAAAGATGACTTAATAAACATTCAATTTAAAAACATTCTGCAGTCAGTAAAGCTATTGTCAGTATGTTTTCTGTACATCAACACTTGTCAAGTGAAAATACTAGACAAAAAAAAAAAAAATATATATATAATATATATATATATATATATATATATGGGGAGTGTTATTTTGCTTTTAGCTAAATGTAATTTTATTAGAACGATATAAAATGCACTTTAAATACATTACACTGACATTTCACTTTCATTTCACTGCAGGGTGTTTTTATGAATATCCAATTCTGTGAAAATTTGTCGCAATTTCTGCTGGTGCAGATTCTTTCTGCATTGAAAGGACGTAAAACAAACCACAATAATGCTAAAAACAATTGTTTTTCTTATAAATTAATGATATCAGCAGCAGCAGTATGGCTAAAGACAGACATATTTATTAAGTAATTGAATGTATTACAGTTTTTTTTTATTCGCTTTGGTACTATTTTCACAAGTAAGGTGTACATTTTCAAAACTCTTAGTACAAAAATCCAAACTGATCATACTAGTAACGCTGCTAGTCATTCTTTCAAAACATGATCTCATGCTTTCATTAGTTATACATTTTTCAGTCCACATAATCATTGTTTCAAACACAAGATTATTGTAATATGTAATGAGAACATTTGGTTTAATCACCGAAACACAACAGTATGATCTTCTTTCAGTTTAGTACTTTTAACAATCAGTTCATCCAACAGCAAACAATGCAAGATACATGTTTCAAATCGGCCTTAGAAGTGCTAAAATTAATATGCTACGGTACTATAAAAGACAGATTACACAGTTTTCACATTAGGCAATACACTTACATTACCCAACATTTACATAATCTGTCATTTCCAAAATATCCATCCTATGTGTATATTAAGTGAAGGATCAATGAAGACATCCTCTACAATCATTTGAGCAAATTAGTTTTTATTTTTCAGATATAATTGTAACATAGGTATACTTTCTATAATGAAATGTAACGAAATGAGAACAAAACATAACATTTAGTGCACACATTACATTAATTTGGATCAAGCCTGTCTTGAGCATTTGGCCATAGATTCTCGTCCACATCACAATGAATGTTATCATTGTTCATGCACCTTGGGAAAAACCTTTTGGCGTGACGAATCCATGCTTGACATTGGTCTACACTGATGTCATCACATGCATTAACCATGGCCTGAAGGAGGGTGGCACGCTCAAGGGGTCGGCGATCATAGACCTTCCACCTCCATGCTGAAAAAAAATCCTCAATAGGGTTGAGGAAAGGAGAGTATGGAGGCAGGTAGAGGGTCATGAATCGGGGATGGGCCTGAAACCATGCTTGAACTACCTCTGCATGGTGGAACCTGACATTGTCCCACAAAATTACATAGGTGACCCCTTCACCTTGACAGGCCGGCTCAATTTCACTGAGAAACTCAATAAGATGTGCAGCATTATAGGAGCCAAGTAATGGCCGACGTCCTACGACACCATCTTCAGAGATAGCTGCGCACATGGATATGTTTCCTCCACGTTGTCCAGGCACTTGGACTGTGGCCCGTTGGCCGATGATGTTCCGTCCACGGCGACGAGGTTTGGCCAGGTTAAAGCCCGCTTCATCAACAAAAATGTACTTGTGATGGTTCACATCAGCGTCAAGCACCATAACCCTCTAAAAAATATATTTTGGTTAGTTCTTTTTACAGTGTTGTTCCATATACATATGACATAAGTGATGCATCAAATAGTAACAGTAATACAATATATAGTGCTGTACCTGAACATACTCAGCCCTTAGTTGTTTCACCCGGTCATTGTTTCTCTCAAAAGGCACCAGGTAAATTTGTTTCATTGATACCTGGTGCCTCTTCAAAAGGCGGCCTACTGTTGGTAGGCTGATGGATGCCACATTGGCAAAGGTGTCATTGTTCTCCTCAATTGCCTGCTTTATTTCTGACAGCCGTATATCATTCCTGGCCCTCACCATTTCCACCACTGCCAACTCTTGCTGATCGGTCAGCACACGGCCGCGGCCACCACTATGGGATTTTCTGTCAATTCTAAGCATAGAACAGAGTATACTGTCAATAAATCATACTGTACCAATACTGTAACATGTCTGATGAATTTACATGCATGCAGTAAATTGTACTGTAAATGTAATACTGTAGTATACGTCCTCCACACTTACCGGTTTTCTTGGCGAAAAGTTCGGATGATAGAATTGACAGTTGATCTTTTTAGATTTGGATCAACTAATCTGGCAGCCTCTGCCATAGTAAGGCCTCGGTTCACCACATGATCAATGATGATGGCCCGGACTTCATTAGAGACAACAGTTCTGCCTCCCTCTCTCTGATGACCAACCCCTTGACGGGCTCCATGCCCACCTCTCTGCCCACCTCTCTGACCTATCTGCCCACCTCTCTGACGGATTCCTTGTCCACGAGCTCTTCCAATTCCTTGCGGTCTATCCTGCTCCATGTTGAAAGAAATTGCCAGTGTTTACACCCCCACTTTTACATATAGTGGCCAATTGTGGTTACCACTATGTGAAATCAATTAGCAATAACGAGTAATCATCATGTGTGGTTACACATAATTTACGTAAATGTTCATACAAACACACATTTTATTTCTGTAGTTCTCAAAATCCATATACTCTATATTGCTGAAATGAAAATCTATAGGTTTACCAAATGATTCATTGATTAACCATTAAGATCAGTTAGATTAAATAACAGACAAATGTATTAAACTGAACAAAAAGAGATGCAAATCAAAAGTTTGATAGGAAGAGCTTTATGAAAGGCAGTTACTGTGAATGAAACATTTATGTAGATGAAACACTTATTTTGTGTTGTGAAAAGGATACTTTGTGATTTTGTGAATTGTACTAACACAATTGAAAACATGCTGAAATGTTTGAAAAAAGTGCACTTTTGATGATCTGTTGTGATATTAGCACTAAGAGTTTTGAAAATGTACACCTTACTTGTGAAAATAGTACCAAAGCGAATAAAAAAAACTTTAATAATAACTTCCAAAATGTAGTACTTTTTTCCATAAAGTATTATATCTAACTTGGTTCAATATAATCTTAAAGGGTAAGTTTATCAAACAAATTTTGAAAATTCTGTCATTCATTATTTCCTCATGTCGTTCCAAACCCGTAAGACTTTTGTTCATCTTCAGAACACAAATGAAGATTTGTTTTGATGGAATCTGAGAGATTTCTGTCCCTCCATTGACAGCTACACAACCACTCTGACGCTTCAAAAAGCTCATACAGAGATCGTAAAACTAGTCCAAATGAATCGAGCAGTTTAATGCACCTTTTCTGAAGAGACTCGATCGCTCTATGAAGAAAAGATTGAATTTAGGCTTTTATTCACATATTCATTAACACACATAATCATTGATAAAAAAAAGATTTATGTATATTAAATCTGTTTATCATATAAAGCAATCGTGTCTTTCTCAAGATTTGGACTTAACCGCTCAATTCTGATGGAATAGTTTTACGATCTCATTATGAACGTTTTGCATGGACTGTCAATGGAGGGAGAACATGATTTTACCAAGTGCAACATGTTCTTGGATCAACATCTTGGTTGATTGGAATGTTGTTCCATGATCAACAAAGTTTACATTTTATGTCAAGTTTAGGCTAACAAGCAGGGTTAGGTGCTGCTACATCAGTGTTATTCACCTATCAATTCCCTCGGATATTTGGGATAGGTTAGTGTTAGGTTTAGGGGTAGGGATACGGTTAGGCCTAAACTTTTGGACAGGAATGTGTTGATCCAGAACCATTTAATTCAGAGCCAAAATATTTTGATCCAGAACCATTTCTTACTTGGCAAAATCACACTGACTATAAATGGAGGGACTGAACTCTCCTAGATTTCATTAAAATACCTTTAAACATTAAACAAAGATTAACAAAAGTCTCACGGGTTTGGAATGCCATTAATAATTAATGACAGAACTGACTTTAACATGTTTACTATCCTATTCACTATTAATTACTATCCTATCCTTTATAAAAGATGCTTGCAGAAATAAAAACAATGTTTTGCAAGTCACTTTTGACTACTTTAAAAAGACACTTACCAAAGATGGCGTAGATGATTCCCAGGAGCAAGTCATTCTCTTTCGATATTTTGGACACAAACAAGTTAGTTTCAGATGAGTTTTCCATCTGCACAGAAGAAGACGAGAAGCAAATGTAAGACCACATCCAGACCTTTGTTGTAACGGTCACCAGTTGGAGTGCCCTTGAGAGCCACCACTCCACATCAGACTATTGTCATTCCCTAATGAAACTACATTTCCCATAACTCTGCCTGGACTCATCATGCCTGATTGCATCCACCTGTCTCATTGCCTTGTTTAACTCGCCCTATAATAGTCTGGTTTTCACAGTCATTCCCTGCGAAGTCTTGTATGTTGTTGCGCTGCATTTCTGAGCATTTTTCTGGTTCCATCAATTTCGGATTTTGGACTCTCTGCCTGCCTCTGGATTACCCGTTTGCCTTGTTCCCAAGCTTGTTTTGTTTGTTTGGACTGCATACCTGTGTTTTGACCTTTTGCATGTACATCGGATTACATGTCTGGATTGCCCCATTACTAAAATCTGCATTTGGATCTCAACCTTCTTATCTCAGAGCAGTTCCTAACATTCGTTTCAGTTCGCACACATTCTCTTAATTTTAAAATTTCATGTTGTTGGATTCTGCCTTTTTCCCAGAATTGATCAATGCATTTACATTAGATCCTGCTCTAGTCTAAAAGATGAGGTCGTCTCTGGAAACGAGAGTCTCATTATGTCTTACCATAAATCAATTTTGATCTAAAGTGCACACAGTCCACATAGCAAAGAGATGTAGCATGTGTGCAGTGATGCAACACACACACACACACTAGAGCATGACGGCGTGTGGAGGGACTCTGAATGAAACCAATGGATTGGTTTGGTGAACACATTAAATAATGCACTAATCGTATAACCTTGTTCTGGAGTACTTTAAGAGGAGCAAAGAGCATATTCAGAGGCAACACATGCACAGTAATATGTCAGCACTTCTATTGCTTTCTCATTACTAACACATTTTGCTTTCCTCCACTTTCATCTTTAGCCGCGGGCACCTGACCCAGAGGAATATATCACGCACAATAAATGATCCAGCGCTCCACATTCTCTCTCCTTTAGCCTACGGAAAGATATTTTATCATACAAAATATTGCTCTTTGATATCAAGAACACAACATTTATATGCATCCCACAAGCAACAGACCACGTCCCCTGCATGAAGTCCGTTCAGGAAACGTCAGTTGCAAGACAACAATTCTTCCTTTGATTTATGGATTTGTCAAGTGTGCTGTCAGCCAGATGCAAAGTGGGTTGTTTGATTGATGCTCTTGACTTTTGAAACCTATTACACTTACCAACTTCCAAGTCAGTTACTAATCTCACATGCAAGCAGTTATGCTTATTAATAAGATCACTAAGCATATGTTTACCATCTCATGTTTGATTTACTAATCTTGTACAGCCTACCTTTAAAAAGGCCCTTCTTATCATCAAGGAAAATTCTCCTTCAATATAACAATAAATCTGTATTTTGCTCTTGGTTTTAGTAACATTTATTTTGATTGTCCCCTTTAGACATGCTGTTGATTATAAGTAACATTGCAACTACGGTACATGTCATCTAGCTCTTATTAGAGTATTAGTTGAGTATTAGTAGACTGTTAGGGGTCGGGTTAGTAGAATAACGGGTTAGTGGATACATACTTCTAGTCGGTAGAATGCCTAAAGCGGTCCATCAAAATAAAGTGTTGCCTTTTATTTGATCAATTTCAACATAAGTCTTTTGAGCACTAGACTTATAATGTCTTAACAATTAACAAGTTGTTGGTCTCCTCTCAACGGTTTCTTCAAACATTGATTAATTGATTTCATTGTGTGAAGTAATTATATCATTACCGCTACATACCTCTCAACTATGAAATCCAATAATTTGTAGATCATAGATCTGACCCGTGAGAAAATCTCCTAAAAAATTAAAGGAAGAGCAAACGGAGACCCCACATTAATCTCACTTCTATGTGGTGATCTCAACAATGTCTCAAAATGAGCAAGTGAAAAATGTCAATAGGGATTCAGATGTAGTGTCAACTGGTGCTTTATGTTAGGAAGGCTTCTTTTATGTTCCACAGAGGAAAACATAAGTCCTACAGGTATGGAAACCTCATAAGGGTAAGTACATGTTGACAGAATTTTTATTTTTGGGTGAACAATCCCTTTAATGTCACAAAAGTTGGTTGGTAATATGGGCTGATGGATTTTGAATGTGATTGAAAAAACAGAAAAAGGATCCTTTCTTTATAGTGGTTTTGTTACCATTTCAAATGGCTCACTTTTGAGAAACTGTCTCTGGTTCTGTCCAGGTGAGAAATGAAAAACTGCCATATCAGTGCTTAGTTAAAATATGAATAATCTGATATTAAGGCATTTCAAAAGAGATTTATGTAGGTATACTCCCATTACACTCTGTGAGTATAATCTGAAATGTATCCTGATTTAAAAATAATAAGACTGATTCCTATTAATGCACTTGTATCATTGTATAGCAGCTCTGATTATAGGACCATTAAGGCCAAGAACCATAACTATATTAAATGGTAAATGGTGCATTTAAATGTTTTTTTATCATTCATCAGCTGGAGAAAAAATGTATGATCCATGATATTCGGGATTTAATTAAAGCCAATGAAACAAGGGACTTAACACAATAAGCCTGATTATGTAAACAGGAGATAAATGATTATCTTCCGTCCCTGAGGGTGCATATGGAGGGACTGTCCTCTCTAATAGCTTCAGTATTACATCCTCCAAAGAAACATACAGAAATGAAGATTCCCGATCCTGACAAGCTGATTTATATGAATAATCTCTTCATTTATACAGCTTTCTCTCAGTGAATCACTTTACCAGCTGTTCTGAGAATACAAATAAAAAAAAAGACTCCTCATACTAGCAGATTATTTACGGTCAACACCTGATCATGGCATGTCTCCAAAACACAAGGGGAGATTCACTAAGAATGACTCATGCCCACTGATAGTGTTGTTTATTTGCTCATGCTGTCAGCATTGTTTTAGCTTCTTATCCACTTAAAAGATTATGCAAATCAGGTAATGACACTGATGCAAGGTTGTGAAGGATGCAGCAGACCACTGCAATGGGATACTTTACATCCCTGCACCACAATGATCCAGGCATCTCAAATAGCTGAAAGTAAGCCAAACCATGAAAGTGCACTAAAACCACATTTGGAGGTGAGAAACAAATGTATCCCTTAGTCTCAGCAAACTCCTGGTGAACCATGGATCAATTTAGGAAATAGGTAGAGAAGTCCAGATCGGATCATTCAAAGCACGCACGCGCGATACTTTGAACCAACAAAACATATACTCTAAGGTTAGTGGTTCTCAAACTTTTTACACCAAGTAACAACTCAGAAAATATTTGGCTCTCCAAGTACCACCATAATTACCAATATTAAAATACAGTAGTGTAGTAGGCCTAACTATTCAGCTTTAGCTATGCATATGTTTTCTTATTTCCTTTTTCTACAGTGTAAAAACCCAATTTGAACATTAACACTGCACTGTGCTGCTTACATAGAGGTAAACATTTTTTTTAATAATGATTAAATGAAAATATATTGTACTTACAGTTTTTTCCAATTGCTAACACACTAAAATGACATGTACAGCACAATTATTTAAACTGACACACAGAGAGCAAAACCTCTTCTCAAGTCTCAACACATTTTCTGCTTTACACACTGCACTGAAATGGTAAATGGACTGCATTTATATAGCGCTTTCACAGACCCAATGGCCACCAAAGCGCTTTACATATTGGAAAGGATTATTATAGGTGCTTCCATAGACATAAGTGTGCAACTCTAAATGTATTGTTTTTCTATTACTTATGTCTGAAACCTAAAATAAATATTATGCGGTTGAAAACACTGAATAGGTCATATAAATATATGACAAGCGCTGAGCGTGTCTGTCTCTGGCTCAGCGCCAGCCAACACGCGACGGCACATTTGAATTTAGCAGTTGATAACGTGATGCACTGACCATTTAAATCACACCGGTGTGATCGTACGCAAAATTCAGGGATTCCTCTGCATACCAGTAGAGGGAGCCTGTTCCACACTTTGAGAATCAGTGCTCTAAGGGTATGTTTACACAAAAAAGATGTACTCATAACAGAAACGTTTTTTCTTTGCGTTTTTCAAGTTCAGACGAAAACGTCGTCAAACCGATCCCCGTTCACTAATCCGCGAAAGCGACTAAAAACACTGTATTATGCTGCCAGGCCAGTAGTTGGCGATGAAACTTTGAAAAGAAACACTACACACCTATAGACCTTATACACCAGAGAAACAAGTGCGCCGCCATCTTTAGAATATTGTCTTTGAACTTCCGCTCTTTATATCTCTATGGCATCGCTGTCCAGGAGTAATTAGCTTTTGAAGTGGATTTACTTATTGTAAAGTTAATGAAAGATTGTAATATTTAAAGCAGATGTCTTAACAAATGTCAGTCGACCGGGAAGACTTTAAAACAAACCGTTCATTCATAAATACGCAAGATCGCTGTCAAAATACAGTCCGGAAGACAAAAGACAACGAGCGCAGCTCTGAAAAGGGGCGGGGCTACATAAGGTCTATAGACTGAACACATAATACACATGCACATGACGTCACCACGGAAATGATAACGGTATCATTTTCAAAAACTTGCACTTTGAAACCCAGGCCCCCAAAAGACCATTGTCATGTAAATGAATGGCAAAGCGCATGTAAAGTTTTTAGTTGAAAACTGTGTTGTGTAAACAGGCCCTAATTAGTTACAACCAAATGTTTTCTTTTTTTTTTTAATATATATTTATGGTTTGGTTTAAACCTTTATATTTTTATTTTATATTAATAAAAAAAAATGGGGAACTTTTTTTTCCCCAAAGACAAAAACATTCATAACAAAGTAAAAAATATTATTTATATAAAAAGACCATAATATATTTACCATAAACATAAAACATCAACTGTAACATTTAAGCTCTGCATAAGTTTGATACATGGACTTTTTCTTTTTATCTCCTTGTTTTCCTGAGTTTGGTTCCTGTTTCCTTTGTTCTTATGTGCCAGTTTGTTTCCATATTTACTGATTATGTTGTCTCCACCTGTCTCTTGAGTTCGTCGGATCTACGACCCGGATCTACTTGCAATTGAATCACTCCGAGTGGATTTGGGCAAGGTTAAAAATGATATTACACAGAGCTTGAAAGGAGAGATGGTGACGCTGGAGAGGAAAATTGATGTGAAGTTCGATGCATTGCAGTTAATTATAAATGGCCACCGTACAACTCTCGAACACCGGAGGTGTCAGAACTAACGGAGAAATGCATTGATCTGGAGGGTCGTTCTAAGAGATAAAATCTCAGAATCCTGGGAGTCTGAGAAGGATTGGAAAGCGGTCAGGGTGCCAGAGAATTTGTTGCTAAGCTGTTCATGGAGGTTCTTGGACTAGACGAACTTCCTGTTATGGACCGAGCGCACCAAGCTCTTCGGTCTCGTCCTGAGGATAGTGACCCACCGCGCCAGTTCATCGCCCGAGTGCATCATGGCCATATTATGGAAAACATCATGCGCAAAGTGTCATCACAAAAAAAGCTAACCTTTAACGGTCGCTCCATCCAGATCTTCAGAGACTACCCTTCGGCCGTGGTCAAACGTCGAGCAGCCTTTGCCAGAGTACGACAGATCCTTCGCGATAAACCGGTGTGAAGTTTGGCATTCTGTATCCCGCAAAGTTGCGGGTGACGTACAGTGAGGGAGAGAAGCTTTTCACCGATGCGAACGAAGCATGGAAACTCGCAATCGAACAATTTGGGGCAGCAAAGTAAGTTAGATGTTGAACAATAACTCGAGAAGAATTCCTGTTTTGTTGGACATTTCTTTTATTTAGCGATCTAGATGCTGGACCTTTGTTAAGTCTTTGAAAGGTAATATGCGGAGGGGTGCTTTTCTTTTCTACGTTTTATTTTTTATTTAATGGTTTTCTTGCCTTCAACTTCGCGGTAAGTTGACTGTACAATTGTTCCTGTAACAGCTAAACATGTTCTGTTATCCAATGTTTTGTTGGGAGGGTGGGTCGGTGCTAAATGTTTCCATGGTAACAACTTCCAGTGTGTTGGTAATTGGTTGGAGCAGATTAGAATGTCTGGTATAATCACTGTTTGTTTAATAAAATAAATGCAAAGGGGGCTTCACTAAAGTTTTCAACTTGGAATGTTAAAGGGTTGAATGAACCAGTTAAGAGGGGGAAAATACTATCTCATTTAAAGTCACTGTCTTCGGATTTAATGTTCTTGCAAGAGACTCATTTGAAGCGCACTGCCCACGTTAGACTGAGGTGCAAGTGGATTGGACAAATATATCATTCAAATTTTTCTGCCAAATCTAGAGGCACAGCTATCCTTATTTGTAAAGGAGTTCCATTCAAAAATAATCAGACTATTTGGTACCACTTTATTTTGATGGTCCCTTTTGAACTTTCTGGTGACTATAAGTAACTTTGCAACTACATGAAATCTAACTCTCATTAGAGTATTAGTGTGCTGTCTGGTTAATATCTGATAACTCTTTATTGTGATGGTCCTCCAATAGACAGTCTACTGACTTTAAGTAACTATGCAACTACATGTCAACTTATTCTAACCCTAACCCTACCAGTCTACTAACACTCTAATGAGAGTTAGTAGACATGCAGGTGCAACGTTACTTATAGTCAACAGAATGTGTTAAAGGGACCATCCAAATGAAGTGAAACCGACTATTTCAGATAAAGAAGGGAGATATGTGATAGTTGTTGGTAAAGTATTTTCTGTGCCATTGACATTAGTCAATGTTTACGGACCAAATTGTGACAAACCTGAGTTTTTAAAAAAATTGTTTGACCTAATTCCTGATATTTCAGATACAAATCTCATAATCGGGGGCGATTTTAACTGTGTCCTAGACCCGTATCTGGATAAATCCTCCTCCGCAAAAAAAGTTGGTTCCAATTCCAGTAAATTTTTGAATGCATATATAAACAATTATAATATGTTTGATGTGTGGAGAATTCTCTGTCCAACAGATAGGGAATACTCTTTTCATTCTCAAGTCCATAATGTCTACACCCGAATAGATTATTTTATTCTGGATGGTAAACTTTTGCCCCAGGTCTGTATGGCTAAATATCAAAATATTGTTGTCTCCAATCATAGTCCAGTGACTTTTTCTATTAAAATAGAAAATATGGAGAAACCACAAAGAAATTGGAGGCTTGATTCTCATTTAGTTACAAATAAAGTCTTTATCAATTACTTAAAACAGGAGATAAAATCTTTTTTCGAGTTCAATGACAAGCCTGACATGTCTATAGGGGTGATATGGGACACATTTAAAGCACACTTAAGGGGTTGTATTATCTCATATCAAGCATCTCAAAGAAAAAGAAGTAGAGTTGAATAAGAGGTATTGGGAATGAAAATTCGAGAATTAGATATTGAAAATGCTAAACAGCCATGTATTGAAAAATATAAAGAAATTTGTGCACTTAAATACAAATTGAATCAAATTCTCTCTTCTAAAATTGCAAGATTTAGCCATTCTGTCATTGGATGCAGAGAAGGCATTCGATCAAATTGAATGGCCTTACCTATTTGCGGTATTGAAGAAGTTTAATCTTGGAGAAAATTTCATTTCAAGGTTTAAATTGTTGTATTCTAGTCCGTGAGCAAGAATTCTCAAAAATCAAACAATATCCTCTCGTTTTAATTTACATAGAGGTACAAGACAAGGTTGCTCGCTGTCACCATTTTTGTTTGCATTAGCGATTGAGCCTTTAGCTGAGGCCATTAGAGCCCATTCTGTTATTAAAGGCTATAAAACCAGAAATACTGATAATAAATTAGCGTTATATGCAGATGATATAATTTTATTTATTTCTGAGCCCAATAGCAGCATTCCAAATATCCTTAATTTGATTAATTTATATGGTACATTTGCAGGATATAAAATTAATTGGGACAAAAGTGTGTTGATGCCAATCACTATCAAGGATTCTTCTTGGCTTCATCATTTGCCCTTTAAGGTTGCTTCAGAACAATTCACATATCTAGGCATAGAGGTGACTCAAAAGTTTTCCAATTTAGTCTAAGGCTATTTAAGGCTAATTTTCAACCCCTGTTGTTAAAACTTAAATCCATGATCAAGTTCTGGAGAACGCTTCCTATTTCTCTTCTGGGCAGGGTTAATGCAATTAAGATGATATTTCTCCCACAATTGTTGTACATGGTGCAGAGCATCCCCGTATTTCTGCCCAAATCTTTTTTTTTTAAAAATTGGATTCTATTCTGGTTCCTTTTGTATGGGACTATAAAGCCCATAGGATTTCTAAGCAGCACCTATGTAAACCCAAAATACAGGGTGGGCTCGCACTGCCTAATATTCTTTAATACTACTGGGCGGTAAACCTGAGGGTTCTGACTTCATGGATAGATTCTACTACGATGGGGGAGAGCTGGCTAATGCTGGAACAGGAGGAATGCCTCCCTTATTCCATTAACGCAATACTTCTATCACCCACAGGTATAGCTAGTTCACTTTATAATCAAAATCCTGTAATTCATAATTCTATGCGTATTTGGAAACAGTTAAAGACGCATTTTAAACTCAGTCAGATGTCATTTTTGCTCTCTATCTCAGCTAACCCCTCCTTTTGCCCTATGATGTTAGACCGTGCATTTGAGATCTGGGGAAATTTAGGGTTACAAAATATAGGGGATTTATATATGAATGGAAAATTTGCTTCCTTTCAACAGCTGTGTAAGAAATATAATACTCCCTCAAATTTCTTTAGGTACCTTCAAATTAGAGACTTTGTAAAGTCTTACATTCCTTATTATGTCACTGCCACACCTATGTATCTGGATGCATTCTTGGAAAGACGTCATAGAGATGGTAATACCATTTCCGTTCTGTACAAGGCTTTAGAACAGGTGAAAAGTCCTTCGATGAAGAAAATAAATCTGCCTGGGAAGAAGAACTTGCAGTAGAAATTCCTAGTGAAATGTGGGAACGAAGTCTTGCATTAATGGAACACTTGTGGACAAGTTCAAGACATTGTCTTATTCAGTTTAAAGTGCTTCATTACTCCAAGTGTAAATTGAACAAAATATTTCCAGAAGATGCCAGCCTGTCTCATTGCTATGTAATGTGTCCAAAATTACAAAGTTTCTGGAATAAGATTTTCCGGGTTTTTTCAGATACATTGGACATACGATTTGAACCAGATCCTATATTAATTATATTTGGAGTTTCTGAAGAGTTTTTGAGACTTACTCTGGTACACCAACATTTTGTTTTTCTTATGGTTTCATTTCTGCTAAAAAAAAATATTCTTTTGTTTTGGAAGAAAAAGGAAGTTCCAACGATTAAACTATGGCTGACAGAGTTGACTGGTACACTACATTTAAAAAGGATTAGGTTTGCTCTGAAAAACAAGATTTTGTTATTTGGAAAAATTTTGGTCACCTTTATTTCTTTTCTGCACGCTAGTGATTAATGTTTACACTGCCTTCATGACCTGCTTTTACCAGTGGATAGCACTTTTGGGTTGAGCTTTTGGGTGGGGTTGGATTTTTTTTTTTTTTTTTTTTTTTTTTATGCATATTTGTTAGGATGTAAGTTTTATTTGTTTGTATATATAAAAAACGTGTAGTTACAATTTATCTTCTGCTGAAATTCCAAATAAAAACATTTTAACACAAAAAAACACAGAAAACGTATCAGTTGCTGACGTAACCTCGGTTCCCTGAGAGGAGGGAACGAGTATTGCGTAAGTAGCTTACGCTATGGGAAAACTCCTTTTCTCAAGAATATTGAAGCCATTTTTTTAAAATGCAGTGTGGCTGCACAGCATACACAGATGAACGGCGAGCTCGGTCATTGGCTGTGCTGCGGCAACTGCACGAACCTATGACGGGGCGGCTCAAACGCGCAGTCCAATCAGCGCAACTCGCGCCCTGACGCGTCAGAGTCCGCCAAGATGGGCGTGGCCAAGGGCTATATATTGCGCCCATTAGTCGTCAGAGGCTTCAGGTTAAATCGACTGAAGCGATACTTGACCCAAGCATGGAACGTTACGCAATACTCGTTCCCTCCTCTTAGGGAACCGAGATTATGTTAGTAAGCGAGACGTTCCCTTTCGAGAGGTCTCTCCTATTGCGTAAGTAGCTTACGCTATGGAAACCCCATGTAAAACACAGTGCGTGCTTAACTTCGCTCTAATTTCAGCCTGAGGCAAGCCGCCTGAGCCGTCAGAGTAAAGTATGAATCCCAATAAGCCGGTCAGAGACGGGCTTTATAAGGGAAGTAAAAAGAGTGGCCTAATGAGGAACCACTCTAGTAAGAGATGAATATATATATGTATAGAATACATAATATATGTAATATATGTAATATATGATATATGAAGCTTAGTTCGTGTAAAACAGGACCGGATACAATCGGGCCCACATTTAATGATATATGTGTTACACATGTCACACTAAAAGTACCCTGGAATGCAGGGTGGGGACTTGTAGGTTATAAAACCTGATAAATGTGGATGGCGAGGCCCAGCCAGCTGCCGCACAGATATCCTTGATAAGTATTCCACTTGACCAAGCCCAAGACGAGGCCATGCCTCTCGTGGAATAAGCTCTGATGCCTAAGGAGCAATGAAGGCGTCAACTATCCAGTGCGATAATCTCTGCTTTGAGACAGCGAGACCCTTGGTATGGCCGCCAAAGCACACAAAAAGCTGTTTTGACTGTCTGAACGAGGCAGAACGCTCTATATATAGCCTTCTAGCTCCTCTCAGGAAGCGGACAATAAGATTGTTTCTTCGGCCACAGTATCATGTGATGCTGTTATGGCCGCAACATACACTTTGAGCATGGAGGTAGTGCGACCCGCATCCAAAAGCTCTTGTAAAAAGGCGAGTACACGTGGTATCCCGCAAGAGTGTGGGTTCAGGCTTTTAGTATTACACCAGCCAGGAACACCTTCCACTTCTGAGCATAGAGGCGCCTGGTCGAAGGCGCTCTTGCTTCGGTAATAGTTTTCAGCACACCACCCGGGAGGCACTGAAGGTCTGTCCTCAGTGGAATCGGCCATGGGGCTGATTTCAGCATTTGTGCCAGCTCGGAGAACCATATCTGAAATCTCCAGAGAGGGGCTATAAGAAGCACTGCGCAATTTCTCTCCCTGATCCATTCGATGACCTGAGGTAGCATCGTGACCGGGGGAAGGGCATCCAAAGGACAATCCGGCCATTCGTGGGCGAGTGCGTTCGTGCTCTTCGAAAAAAATAATGGGCAATGAGCGTTTTCTTCTGAGGCAAAGAGGTCGACCTCTGCCTCGCCGAAGGTGCTCCATATTAACTGAACCGTCAGAGGGTGGAGAGACCATTCTCGTGGGAGAAGATTGTCTCTGGATAACATATCCGCACCCCCGATTCAGAACGCCTGGCACATGCGTTGCTCTCAGCGAGCGCAGATTGTGCTGGGACCATAGAATGAGACTCCTGGCCATGTTGTGAAAGGAGCTCCACGTGAGGCCGCCCTGGCGATTTATGTAAGACACCACCGTCATGTTGTCCGTTCGGACCAGGATGTGTTCGTCTTTTAGATATGGGAGCAGGGCTCTGAGCACCAAAGCGACCGCACTCATTTCCAGACAGTTTATGTGTAGGCGCTTCTCCGAGCTTGATCAAAGGCCAGAGACAGGCCTGCCCTCGTAGAGGGCTCCCCAACCTAGGTTGGAGGCATCTGTCGCGATCATTTTTCTCCTCGAGATCATGCCCAAACTCACGCTGCACTGGTACCAGTCGAAGACTTTCCAGGGTTTCAGGGCTTTGATTCAGCCGTGATTCGCTCTGATTAGAAGGTGGCCGGAGTGCCACGCGTGAGCTGGAACACAGCTTTTTAGCCAGCGCTGGAGAAGGGCGCATGTGCAGCAATCTGAGCTGGAGTACTGCTGATGTTGAGGCCATGAGACCCAGCATTTTCTGGAATCTTTTGAGGGGAGCGAGGGCGCCCGCTCTAAATATCCACGTTTTTCACTGCCGGGCCAGGGCGGGGCCAGGGCTAACAGCGAACCGAGCCGGGCCAATGGCCTCGGGCCTCAAACACCGGGCTTGCGTTTCCACTGCCGGGCCACTAGCCCCGCTGCGGTGCCCTAAACCCCGCCCTTAACACGCCTTCCTGGATCGAACGTCATACAACCGCACCCATTTCAGCGGGGATTATGAAGTTCATTCAGGCAAGACACAACGATCGAGATGGAGAGGACCGAAGCGTCTGTTTGTTTGCTTTTGTTGGTGTTTGCTTGGTGGAAGATGAGCGTTGTTCGGCGAATACTTAGCTTAGCAAGTTCAGCAACGATGTACTTGATAACAGAATCCCTCGAAAATGAATCTCAGAAATGGCCTGTGATGAGGCGTTATCAGGATATGAAAGTAAGCATCCTTCAGATCCACTGAGAGAAACCAATCCTCCGGACGAATTTGAGAGCGAACTGTAGCGAGTAACCGTGTTTCATTGTGTTCTACACCCATTTTGGCATGTAGGGGATAGCTTCCCAGGCTTTTGCCCGCACCATTATGGGTTGAATAGAGGCTGGGGACGGGTCGCTGTGAGACAGGGACCCGACCGCCGAACTGCCTTGTATTAATGACGCTGAGTATACAGCGCTCAGAGGCTCGGGCGCACTGAGCAGCTGGCATTCTCCGGGTTATCTTTCCGGCATGAGTCAGAGGGGAGACTGGTGCGGGAACAGTTTTTGTTTATAGAAAGTGTGCGCTGGAGTTTGAGCACGCAATCTACTTTTATTGTCTCTCTCACAGCAGTTGAGGAGAGAGAAAGCGTTGGGTTGATAACCTCTGAGTGTAGGGGTGCCTGTTGTAATACAGGCATGCGCGCTACCTTTATAAAACTCCCAGCGCGAGCTAGGGGAGTGTTTGTGTGCAGAGGTGCGTTCATGACAGTAGGCACGCGCGCTGAATTTATGAAGCTTCCAGCATGAGCTGTGCTTGTGTGCAGGGGTGCATACATGACAGTAGGCATGCGCGCTACCCTTATGAGACTTCCATCATGAGCTAGGGAAACATTTTGGATTGTGGGAACAGTGCTTATGTGCAGGGGTGCATACATGGCAGTAGGCACACAAGCTACCTTTATAGAACTTCCAGTCTGAGCTGGGGAAATATTTGAAACTGTTGGAACAGCGTTTGTGTGTACTTTGAAGTAGGCACGTGACCTACAAGTGACACAGACAGAAAACAGCTCTTTTCATGTTTAATGTGTGTCGGCGTTAAAACGGCATTTGTTTGCAGGTGAGTGTGTTTCATAACTGGCCCATTGACTGCAGTGTATACATTTCCAGCAGCCTGTGACAAGGGGACAGGGGAATGTCTGAAGCGTTTTGGGGAGATTGGTCCAGCCTCGGCGGGATTGTCCCTCTTCCTACAGCTAGGAAGTATTGTGAGGCTCGGGGGCCAACACAATCTTGGGCCGGGATCCACGCCTCTCAGGAAACTGTCGACGAGCAGCAGAGCACGAGCGGTAACGAACTTCGGTCACTGGCCGTGGCTGAGTGACTGCTGGTGCTGTCTTTACCCGCTGAGGTGCCTTCTTCTGGCGGCTCTGTGCTGAGCTGGAGCGCTTGGGCAGGAAGTGGCGCATAACCTGCGACGCCTTTTAAAGCCTCTGTGAAGCGCTCGGCAAACCCCTTGACTGCTGGACCGAACAGACTACTTGAGGAGATAGGCGCGCAGAGAAACGCGTCCTTATCCGCGTCCTTCATGTCTGTCAGTGTAAGCCACAAGAGGCACTCAAGGACAGTCAGGTTCGCCATGCTGCAGCCGATAGATTGAGCAGTAGACTTTCTGGCTCGCAGGGCCAGGTCGGTGCCGCTGCATAGGTCCTTGAAAGCCTCTGGGTCAGGTGACTCATCCATAGTACGGAGAGCTTGGCCTGAAACACTTGGACACCGCTATTGTGTGAAGCGCCTATGCAGCTGGCCAGCAGCGACGTATGCGCGACCGGCGAGAGCTGACGTAGTCCGGCAGGGCTTCGAAGGCTGAGAGGCCTTCCATCCAGTAGAGGTGGGCGGGCACAGGTGGGCGGCCACGGCTTTTTTGAGGTGAGGAGTCGCCTCGTAGACAGTTTGTGTGTGGCATTTGTATCAACGGCCACTGAAAAAACCTGAAGCCTCTGACGACTAATGGGCGCAATATATAGCCCTTGGCCACGCCCATCTTGGCGGACTCTGACGCGTCAGGGCGCGAGTTGCACTGATTGGACTGCACGTCTGAGCCGCCCCGTCATAGGTTCGTGCAGTTGCCGCAGCACAGTCAATGACCGAGCTCGCTGTTCATCTGTGTATGCTGTGCAGCCACGCTGCGTTTGACAAAAATGGCTTCAATATTCTCGAGAAATGGAGTTTTCCCATAGCGTAAGCTACTTAATAAGAGAGACCTCTCAAAAAGGGAACCAATTTAATTTCTCAATCTGCTGAGAGCATAAAATGAAAATACATGTTCATAAAATCTGACCAAACAGCAGTAAAGCACTAAATAAACATCTTCTCATTTCCTCTGAATCTCATTAATTCAAGTCAAGTCAAGTGTATTTATATAGTGCTTTTCACAATATAAATTGCATCAAAGCAGCTTCACAATATCAATCAAATAACATAACAATGTTTGAACATAAGATTACATCCACGTTTTGTAGGGCTGATCAATGGTATTAATGCTTGGTTATTAATTTGAATATCCCCAACTGAGCAAGCCAAAGGCAACAGTGGCCGAAAAAGGAACCGAAAAACTCCAAATGACCTGCTGGTGTCCTAAAACTCCATCAGGTGACTTAATGGAGAGAAAAAAAAACCTCCGTTCTCCTCTGGCGTTTATGAACTAGAGGCCGGATTTACAGTAACTGTTATTTGATACAGAATTTTGTTTTATTTTATCACTTCGGGGTGGGTACGCGAACCGGAATCATAACGTTTTTTCTGTAGAGTGGGAAAGGTATCCTCCATAGGGAGAGGCTAGTTGGTACTTTAGCACTGCGTTGTCATTGGGTCCAGGCAAAGCTCCTAGTCAGATCTGGATTTCATTACACCCATGCCTACTTCCTTGTGGAATTTGGTAAATTACAGCAAAACAAACCCCATTTACCGTTTCCACCTTCCATTTAAAGATTATATGAGCACATGAGCTGCACACTGAAGAGTCTGGGTATTAAATAGATTAAAAGTATAGCATGTGTAATTAACCTGCTCATCTCCTCAATTTCTGAGACCAATTAATGGGACCACCATTGTAAAGACGCAGTATGCAGCACAGATAGTCTGTAAAACCTGAATTAATGATGAGTTTACAAAGGGAAACAGTACTGTTACTATTGCTCAAATTTACTGTTGCAAACTCATAACCCTTTGCAGTAGTATTAAACTTAAATCTGCAAGAGAGGTGTGCAATTACTTTTCTAAGCAATTAGACTTCATGATAAAACAGCTTTATGAATACAGTCACACTTTAGATTAGGGTCCAATTCTCACTATTAACTAACTATTAACTACAACTTTTGCCTCAATAAACTCCTAATTACTGCTTATTAAAGGTATAGCGGAGGATCTTTCCGAATTTTAGAGAAGACCCGCCCTCTCCAATTTTTTTAAAAAATGCACATGCGCAACACTCCATTTGCTCTCGAGGGGGAACGCCTATTATCATCGCTAATCATAGCTTACATTAACTTTTACTAGCAGTGATTTTAAATGTATTTCTCCAAATAGCATGTGAAATATTCACCCAAAATCACTCTGGTCTTGTTTCTATATTCTGCGGCCTTTCTCTTCTTATCATACACTTCGTATACATTTTTACTCTTTCGACCCTCAGCCTAGGGTGCTTTCAAAGGAATGGCTGAAACCGTAACTCATCACACATAACACACCTGAAAGTGCGCAAGAAAGCGAAAACAACATAGGGACGAGCACGTACGACGGCCTTACGTAAACATATCAACAGAATGATTGACACATAGGTGGACCAATAGTATAAGCTACCCACCCGGAAAAAGAAAATCCTCCGCTATACCTTTAATAGTTAGCAGTTGTTAAGTTTAGGTATTGGGTAGGATTAAGGGATGTAGAATTTGTTCATTCAGAATAAGGTATTGATATGTGCTTTTATAAGTATTAATAAACAGCCAATATCCTAATAAAATGCATGCTAATAAGCAACTACTTAATAGTGAGAACTGGAGCCTAAACTAATGTGCTACCATGAATTCATATGAATTAACTACCAACTCGCTAAAACGTAAAATAGTTATGAATTGCAATTACTGTAGATTATGACTTGGTTCATTATGCATCCACACCCTAAATCACCCAGAATATCCTTACAGCGGCATGCTGAAAACCCCTCATAACAACTTAGCAACCACATAGCAATGCATTGTGGCTTACACTGATTACATCACTTGCCCACCGCGGCACTGTCATTTAGATTTTTTATATTAATAAAAATAATTTAGTTCAGTTAGAGAACAGACATTACAATTAGAAACTGAATACGTCTGCTTAATTTAACGTGAGCACAGTTCCCTTTCGATACGGATCACTCGCATTACATTAGTTCAGTAATGCGTATGGGGAAAACTCCTGTTGTCTCAGAATCCTGAAGCCTGATTGGTTCTGGTCTGTTCTTTTCACAGACAAGCCACACAGAAATTCACACTTGTCAGAATCTTTCTCCTTCGCCCGGACCGTACTCTTTAGCGAACATGCCGCTCCATCATCTCCTTCACCTCTCGAGCCGAGGCGAAAGAAGTGGAGCCGCCAGGCTGAGCAGCTATGCTGTCACGTCTCATTTGACGGGTCTGAGGAATAACTAGACTCGATGTCTCAGGCCGCTGCGTACTCTGCCCCTCTGTAGCCTAGACAGAATGAGTCTGGATTTTACAGCCGCTACTTCCTCGCCCCCATGAAGGATGACGGCCTTTGGCCCATCCTCGATCTGAGATGTCTGAAATGCGCCCTCATGAGACGGCCCTTCAGGATGTTAGCTATCAAACAAATCCTCATGCAAATTTTTCCCCGGGGATTGGTTTATATCAGTGGATCTGAAAGATGCCTACTTTCATATCCAGATAGCCCCCCATCACAGACAGTTCTTGAGATTCGTGTTCGAGGGGGTTACTTCGTACTTTTACGAAGTACACCTTTAGGAAGTGATCTCTCTCCTCTATGAAATACGGTAATCCGCATACTCGACAATCTCAACGATAGGCTGCTTCTAGCCCAATAAGAGCGGCAGCTATGCACCCAAAGATTCCAGCTCCTCAACCATCTAGAGAACCAGGGCTTCAGGGTCGCCATTGGCAAGAGCCCACTGCTCCCCAGCCAACGAATTTCATTCTGTTCTTACAAGAGAGCGCCTTGAAAATCAGAAGCATGGCAACCGGTAACTTCCTTGGTCATTCCCCTAGGCCTGTTCCACATGTCACCATTCCAGCTCTGGTTGAAAGGCCTTATCCCACCCCATGCATGGCGCACAGGCCAGCACACTCTCAAGCTGACCCACGGCTGCATCAGAGCCTTAGTCCCTTAGAAATCACCCCCCTTTTACCAGAACGTTCCAGGAGGAAAGTGGTCATGAAAGACGCCTCCAAGACAGGCTGGGGTGCCCTGTGCGACGGCAGAATACCCTTCGGCTCATGGGTGACCTCTATGTCGAGCTGGCACATCCATCACCTCGAAATGATGGAGGTGATTCTGGCCTTCAAGGAGTTCCAACCGGAACTCCGGGGTCATCATGTCCTGGTCTGCTCAGACAACAGGACGGTGGTTGCCTTTTATAAACCACCAAGGTAGTCTCAGGTCTTGCCCTCTGCACACACTGGCGAACAATCTTCTCCAATGGGCACAGAGGAACCTCCGCTCAGGGAGGGTGGTTCACGTGCTGGGCTCCTCAAATGAAGGAACCAACATGCTGTAATGTGTCGGACCACCCTGGGGGAACGGAGACTCCACCCCCAGGCAGTCAACCCGATATGATCATCAGTCAGATTTGGGAAGAAGCATGTGCAGTTCTTCTGGTTCCCAGAATTAGTCCAGCTACTGTCAGCTGCTCTGTGGCCCACACCTTCTCTCCCAGGCAGGAGGGATGATCTGGCACCCTCAAGTGGAGCTGTGGAACCTGTATGTGTGGCCCCTTTACAGGAAGCGTCAAGCCTTCTCCAAAACGCCATGGGAACGATATCAAAGGCGAGGGCCCCTCCCACAAGGCACCTCTACGCCCAGAAATTGTCTTTTTTCTCAAGCTGGTGCTTGGCTCGGAAACTAGGCCCAGCTAAATGCGGTAACGTGTCAGTTCAGTTTCTGCAGTAGATGCTGGACAGTGGGCGTGGTACAGCTATTCTATTGCAAATATTGCAAATATCGGTGTGGCGGTGGGCTGGTCCTCGCCATCTACTTTTATCAGATTTTACAACCTGGACATCCCTGCTCTTCAAGGTGTTGTCAGTCTAATTGCTTATGCACTGTGAAGTCAGGCTCCGACTCAACCCAATATTAATAGGGAACCTGCAAACATTGAGGCAATCTGTAAACATCCGGAGCTATCATGTCTAACTTACACACACACCTTCAAGTTACACACAACAAGAATGAGGCTGCCAAAATGGGACCTGCAGCAAAAAAAAAAAAATTATATTACATTATGGAGTATGCTGTACCTCCAAGCTGTCTTATTCGTTTTGTCAATAAACATTCTATGGTAATATAAGCAAGTTTATATTAATTACTTATTTATTTGTTTCCACAGTGTTTGCTGATTTTCAGTGTTTTATTTAAACTTTGTGTAAGTTATTTGTTAATTTATATTAGGCCTATAGCTCTCATGGGTCAGGGTGTGTCACCGGTTCTTCTGTTTTTTTTTTAAGGTCCTGTCATTTTCTGCAGCCCGTGATATGAGCAATCAGCATTGCCTTGGATCACTGTATGCAGAATCACAAGCTGATCTCCCAGACCTGTCGCTCGTACTTTTATCCTATATATTCCAAGCTGTGTCTACCCCTTGATGTCAGGTGATCACTATTAATGTTGCGTGGATGTTTCATGTTCTTTCATGTGTTTACTTCTGTTACCTACCTGCTAGTGATTGTGCTCAGGAACCAAAGACGAGGATTTTGTAGCTAGACTGTCTTACTTGCTGGACTCGGGCTCGTCATTTAGTTGGTCTCCTCTACTTGTGTCCGCTGATGTGTGTGAAGAGTACACGTGAGATTCAACTATGTGTCACATGGACTGTTTCAAATTATTTAAAGTTTTCTAATAAACTTTTTTCACATTTTGTCACTGCAATTGAGCACTCCAGTTCCTGACAATAGCATGGGGTATGCCGTGCTTATTCGTTTTGTTAATAAAGTTCTATGTTCATTAAGAATAATAATGAACCCACCATTCAAGAAATTGCCACCCCTGGATTGCCGCTAATTTGAAAGCGAAAGTAAATATAAACCAACGTCTCAACGTCAACGCAATCAAACAATGAACCAATCAGAAAAAGGAAAAAAAAAAAACATGATGCAAAGGAAGCACATAAATGTGTAAGCCTTTGGAATTAAAACCTTAACGGAAATGTTTTGTAAAGTCCTGTTCACAAATAAATGAAAGCAAGCACAAATTTGTGTTCTATTTGACTTTATTTTGACTTCTATTTGTCATTTAGCTTCCCCATGCTGGTGAAATTCTGGTATTGTGTGACTTTGTTCAATGGAAGCGTGTTAAGGGCGTGTTTTAGGGTAGTTCTGCGGGGGCTACTGGTCTGACAGTGGAAACGCAGCTTGATTTTGACCTCAAGGCACGCTGTTAGCTTGCACTGGTCCGACAGTGGAAAAGCGGCTTCTCAGAGCTCAAGAGACGGTTGCCGGTGGCTTTATTTAGTCACTCATTATATGCACACCTGACTAGCCCAGAAAAACATACACTGCTGACTTTAGCGTGGGAACACTTTTGACAGATTACATGTTTGGGACCATCCGCAAGAATTCTCCTCTTTCAATTTTATTGTACAAAAGAAGCATGAAACATATTAGTAGGCTAAATCTTTTTGTTTAACATACGAAAAAGTCATATGTATGGGTTTGAAACAATATTATGGGTCAGCTTTCACCTTAAAATGATATATATATATATATATATATACTTTGTGATGGTGTAATTGATGTGTAATAAATAATGAACAAAAAATGTTCTTATGGCATGTTGAATGACCTGCAAATCTATAAATAGAGTATATATATTACTGACATCACTTTAGGTTATGTATTGATGTGAAGGGAATTAAAATTCTGTCGAAAGGAGAATTTCTTTGGAACTTCTTTTCATTCAAGATGTCAATGCAATTAACGTGTCCTCAGAGACATTTCAAATGACTCGCTCTAATCCCAAGTCCAATTCATGCAGTTTAATTATCAGCGTACAGTGCTGATACAGCGCTGCTTACAGTGCTGTGATCTAATGTCCATCATACTATACTTATGTCTGTGGAGGGTTTCCTCACACACAGCCTCATTCATCTCTATTGAGGATCAACTAGCTCAAGACTGAGAAGAAGATTTAAGGAACAACAGAAAGGACTGACATTCGGATGAATGGAAGTTAGAGGAGAGATGTTGGATGTACGATCAATCTTGACATCCAAGCAGGATCTGAGCATTGCTGCACTCTTGGCGAATGTCAGTTATCTATTCCTGTCAAGCACTACCTCAGCAGATGTCTTACTGTGGAGTCAAACGCCTGCTCTCTGCTTGCAATGTGTTGGTGTTCTGCCAGGCCAGTGTTTGTGTTGCTCTTTGTCCTGTGAATCTGCTGCTGTAATGCAATGGGCCAACATCAGAGCACATAAAAACATCACCAGATCACCAGAGAAAAAGCTGTTTGAAAACAATAATGGAGTCAACATAAAACACTATTTGCAACCCATTTTTCAAGGCAAGATTAGGCCTTGGTGATGTCAGTCAGTCAATCATTTGATGACCTGATGATTTTTCACAATTAGACCAGATATTAAAAGGGACCTGATATTTTGAATCATATTTTGATATTTCAACAGATTAGATTTCACCCTACTATAAAAACATTCTGCACGTTTAATGATTCAAAACCTACTCCCTCAGTGGAAAAAAAAAGATTTAATAAAAATAAAATCATGCTTTGCATCATATTGTTATTTGAGTTGTGCTTCTGTATTAGCTTCAGCAGTGCAGGATTCACACAATTTGTGACATTCAGCTTTGAATGAATGCATAGACTGAGTTACATGGCTGTTACTCTCAGAAAGATGCTGTTTCTGTATTATCAGAATTGCTAATGCCAAGCATTTGAAGCAATTTTTAGTCACACGTCACCAGTACAGAGGTCTTCAATCCTGCTCCTGGAGACCCATTGTCCTGTAAATCAGCTGCTTCAGGTGTGTTTGATTACTCTGCAGGACAGTGGGTTTCCAGGAGCAGGGTTGAAGACCTCTGCACTAGTAAATATCACGTTTAACCTATGTGTTCTAGTGGGAGCACTAATAATCTATTGAACCCACTCTCGCTTCATTATTTTCTTTTCATTTGTCTGTTGAAAGGGTAAATGTACCTTTCAGAGGAGGAGATTGCAGTTTGGCACTTCTCCATTCCCGTGCAGTGATTGGCTGCTTGCATCAGAGGACACACACAGTGTGGTCCACCCTTCTTTCCGCTGTGGAACTCATTTGCATAATCTAAAGCACACAGTTAGTACATGGCCAAAAATCTGCGCTTGAACACACCAAAAGGACTAAATGCGACTATCAACTAGCACATGTAAATATAGTAAATATAGCAATGTAAATATCTTTCTATAGCAGAGTAGACTTGGAATTAAGCCTTTTCCCTGGTTTATTTGATTCATGAGACCAGACACCTGTTATCTTGCCAAGAAAAATCTTTATTCTTATATGTCAGGAGAGAAACTTAAGATGTTGTATTCATGCCAGGTCCATGCGTTTACATTTCTCTGTCATAGTACTGTAAGATTGAGCTTATATACATCACTGAGCGACTTACAACTTCCTTGTAAGGTAGAAAAACATGTAACTTGAGCTTTAAAAATGGAATGTATACAGAACTGCCAACTCCCACGCATTGACCATGAGACTCACGCAATTGACCCTTTTCACACGCTCTCACGCCACACATTCCTTTTCTCATGCAGAGAAAAATCGCGAAGCAAAGAGGATACTGACACGACAGACTAGACAGATGTTACTTTTGATATGAAACAAATTCTCAGCCCTCAGATTCTGTCAATTTTATTACGAAATTCTAACAATAAATACTGTTTTGGGGCTTTCTAAATGTGACAGATCGCTGTAGCGCCTCAGTTCAAATGGCACGTGAACCGTTCATCTCTCTTCACTAGCCTAGTTAATAGTAAATAAACACGAATGATCAATAGGTGTGTAACGTTTGTTGAAAGATACAGTAGCCTACAACTTAGCGAAATGTAAATGCCTCATTCATACTGTAATATCGACCAATCAGTGTTTTTTCAACTGCGGAAAGAGGTCAATAAAATAGCTGGAGTAGATGTCACATAACGTTACATTTACCTCAGGAAAGCCATTTCATGACCAAAAAAAATAAATATTTTATAATATATTTAGTATTAGTATAAATTAGTATTTTGCACTATAAATATGTGTACTATATTATATTTATTATATGTTTTACTTATATCCCTAAAATAAACTTTATTCATCTTTATTCACTCTTTATAGAAACTGTCTGGGGGAAAATGCCCAACATGCATTTTTCCATTTTTATGCAGATGATACGGTTATTTATTGTTGTGCAGCTACCATTAGGAAGGTGTATGAATGCTTGCAAACTGCTTTCGATACAGTGCAAGCAGAGCTTTATCAATTAAAGCTTGTGCTTAATGCTGTCACGGTTGGTAGATCCACTGTCTCATTCTGGTCTTGTGTGTTTGTGTATGTGTGTCTCGTTAGCACTAAGTGTTTCGTGTGGGTGTTACCGCTGATCATCTCATCAGCGGCAGCTGCAAACCATCAGCCTTCCTATTTAATGCCGTCTTTCGTCTTGTGTTTGTCAGATCGTTGTTGAAGCTTCCTGTGTCTCATGCCTGTGTCCCGTTTCCTGTGTTCCACTGGATACCGGATCGCTTCACCTCCCTTCTCACCACAGTGATTACTTCTCCGTCCACGCTCATCTGGATTGCCCGTCTCAGTCCCTGCGCCACGCTCTCCTGCTGTCTGTGTTCCTGGTCGGACACTCGCACTTGAGAGATCCCTCTCCAGCCACTGAGTTTATCAAGTTGCCTTCAGTCTGGACTGAGCGTTATTTGAGTGTTTATGCTGTTCATTAAACTTTATTGCACTTGCATTTGCTTCCGTCCCGTTTATCATTACAAATGCAGAGAGGACCAAAATAAGGGTCTTTTCAAACTCAAGGAAAATTGTTAGACCTGCCTGAATATTGTTACTGATCAGGGTAAAACAATTGAGGTAGTTTCATCGTATAAATATTTAGGATTTTGAATTGATGATCACCTTTCTTTTAAGCTTCATATACAGAATCTAGTAAAAAAGTTGAAATTGAAGCTGGGTTTTTTCTTTGGGAATAAATCTTTGTAACGAAATCTCTAGCTCAAATGAGGGGAATGTATAATCAATAATTAATAATTCACAATAATAACTGATCATACGAGTTATGAGACACAATTACATTTTAAATTGCCCAAAAAGGGAATACGTTGCCACGGTATCTGTATGGACAACTAAAGACAACTGGTTACGATCAATTGTCCATACAAATAGGCAAACATAGATCAATTGTATATATAAATAATCAATCACAACGAATTATAATTAGTTATTAATATATAAATTGTCTAGAATAGAACAACTGATTACTCAGGAAAACCCCTAATGGAATTAATTCGTTATCGAATAATCTGTTCGTCCAGCAAACTGATCATACAATATTTTATCAATCCTCTAGGCTCTCAAAGAAGACTTTCTCTGGCCATGAAAAATAGCTTCCCTGTTCTATAGAAAATACTATTTAAAGTATCACAATTTGTAAAGCTCGTAGCTTAAATCGAACATTTCAGGGACGTCGTAATATGAGCAGACAGAGTCAATAAATGAATAAGGATTTAATAAAGGAAAACTATACCGGTGACTACAATTACATGGAATAAAATGTATATACAACACAATAAAGCAACAAAACAATGCAAGAGAAAAAGCATAAAGAAAGAGAGAAAATGAGAGAGATCACAAGGATCACAGAATGGCAAATTACCTGGACAGAGACAACAAGGAAACAAATCTTAATGCTCTGAAAGCTGGATAAACGAATACTTGCACAATAGCTCTTTTGTGGTGCTGAGTCAAAAAGGCACGTGTGTGTGGCATTCTGTCGGAGCGTCACGTGGTCTGTCGGTGCGTCCGGAGTGCGCTTTTGTCCCAGCTAATTCAGGCTGAATTCATTTCACTCGCAAGTAGAAATGAACAAAGGAGAATACAAAGCTAACCAAACTGAAAACAAACAAACAAAAGAAGAAACTAGAAGAAAGAAAGGAGTGAAGCTGGAACTAGAACAAAGAAGGACGAGGAGACTAGAACTAGAACGAAGATGAATCTCAGTCACCTTGCTTTAAGGAAAGCTTAGCTCACGCCTCTTCTGGGTGATCTGACCAATAACACTCTGAAACTTTGCGAGGGAGAGGATCTTCTTTGTTTCTTCTGATAGCCTAATTTGCATGGTTTATGACCACGTCAGAATTTGGTCAGAATCACTCCAAAAATGGTACAACATAGCAAAATACATTTGATCGTAACCTAATACATATATTCAGCTAAGGCAAACCGAGAGGTTTATAACGGTACCAAGAAAGACATGTAAAAAGGATTGGAATAACAAGATACATCTTAATGCATAATTACAAGCCCTTATAGTTCGTTTATACTAAGTCATAGATATATTCTCATATGACTTGGGACAGGCAGATACATACAAATATATTATTCATATTAACGAAAGGTTCATGTATGTGTGTGTGTGTGTATCTTCCTCGGCCTCGAGAACTGATTAGGATCTCTTTGAAGCTCGGACCCAGAGTTAGAGAATGTGTTGGGTGTCCTGGTTGGGAGTCTCTACGGACCCATAAAAGGTGTCAGAAGGCAATCTAAGTTCCAGACATGTTGGGACCATTTTAGATTTAGATTGACTCGTGACAGAGTCTAAAAGCTTTGGATTTAAAGAGGAATGTGTATTTGTGTTCGAATTAATGAACCATGATTTACCCAGATACGCTTGTTTTACTTTTTCGGACAGAAAAAGCCTAGCCGATGCCACGTTTCTCTCTATTATTTATTATGGTGATCTGTTGTATATGAATGCCCCATCAGAAGTGTCTTCAGATGTTGGATGCTGTGTTTCATGGAGCTTAAAGATTTATTTCAAATTGCAGACCCCTCACTCATCACTGTACACTTTACTCCACAGTGATTTGCCTTCTCTGTCAAATCGCTGGCTTACTCACCTTTATATCTTTATATATAAGGGCATTATAGACAGGCTCCCATGTTACATATCTGAATTTCTTTCTTTTACACAGAGTACTTATTGTTTACGGTCCCAGAAAACTATTTCATTGAATGTACCTCAAGCTCGGACAGAGCTGTTCAAAAAGGCTTTCATGTTTGTTGCATCTTCGACTTGGAATGACCAGTGTTGGGAACGTTATTTTAAAAAGTAATTAGTTATAGTTAGGCTACTCACCGAATGACCAACAGAAAACACTTAAACTACCGTGTCTAATTTCCTTAAATGATTTTAAAGGTTATGTTAAAACTATATGTGGTGAAGTGGCGCTTTAAGCATGACTCCGCCCCATGTATATTTACAGAGCCTTATTTAGAGTATATAAAGGGCAGCCCCAGAGTAGCGGGATATTGCGTCATCATTGTGTCACCTGGGCGCCATGGTTGCCGGTGCTTGACAGCTCTGTGTGTGAGGTGGGTGTTTGTTTGCAATAGCTATGGTTTGACGACTAGATTGTGTGTGTTTACTGACTTTTCTGCTTAGCTGGTGTCTGTTCGGAGGTACTGATCGTACCGCTCGAGAGGGTGTTTCCTCTGCATCACTGCTGTTTGTGATACACTAGTTCCAGTTTAGGATCGATCGCACGTAGAACACGGCGTGCTGTGAGTGACTGCTGCTCTTCTGCTTGGTAGGTCCATTGTATTGTGTATCTTCGAGTGTGGGACTGCGTTTATTTTGCGTATGTATGACGCGTGATTTTCTCTGTGTAGTAAATGGTATGAGAGAATGGTCTGGCGGATATTTGAACGGAAGTCCCGCTGATCGGTATGTAAACCCACTCATGTCTTTATGTCCACTTAAAAGTAATGTTAAAAGTGTGCTTTTAACTTGTGTATTTTTGGCCGTGAAAGTGGGCGTTTGATCGCAAGACTGATTAGCCTTGACGCTGCTGTTTTGCTTAGGGGTGTTTTGCTTATGGCTGTTTTAATTACGGCCGTTTTGCTCGTTGCTGTTTGTTTTCTTATTGTAATATTTGGCAGGGCTGACCCAAAAGCGGGCAGGCTAGCCATCCTGTGCATGGTGAATGGAAACTCCTTTTAAGAGTGCGGTGTAGGTTTTCTTGCAGTGGAGTTCACTAGAGTGTGTATGTGCGCTTTGGAAGTTTTGGGCACGGTGTACTTATTGTGGGCTGATTCGAAGCCCACCGCTCAGCCTGCCCAGCTACTGGTGCGCCCCAGCTCCGTGACAAGAGCCTGCATTTGTTTCCTTGCTGGACCTAGTTGCTCATATACAAATCAGCTCAAATATAAATCAGTGGCCTTGTCTTCCGTTTCAACTATTTTACTGACCCTGGTGGTATTTTAAACTATTTATGATCATTGAATAAAGAGATTTTTTTCTGTACGTATTCACGCCTCAGTGTTTTGAGGGTGAAAACTTTGTTGCTGGCTTGGACCCAAATCTTCAGTCAAAAGTCCATGAGATGGGTGCGGAGGATCTTGAGGACGCCCTGCGTATCGCCAGCCACTGTGAGAGAGCACGTGCAGCGCTCCAACTGACAACTGTAGGGTCTCCACACACTCAATCTTCAGAGCAGGTAGCTATGGTTCATCCTAAACCTACTGATGACAAGTTTCTGCATGGAGTTGAGCAGCTGACTCTCACTGTCAACAGCTTACAAAGTGAAGTACACCTGTTACGAGAGAAACCCAGTTACCTGGCTCAGTGCGTAGACTCCAAACTTGAAAGGTTTTCCACCGACAATGCTCGATACAGTGCACGCAGTGTCTCTCCACAACCCTACCATAACAGACAACACCGCAGAGACAATTACTTACCAGAGCAGCATCATTGTCGTGATCCAGGGTCCTGCTATGAACGTTGTCCTTCTTCCCCTGTTACTCAGAGAGACCGTCAATGGCATGACAATGACAGACGTGACCAGCATCGCTCTTACTCACGCCAGTTCTATCAGTACTCCAGGTATGGTTGCCATGACAAGGATGACACGAACAGATACAGACACAGCCCTAGTCCTGCTCCACAGGGAAACAGAGATGCAAGTCCACACGCTAGAAGCAGTGTTCGCTTCCAGTCTCCTGAAAGATATCGACACTCTGGCTCCAACCGTCAGGGAAACTTCCATTAGCTGCTGTTGAGGGGCAAACATCAGCTACTGTCTCACAACCCCAGAATGATTACCCAAGTTAATGCCTGACAAGAATGACTCACACCCTGGTGATTCTGTCTCTTCTACAATCTGGGCTATTGTTGAGGGCATTGAAGTGTGCACTTTAACTGACTCTGGTTCTACTGTCTCCATTGTGAGCGAAGATTTTCGTAACTCTCACCAAGCGTTGAGAAAACGTCCCACTACACCCTCCTCTCTGCCAGCTCGCTCAGTCAATGGACAGTGCCTGGACATTTTAGGCAAGTTAACGATTGGGATCAGACTTGGACATCAGGTATGGCAACAAGACTTTGAAATTCTTGGAGGTGCTTGCCAGACAGTCATTTTTGGTTTCAATTTTCTGCGGAAACACCATGGCCTCCTTGACATCAACAACAAAATGCTGCAACTTTGGGACATGAAAATTCCTCTCCTGCCCAAAGGACATGAAGTGGCCGCCTGCTGTATTGTGTCTGTGCTAGCGCCCACTAAGATTACAGCTATGAGTGAAACCCTCATCACAGCCTGTGTGTCAGCAGCTACACCTGCTTCTCCCATGCCAACTGACTACTATGTTCTCATGGCCAACCCATCGTGTGACGTCATGGTGGCACATTCTCTCAGTGAGTTTCAAAATGGCACAACTGTTGCTCGAATCTTAAATCCCTACATAGATGACGTTGAGCTGCATTCAGGTCAACACCTGGGAGAGTTTAATTCGGCTTCATCTGTTGACATCATATCAGGTGGAGGGACAGGGTGTGCAACCTCCACCCGTACATGATTTAGCTCAATCTGTCCAGATAAATGACAGCGACCTGTCACCTTCCCAAGTTCAGTCTCTGAAATCACTGCTTCAGAAATACTCAGCAGTTTTCAGTAAACACTCAGAGGACAGAGGTCGCACGAGTATCATCAAGCATCAAATCTGCACCTGTGATGCTACACCAATTAAACAGAGAGCTGAAATACAGACTGAAGTTGAAAACCTGTTAAAGCAGATGTCATTGAAGAAAGCTACAGTCCCTGGGCTGCGCCAGTTGTTTTGGTGTGAAAGAAAAATGGCACATGGCGTTTCTGCCTGGAATACAGAAAAATCAATGCCAAGTCAAGTCAAGTGTATTTATATAGCGCTTTTCACAATATAAATTGCATCGAAGCAGCTTCACAGTATCAATCAAATAACATAACAATGTTTGTTTCTTAGTGGAAAAAACATCCACGTTTGGTAGGGCTGATCAATGGTATTAATGCTTGGTTAATTAATTTGAATATCCCCAACTGAGCAAGCCAAAGGCAACAGTGGCAAGGAACCGAAAAACTCCATCAAGTGACCTACTAGTGTCCTAGTGCAGTGACAATCAAAGATTCCCACCCTCTTCTGAGAGTCAACGACGCACTGGATGCTTTGTCGGGCTCTGCCTGGTTCTCCACAATGGACCTGCAACATGGCTACTGGCAAGTTGAGCTGCAGGAGGAAGACCGTGAAAAACAGCATTCACAACAGGTAGTGGCCTTAATCAAGTTATGCCAATGGGTCTCACCAATGCTCCAGCCACATGTCAGTGCTTGATGGAAATGGTACTTCGTGGCCTCCCATGGAAAATCTGCCTAGTGTATTTGGATGATGTCCTCATCTACAGCCGTTCATTCAGTGAACATCTCCAGAACCTCGAAGAAATTATCTCCAGATTCCAGTCAAGTGGCCTAAAGCTGAATCCCTCAAAATACTGTTTTGCCAGAGATCAGGTACAGTTTCTGGGCCATGTTGTATCCAAAGATGGCATTCAGCCAGACACGCAAAATGTGAAAAGTGTTCAAGACTGGCCTATTCCACGGTCAGCTACAGAAGTAAGAGCATTCCTGGGACTTTGTTCATATTACCGTAAGTTCATCCGAAGCTTTACACATCATAGTGTCCCCCTACACACCCTCACAGAGAAGAATGCATCTTTCCAATGGACTTTTCAATGTCAGGATGCATTCACTTACCTGAAACATGTACTCACAAACCCTCCAGTGGTTGCATTCCCTGACTTTAATGTGCCATTCTCCCTCTACACAGATGCTTCAGGCTCTACTATTGGTGCTGTGCTTGTCATAGACAAGGGAATCAAGAAAAAGTGGTTGCTTATGCTAGTCATGTCCTCACAAAAGCAGAAAGAAAATTGTCAACATATGACAGATAACTCTGGGCCATTGTCTGGGCCGTACGACATTTCCACCACTACCTTTACAAACAGCCCTTTGTTATTATCACTGACAATGCTCCTGTCTGCCTTGCTGCCTGCTGTGATTTTGTTTGCTTTGAGGCTGTTAGCTCCGTCTAAGCCTCGTATTAGCTTCGTATTTCTTTCTGTTTTGAACCATTATTTACTATCATTTCTAGTTGTTTTTACAACAGTTTACCCAACATCTCAGATTAACCTTACATCGCTAGCTTCCGTTATTGTTAGTACAACACGCTAGTAACTCGCTAGACTGTCAACGTGCCACCCGTGCGCGCTGTTATTTATTGTATTTTTTTTCCTGCGCGCGCCCGCACCTTTGAGTTCATAAAGAGCCCGGGTGAGTAAGAATCAGTCATCAAACACGGTGATTAATGTCTTGTCCTGTTATTGTCACCTGCACTTCATGTCACATGTTTAATATAGCCTTCTCCGTTGGCAATATAGGATTTATATGTGATAAATGCAAGAAGACAGTCAGGCTGACGGAGAAGATTTCAGAACTAGAGACACGCATCCAAACTTTAATTGAGGATAGAAAGAGTTCTAGAGCTTTAGATACTATTTTGGATGCGCCTAGCATAGTGAACTCTTTACATGATTCGGTTCCGGCTGAAGTAGAGCCTATGCAGCAGGGCAATTGGGTGACAGTGAGGGATCGCTCTTGTGGCGGATCAAAAAACACTCTTCCGTTTCGATTACCATAACAAATCGATTTGCCCCACTCAGTGAAACAACCACTGAGAATTCTGTTGATTGTGCCCTGGTAATTGATGATTCGATCACACGGAACGTGAAAATAGAGACACCAGCCACCATAGTCACATGTTTGCCGGGAGCCAGAGCGCCTGACATCAAAGCAAATTTAAAAGTGCTGGCTAATGCTAATCGTAAATTCTCTAAGATCATTATTCATGTCGGCACTAATGATGTTCGACTCCACCAGTCGGAGATCACCAAAATTAATATTAAAGAGGTGTGTGAACTCGCAAGTACGATGTCAGGCACTGTAATTTTCTCTGGCCCCCTTCCTGTTCGCAGGAGTGATGAGATAGTTAGCAGATTATGTTCACTCAATCGCTGGTTGTCTGCATTGAGTGGTGTCCGCATAATAATGTAGAATTCATAGACAATTGGAAAAGTTTTTGGGGCAAACCTGATCTATTGAAAAGAGATGGTATTCATCCCTCCTGGGATGGTGCTGCTCTTCTCGCTAGTAATTTGGCTTATAGTCTTAGAGCTAAAACATGACAATCTGGGGCTCAGGTCAGGAAGCAGACAGACCGGCTTAACCTAACGTCTGCTAGTGGCCTCGCGTCACCAAGGTCAGATAAATCCCATCACATAGAGCCTCTTTCACGTAAATATCATCATATAGAGACTGTGTCTTTTCCCCGAATTTGGAAATCCAAAAAACGTCCAAACTCATCTAAGGTTAAAAATGTAATTGATGTTCAACAAATAAAAAAACAGATATAATACAGATGAGCAAATGATAAAGCTTGGGTTGCTGAATATTCAATCCCTTACTTAAAAATCGCTCATAGTTAATGATTTGATTTCAGATTATAACCTAGATGTGCTGTGTTTGACAGAAACCTGGCTAAAACCAAACGATTACATTACTTTAAATGAGTCAACCCCACAAGATTACTGTTATAAACATGAACCTCGTCCGAAACGCAAAGGGGGAGGAGTTGCTGTAATTTATAGTAATATTTTCAAAAAGACTAAGAAATTTATTTTTAAATATACTTCTTTTGAAGTGTTGGTGCTTAATGTAAAACTATATAGTGTAAATGATAACTCACGTTTGAGAATTCTGCTGGCTACTGTATACAGGCCACCAGGGCACCATAAAGATTTTATCAAAGAATTTGCGGACTTTCTATCAGAATTAGTATTTGCTGCAGATAAAGTACTAATTGTTGGTGATTTTTATATACACATTGATAATGAAAAAGATGCATTGGGATTGGCTTTTAAAGACATTGTAAACTCAGTTGGAGTTAGACAACACGTGTCAGGACCTACTCATTGTCTTAATCATACTCTAGATCTAATATCATCACATGGAATAGATGTTGATGCCGTTGAAATTCTGCAGCAGAGCAATGACATCTCTGATCATTATCTAGTCTCATGTAAATTACATTTAGCCAAGGCTGCAAAGCCGACTCCATGTTATAAATATGTTAGACCTATAACTTCTGCCACTAAAGATTGCTTTATCAATAATCTTCCTAATCAGTTTCATCATCTCAGCATCCCGGATAGCTTAGAAGAACTTGATATTGCAACAGAAACTTTTAACTCTCTTTTCCAGCACTTTAGACACAGTTGCTCCATTGCGCTTAAAGAAGATTAAAGATAATAGTCCAACGTCGTGGTACAATGAGCGCACTCAGGCCTTTAAGAGAGCAGCCAGAAAAATGGAGCGCAACTGGAAGAAAACAAAACTAGAGGTATTTCGGATTTCATGGAAGGAGAGCTCGATTGCATACAGAGAGGCTTTAAAGGCTGCTAGATCTTCTTATTTTTCAACCATATTAGAAGAAAATAAACAAAATCCTAGGTATTATTTGAAAAAGTGGCTAAACTAACGAAAAAGAAAGCTTCAAGCAAAGAAGTTTCAAAGCAACACAGCAGTAATGACTTTATGAACTTCTTCACAAGAGCGATAATATCAGGGAGAAAATTATAACTATGCAACTGTCTACTACAGCATCGCATTGTAGTCTCCCTGAGGAAATTTTTTTATTCATTTGTTGCTTTAGGAGAGGAAGAATTTTGCTAATTCGTTAATTCATCTAAATCGATGACTTTTATGTTAGACCCTATACCGACTAAGCTACTGAAAGAGATGCTTCCAGAGATCATAGATCCTATTCTTAATATCATTAATTCGTCTTTGTCTCTAGGATACGTACCAAAAACTTTTAAGCTGGCTAAACCGCTTGTTAAAAAAACGCAACTTGATCCTGCAGAATTAGTCAATTACAGGCTGATCTCAAATCTGCCTTTTCTGTCAAAGATATTAGAAAAAGCAGTATCCTCACAACTGTGTTTTTTTCTTGAAAGAAATGATATCTGCGAGGATTTTCAGTCAGGATTTAGACCGTACCATATTACTGAGTCAGCTCTCATTAGAGTTACAAATGATTTGCTCTTATCATCCGATCGTGGTTGTATATCTCTATTAGTGTTACTCGATCTTAGTGCTGATCTTAGACACCATTGACCACAACATTCTTTTAAATAGACTAGAAAACTATGTTGGCATTAGTGGAATTGCACTAGCATGGTTTAAAGCATACTTATCAGACCGTTATCAGTTTGTGGCAGTAAATGAAGAGATGTCTTATCGATCACAAATTCAGTATGGCGTACCACAAGGCTCAGTACTAGGACCGCTGCTTTTCACTCTGTACATGCTATCATTAGGAAACATGGAATTAGCTTTCACTGTAATGCCGATGATACTCAGCTGTATATTTCTTCACGCCCTGACAAAACTTACCAATTCACAAAATTAACGGAATGCATAGCTGATATAAAAAAAATTGGATGACTAGTAATTTCCCACTACTAAATGATGAAAAAACAGAGATTCTAATTATTGGACAAAAAAACTTCCACATGTAATAACCTAGAATACTGTCTAACACTTGATGGCTGCTCTATTAAGTCTTCGTCGTCGGTTAGGAACCTGGGTGTGCTCTTTGATAGTAATCTTTCATTTGAAAGTCACGTGTCTAGTATCTGTAAATTCTAATTTTTCCATCTTAAAAATATATCTAAATTAAGCCATATGCTCTCATTGACAAATGCGGAACAGTTAGTTCATGCGTTCATGACTTCAAAGCTAGACAACAATAACTACAGCTAGTTCACAGACTTACCTTCCATAATGGTGTACTCTACCCTAAAGTTTTCAACCCATTCACAACATCAATGCTTCATCAACTGATTGTCCCTCATGCTTTGAAAGGCACTGGTATGCAGCTGCTGCATGGAAATTCTGTAACTGGTCATCTATCTGCTGATAAGGTCCTATAACATGCTCAACAACTGTGCTACTGGCCCTTTATGTCACGTGACATCAAGATGTAGTGCAAGTAATGTACTCCATGTGACGCCAGACAGAGTCCCACACCTCATCATCAGAGAGCTCCAATGAAAACAATTGTTGCTACTGAGCCATTCCAAAAGGTTGCAGCTGACATACTTGAGCTCCCCATCACGAGTCATGGCAACAGGTATGTGCTTGTTGTCCAAGATTATTTCTCCAAGTATGTCAACCTCTATGCCATTCCAGACCAGCGTTCCATAAGCGTTTCATAGTACGTAAGCAGACGCAAGCGTCACGGGCAATGCGTGAAATACAATACACCGCTCACGTAACAGGGGGTAGTAGAGTCTAGAGTCGGGTCACGTGATATTCAGATCAAAATGGCAACTGAAGAGGCGGCTGAAGATATTGCTGATTTTACATCGGCGGCAACAAAGGCAGTGCAGAGATATGCGGTGGTATGTTCGCCCTTTAAACTGAAGAAGAGATCAGGATGGGGAGTTTGTATCTCTGGTGCTTCCCATGCGAAGCCTGGACGAGGAGAGACATTTCCAGTACTTTAGGATGTCTGCGCCAAAATTTGCGGATGTATACGAATGCGGATGTATACGAATAAGCTCACATAACTTTTTCTCTTCGCCCGCCATTGTATTCAAATCTTCTTCTGTAAACATAATAATATACTTGAATTAATGTACAATACTTGCAATGTTGCCCCAACCGACAACGCATAGTATTGCGTGCATCGGTGCGTCGCTTATCAAAAACTAGGACGACACATTTGGCTACGCTTCGGCGCATAATGGCGGCCGAAGCATAGCCTTGTGGACGCGTATGCTTACCGATGCGGTAACTATGTAACGGCCCTAACAGTTGCGAAATGTCTATATGAATACTTCATTTGTGAACATGGCATCCCTGAAATGCTTCACACTGATCAGGGACATCAGTTTGAGTCTGACCTGGTGAAACATCTGTGTGACCTGCTGGGCGAGCAGAAAACACGAACCAGCCCATATCATCCTCAGTGTGATGGCATGATTGAGAGTTTCAACAGGACACTTATTGATCAGTTAGCCAAGACACTTCTTCAGCAGCCTGGTGAATGGGATGACTGCCTCAACCAAGTTGCTTTGGCTTACAATACTAACCCACAACAGGTTTCACACCTTTCTTCCTCACGCATGGTCATGAAGCCAGGATGTCGGCCAACATGCTGTTACCTAACAACACACCATCTTTGTCTATTACAGGTTCTCCTGCTGACTACGTTGCACAATTGACGCAGAAACTTCAGTCCGCTTTCAGTTCTGCTGCATGGAACAGAGATTGTGCCTACAATCAGCAGAAATGACAGTATGACAAGAGTGTTAAGTACACTCCCTATTTTCCTGGAGACCGTGTCTGGTTAAATGACCCCCACTACAGCAAAACAAAAACTCGCTCCTCACTGGAAAGGCACCTTTGAAATATTAGACTGCCTTGGATCTGATGTGGATTCTCCTGGAGTGACATACAGGATTCACTACCTCCTGGATCAGTCTGATAAGTCCCAGATTGTCCACTACAACCATCTCAGACCCTACCATGCTCCTGTGCTAGATCATGGACAAGAGACACCTACATGTGAATCTTTTGCAGTCTCAACTCCCTCGTTTGACAAAAGTTTGACTCCAACAAAGCTGAGGAGTTATGAGAGCACAGAAAAGTTCTATCTGCTTTAGGCGTTAGTGCTGCTTGCTCAGAGGATGACAGCGTGATGAAGGTGAAAGCAAGAGACGGGTGGAATATGAAATTGACCTGTTTCAACTGCGGACAGAAGGGACATAAGGCTGTGGAGTGCATTTCTACTACGAGTGAGCATAGAGAACAGCGACAGTGGTGTAATTTTTGTAAAAGTTCCACGTACAGGGATGTGAATTGCAAGTGGAGAAAGCGGGACAATGTGAAGCAGGTGATGGATGAGGAGGACCACACCTTTGCTTTTAAGGTGGGCCAAGTGGATGCCGTCCTGTGGCGATGCTGATGGGGGCGTTGTACGTCCCATCTTTTCCACAGGACATCTTCTCAGTCAAGGCAGCGACGTCCCAGGGAGCGACGGTCATTTTCAAAGAAGGTCAGAACAGACTTGTTCATAAGAACGGTGTAACATTTGACATTCAGGTGTATGATAGACTGTTCTATTTAAGCACGGTTACAGATGATGTTGATCAATGTCATATATGTTACGATATCCACACATGGCATGAAATTCTTGGTCACTGTAATTATGAGGATGTGTTGAAGCTGGAAAATGTTACAAAGGGGATGAAAATTAAAGGTAGAACTGAAATGTCTAACTTAAAATGTGAAGTGTGCATACAGGGAAAATTTGTTCAGAGCAGGAATAGGGAGGCAGATGAAAAAGAAAAAGTTCCCCTTGGACTTGTGCACACAGACTTAGCTGGACCTATGGAGCCGGTAGCAATAGATGGTTTCAGATATATCTTGGCATTTACTGATGACTGTTCAGGTGCAATCTTTACATATTTTTTGAGAGCAAAGAGTGATACAGTCAAAGGAACAGAGAAGTTCATTGCTGATGTTTCACCTTATGGTAAAATTAAATGTATGAGATCTGATAATGGCACTGAGTTTACATCCAGGGAATTTCAGTCCCTCCTCAGTAAAAATGCAATTAGACACGAAACCTCAGCTCCCTATTCACCCCATCAGAATGGGACAGCTGAGAGGAGCTGGAAAACTTTGCTTGACATGGCAAGGTGTATGTTAATCAAGATTAGCTTACCAAAAATGTTATGGACGTATGCAATCCAGACTGTAGCTGTTATTCACAACAGATGTTATAACAGACGTGTAGAACAGACCCCATACTATATGCTGACTGGAAAGAAGCATGATCTTTCAAGAATGAGAATATTTGGGTCAGAGTGCTATGCATACAAACAGAACTAGAAAAAGTTAGACTCTCGATGTGAAAAAGGGATTTTCATTGGTTATGACAAGAATATCCCTGCATATCTAGTTTTCTATCCAGACTCAGGAAAAGTGAACAAAAGTCGGTTAGTGGAGTTTATCACAAAGAGTGGGAAAGAATGCCACACTCAGACAGATCAGTTAACGTGTGAAGATGATGTGCGTAGGGAGAGCGCTGAAACTCACCCACCAAAACCTGAGAAAATAGAATTAATAAATCCCCAGGACATAAGATCTGAAACATGTGACCCAAGCCCCAACGCAGGTGAAAGGGAAAGTGTTGAGAGCAGGCGTTATCCACAGAGAGAGAAGAGGCCTCCACAGTATTTGAGGGATTATGAGTGTGGAATAAAATGTGATGATGACCATGCACTAGCCAGTATTGATTATTGTTATAGAGTTGCATGTGATGTACCCCACACTCTAAAGGAGGCTATTAGTTCACCAGAGTCAGAATTGTGGAGTAAGGCCATGCAGGAGGAGATGAACTCTCTTAAGGAGAATGATACGTTTACCCTTATAACACAACCTGAAGGTAAAAATATAGTGGGGGGCAGATGGGTCTACACATTGAAGGAAAACCCAGTTGGGACAACATACAAAGCTCGGTATGTGGCGAAGGGGTAAAATCAAGTTGCAGGCATTGATTATAATGAAACTTTTTCTCCAACTGCTGACATGACATCAATACGTAGTTTAATGCAAATTGCAGCTCAATATGGTTTAGAACTGCATCAAATGGATGTAAAGACTGCATATTTGCACGGTGAACCTGATTTCACCAAGTACCACATGTTCCTAGATCAACATCTTTGTTGATCCTGGATCAACTTTCCAATCAACCAATCAGATTTGAGGGACAAGTTTACAGTTTATGTCAAGTTTAAGCTTTGAACTTAAACATCAGTGTTATTCACCTATCATTACCCTCTGATTTTAGGGAAAAGTTATGGGTAGGGTTAGGTTTAGGGGTAGGGATTGGGTAAGGAATACATTTTGGGACAGGAATGTTGATCCAGGATCAACAAAATATGTTGATCCAGGAACATGTCTTACTTGGCAAAATCACAGTGACCATATTTGATACTGAATTATATATGGAACAGCCAGAAGGATTTGAGGTCAAGTCAGAAAAAAGTGAGAGGCTTGTCTGTAGACTTAACACATCACTCTATGGTTTGAAACAGTCAGGGCGGAATTGGAATAAAATGCTAGATGATTTTCTGATTCAAAATGATTTTATTCAAAATCCTGCTGATCAATGTGTGTTTACAATAAACAAATTGGAGGTGAGAGAATCATACTGATGGTCTGGGTTGATGATCTTCTTATTGCAGCAAGTGATAGTCAGATACTCAGAAATGTGAAAAGAATGTTGGAGGAAAGATGTAAAATGAAAGATCTTGTTAAACTTACACATTTCCTGGGTATTGATTTTGCATAAGGAGATGGTGAGATAAAAATGAACCAGAAAAGGTTCATTACTAAGATTTTGGAGAGGTCTGATATGATTAATTGTAAACCAAGGTCAACTCCATGCGAAAACAGAATGCAATTTGATAATGAAGGTGAACGTGTTGATCCAAAGCGGTATCGAGAAGTGGTTGGTACCTTGATCTATTTAATGACTTGTACTAGACCAGATCTAGGTTTCATTGTCAGTAAGCTGTCACAACACTTTTCTGAACCAAAGAACCAACACTGGGTAGCTGCTAAGCATGTATTGCGATATTTAAAGGGAACTGTGAACAAGGAATTGTGTTATAGGAGAAATTATGTAAATCTTAATCTCTTTGCATTTAGTGATGCTGATTGGGCAGCAGACCAAAATGATAGAAGAAGTACAACTGGTTACTGTTTTAGTTTGTCTGCCACTGGTCCTGTTATTTCATGGAGATCTAAGAAACAATCCACAGTTGCCCTTTCCACATGTGAGGCGGAGTATATGGCTTTGGCAGCTACTGCACAGGAAAGGTTATATCTTGTCCAGTTATTAAACAAAATGGACAATGAATTTATTTACACACCAGTGACAATTTATGAGGACAATCAAGAGGCAATTGCTTTGTCAAAGAACCCTATATGCTGTCAAAGGTGTAAACATTAAGTATATTGACATTAAGTATCATTTTGTTCGATCTGCACTTGAAGATGGAAAGATAACTATTGAATATTGTCCTACAGCAGCCATGGTTGCAGATATTCTGACCAAACCTGTAACCAAAGCCATGCTTGATAGATTTGTGTGTTTTATTTTTGGTGTGATGTAAATGTACATGATAACTGTATGTTATTCAAAGAGAAAGGGGGGGTGTTGAACATTGGTGACCTTGAATGTGCTCTTATTATGACTGTTGACTAAGGGAGTGTGAGTCTAAGGTCTTCGTTCATTCTGTTTTTCAGGTGTTACAATTTAATAAACGACCGCATGCTCCTGTGTGAGTGTGCACGACAGTCAAACGAAACCCGATGGCTACGTGAGTTTATTCCTCCGTCATGTTTTAGCCGGTTTTCTACCCATTATGTTATGATGGCAAATTTAACACTTTTGATCAGCGCAGTCGGTGGAGAGCAACTGCGCACGACTGCAGAATCCGACACGTGCGCCTTGTGGTCGCGAGAGTTTTTTGACACACGTCAGCATGACATCAGAGCAAAGCGGACTGCACTCGGACACATTTCTAACCGGCATGCATCTCGCGCTGATCACCGGTGATCGGTTCTGCGCAGATTTTGCTCATCTCAAACAAGCCTATTGTGAGAGCTTTCTTATCTCGCGGCTGTCATCAGAACTTCAGCAGCGCCTTGTATCGCCCAATCAGTGGATGGCAGGCGGGTGCGTTTTTTTTATTGGTCAAAAACGTTGGTGCGGATGGATGGCGGACGGATGATGAGTTTTGTGATGCGGTTGCGGATGAAATAATAGCCCATCCGCGCATCTCTAGTGAGCGGTGTTCAGTAAAATACCCCTTGAGAAAGTCATCCATCTCCATTCTGCTGTGTATTATCATAAAGAGTGATCCACCACCACATACCGAACCCTCACGTTACACCTCTTTTGTGTTTGTTTTGTGATTGTGTGATCTAATTTTTTCTGCTATCTTGGCCAGGTCTCTCTTGAAAAAGAGATTATATATCTCAATGAGACAAACCTGGTTAAATAAAGGTTAAATAAAAAAAAAAAAATTAAATTAAAATTAGGCCTATATTTAATTTGAGTTGTTATTTTTAACTTTTAATAATACCAACTGACAGGGCTCTCTCTAGTCTATGTTTACAGCATTAGGTGAGATTTTCTTTCTTGAAAAAATTAACATCTACTGTAGCCTTCCTAATATGTATCCAAATTGAATCAAGATCGAAATAAAACCACAAGAATTAAATTGAAATTGTAAAATTTGTATCAAGCTATAATAAAAGCAGTACACCTATAACAATTATTGCACCATGTTGTCACTAATCTTAAAAAAATTATGTGTAGTTAGGCTACCAAATGTTTTGACAACCACAATGGCCTACATTTATTGTGATGCAAGTTTCCTTTTGCCCCCCTTGCTTGTAATGTGGATGAGGTGCTGTGGCCAGACCAAAACAGAAGAGAAGATGCAGTATGTTTTTTTTTGTTTTTTTTTACTGTATACAGAAAATTCTTCTGTTGTTTTTTATGTAGACCACTGTATGTGCAACTTTGTGTTGGTTGGGATGTACATTGTTTTTGTGGGAAAAAAATATATTTGTTACTGTGTATTTGTGTGTTCTGAGTATAACAACAATATTCTCAAATATTTTACTACAAACTTATGTATGAACTGTCTGTAGTAAATGGTAATGGTAAATGGACTGCATTTATATAGCGCTTTCACAGACCCACTGGGCCACCAAAGCACTTTACATATGGCCTCACATTCACCCATTCACACACTCATTCATACACCGACGGTGTAACACTGAACCAAAAAAAAGGCCTAAGTCATTATGATGAATGGAGAAGAAGTGTTTTCCATTCATCATAGAGTTTTACATTGAGCACATAAGTTGGGATGTACACTGTGTACATGTGTTCAACTGGTTCTTATAAATGTCTATTCATATGATGGTTTGTGTGCGTAATTTGAAAATAAAATACCATTTTGAGAAGAAATAACATTGTTTTGAAAGTAAAGTTTCATTTTGCAGGAAAATTGAGGGGTTTTGCCCATTGTGTGTGTTTTTTGATTTGTGTGTAGAGTTCTGAGAGTATGATGCATGCTTTCAGAAAATGTCAAGTCAAGTCAAGTCAAGTGTATTTATATAGCGCTTTTCACAATATAAATTGCATCAAAGCAGCTTCACAATATCAATCAAATAACATAATGTTTGTTTCTTAGTGAAAAAACATCCACGTTTGGTAGGGCTGATCAATGGTATTAATGCTTGGCTAATTATTTTGAATATCCGTGTAAACAATCGTGAAAAACTGTAAGTGTTCAGTCTATAGTGTTTCATTGCCATCTAATGGCCTGGCAGCAGATGTTTTAAGTCGTTTCCGTGGATCGGTGTGAACGGGGATCGTTTTGACAATGATGTTGCCTATACACAGAAAACTCAAAGGAAAAACTTCTCCGTTTTAAGCATATCCTTGTCATTTAAACGTACACTTATTCTCCTGCACTGACCCGTTCGCTGAGCTGAAGAGCCAATGGGAGTTCTCTCTTTTACTGATGGCCCAATGCCAATACAACAAGCTGAATCTGCCCTCAAACAAACAGAATTTGGCACTACACCTGCCTTAAAGTGTTACTAATGCATTTCTCACTTTCCAAACCACCACCAAACAGGAAGGGAAAAGACAATGAACTTCCATGCATGCATTCATTTGTACATTAACAGCTGAAATTGTGTAAGATACACAACAAATAGCTGTCACTGTCAAATTGAGTGGCTGTTGTTTATTTTTCAGTCACCGCTGCTGCATCCAAATGGTCCTAAGGCATTTTTATGGCGGTTCAGGCCTAAACCTTAGAAATTAGTCTAACTAAGGGTGAAGGGCAGAAATTGCCTCTGGGCCAATGAGAAGTTGTGTACTTCCAGGGCTTGGTACTAGGGGTCTTCGTCTTGCCCTCTAAGAGGTGTCTAGCAGTTGTCCTAGCATCTGATTCAATTGGATTATTTGTTTGTGCAAGTCCACCAAGATCCAATGAAATATAGAAAATCTTTCTCTACTGTTTTAGTCATAAAACTGGGCCCTGGAAAGTGCTGTTCACTATATTAGGATACCTTTTGATCTGGATTTGTTTGCTTCAGTTCTAACATGAATAATCCTCTTTTTCTTTGTAGACTTCAGTGTGTGTGTGTGTGTGTGTGTGTGTGTGTGTGTGTGTGTGTGTGTGTGTGTGTGTGTGTGTGTGTGTGTGTGTAAGAGACAGACAAGGTCAAAGTGAGATTTACTTGTCAGCTGTGCCAAAAGCCGGTCCTTGAGGTCTTCACTTTGCACACAAGTGTCTGTTTGAGACGCTGTTTAAGCTGCTTTGGGGAGACTTTGGGGGAACTCTTACTGACTGAAAGCAAATCGTTAGAAAATAAACCCTGTTAAACTGTCTTGTTAGGGCAATTTATGTATGTTAGAAGTAATCTAATGTTCAAACACAATACTGACCTCCATTACTGTAATTAACACATCAACTGACACCAGCACATATTAACGTTAACATTTTGTCTATATGCACAATTTACCCCTTGGAATTTTTTTTATGGGTGCCTGGTGGACTCGAGCTACCTGTTTGAAAACCAGTGGTAAGTATAGTAAAAGAAGCGTTTTGAATAAGGTGGCATTTTCATGCAGCTGAACCATGCACAGAGTAAAGCCAGCATTCAAGCATGTCCTGCGCTAGGGGGGCAAACCCATTACAGCACATTGATGTGGAGTTTCGAGTAACATAAGACTGTTGTGGTGTTTAGGAACAGAGCTGTGCTATTGCACTGAACTCAACACAACCTTTTGCAATACTAGCTTTTATGAAGCAACATAAAGCCACCCTTTCAAAAAATAAGTATTAAGTTAATCTTAAGTATACTATAAACTGGCTAAAGAACCTACCTACTTAAGTAAAGTTCAAGTATATTGTTAAGTATTAACTTTATGTAGTAAGTATATTAAAATCAATTTAGAAGTATACTTGTAAGTGTACTGTTTCTACCTGGGAATAAATTGGCCCACTATTTAGTGTAACTGTAGTAACTTTGAGTACAAAACTAGTTTACAAGTTTGTACTGCAACTATACTACAAGTGACCTTTTAGGTATACTTATACCCAGCCAGCACAACCATGTGGGGCCCAGATGGGTTTGACGTGGGCTATCTAACTGGTGCCCAGAAAGTTTTGTCTGCAGTTTCCATATAGACCCAACATGGGTTAGCCCAAACGACATACCTGCTGGATCTGCTGTTCTGATCTGCTGTTCACTGATCGATTGCTCCTGTCTGCCCTTCCTGCCTGCTGTGAGTTTGTTTGAGTCAAGGCTGTAAGCTCTACGCCTCGTATTAGCTTTGTATTTCTTTCTGTTTTGAACCATCATTTACTATCATTTCTAGTTGTTTATATTACTAAATACAGTTTACTCACTGTAATGAATATCTATTATGTGATGAGTGCTGATTTATGCCTGCAGGTGGCAGTAATGTGTTGTATAAAATGAGGTGCATTTGCTAGAGGAGGGGTTTGTAATGGAGACATGCTTTGTGTTCCACATGGAATAAAGACGCCAGTACTTCTTTGTATCTTTATTTGTTGTCTCTGGAACAATACATGGTACCAGGAGTGGGGTGAGAAAGGCTCAATGGATGCCATTAAACCACCGGGATCGTTGAAGTTGAGTGGAAATGTGGATGCACATTGGAGGACTTTCAAACAGCAGTTCGAGTTGTATGTTGTTGCTATCGGACAAAAAGCGGCTGTGGATGAAAGAAAGATTGCTCTGTTACTTACCATTGCTGGAGCTGATGCCGTGGAGGTCTATAACACCTTTAATTTTGATGAAGAGGCAGACAAGAAGAAACTGGATAAGGTACTGGAAAAATTTGATGCTCATTGTTTGTCAAGGAAGAACGAGACATATGAACGATATGTATTTAGAACACGCGTGTAGCATGAAGGAGAGACTTTTGATTACTTTCTAACAGATCTCAAGATAAAGGCAAAGACTTGTAACTTTAATGAATTGAGAGATTCAATGATTCGTGATCAGATTGTTTTTGGTATCTATGAGAAGAAACTGAGAGAAAGATTGTTACGAGAATCAGAACTCACCTTGGAGTGTGCTGTCAAATTGTGCCAGTCCAGTGAAGTAGCGAGACAGCAAGTGAAGCAGTTTGATGGGACTAATGCCGCCACTATGTCCTTTCTGAGTGCCGAAGTTGACGCCATTTCATTCAGAGGCAAGAGAAGAGGTAACGTAAGAAGTTTCAGAGAAAATGAAAATGAAACATTCTCATGCAAGCGCTGTGGGACCAAACATAAGTTCAGACAGTGCCCAGCTTTCGGTAAAAGATGTTCCCAGTGTAATGGTCCCAACCATTTTGCAAAAATGTGTTTTTCAAAAGACATGAAGCGGGAAAATAAAGTGCATGTAGTGGAAGAGGCAGATGACAGTGAATTGAGTGACTCATTTTATGTGAACATGATTTCTGAAGAGAAAGTAAATCAGGATGCTGCAACATGTGTATCAAGTGAGGATTCAGTCAAGTCTTCGATGTGGATTGTTCCTCTTGTGGCTAATGGGACCGTAGTGCCTTTTAAATTAGATACGGGTGCAAAAGTTAATTTAATTAACATCAGAGATGTGAAAGCATTGAAAGAAAAACCTCTAATTAAAAAACGTACCGTTCCCCTTAAAGCCTATAATGGACAACCAATTGAAACACAAGGAGTGTGTAGATTAAAAATACAAGTAAAGGGAAAGCTGAAAAGTTTGATGTTTGTTGTAGTTCCCAATGGCCATGAATCTCTGTTAGGAGATAAAGCGTGTGAAGACCTTCAGTTGGTTAAAAGAGTATATCAAGTCAACAAGGAAACTGTAGTCTTACAGACTGTCTGTGACAATATAACTGACGTTGTCAAACAATTTTTGGATGTTTTTGAAGGTCAAGGCACATTGCCTTTTACCTATAAAATACAACTGAAAGATGATGCTTCTCCCGTGGTACATGCTCCTCGGCGGGTCCCTGCACCTCTGCGTGAGCCCTTGAAACAGGAATTGGATCGCATGACCCAAACAGGAGTTATACAACGGATTGAACAACCTACAGATTGGGTGAATTCTATAACTTGTGTGAAGAAGCCCAATGGTGACTTAAGAGTGTGCTTAGATCCTAAAGACCTTAATGATAGCATCAAAAGAGAACATTACCAGATACCCACCCGAGAAGAGATCATTAGTGACATGTCAGGAGCTACGTTTTTTAGCAAATCAGATGCATCTCAAGGATTCTGGCAGATTCGATTGGATGCTGAAAGTAGCAAGTATTGTACATTTAATACTCCCTTTGGGAGATATTGTTTTCTTCGACTTCCTTTTGGAATCAAGTCAGCTCCCGAGATTTTTCATCGAGCCATGGAAACCCTTATTGAAGGTCTAGAGGGTGTTCGTGTATATATCGATGATATTGTGGTGTGGGGGTCCACCCTTCAACAACATAATCAGCGACTTGTAAAAGTGATGGAAAGAGTTCGAGCACATGATTTAAAGCTCAATCAGAAAAAGTGTCAATTTGGAGTCACAGATATAACATTCTTAGGTGACAAGCTGTCTGCAAAAGGTGTGGAGCCACATCCAGCAAAAGTGCAAGCCCTCCTTGATATGCCTCCACCTACTGACAAGAAGGGAATTCTGCGTGCCATGGGAATGGTGAACTTCCTAGGAAAATTTCTGCCAAATCTTTCAGCCAAAACCACCCATATGAGAAAGTTGTTACAAAGTAATCAAGAGTTTGTGTGGACTTCCGTACATGATCAAGAATGGAATCAGTTAAAGGAGATTCTTACTACTGAACCTGTTCTTGTTTTTTTTATCACACCCGTCCAACTAAGATCTCTACAGACGCCTCTCAGGATGGATTGGGGGCGGTGCTTCTTCAGGCCTTTCAGGATTCCTGGAGACCTGTGGTATATGCTTCTCGATCTATGACAGAGACTGAAAGACGCTATTCTCAAATAGAAAAGGAAACCTTGGTTTTAGTATTTGGCTGTGATAAGTTTCATGGATATGTATACGGATTACCTACTTTTACAGTAGAAACGGATCATAAACTATTAATATCTATCATTCAAAAGAACTTAAATGATATGACACCTCGCATTCAACGTATGATGATGAAATTACAAAGATATGATATGAATCTTGTGTATATACCTGGAAAGTATATAATTGTGGCAGATGCACTGTCTCGAGCACCAGTAGCTTCACCACCAGTACCAGTAGCTTCGGAGATCAGTAATATGGACGAAGTTGAGCGACATGTGAGCATGGTGTATTCAGCTCTACCAGTTTCAGATGAGATGTTAAAACTGATTGCAGAGGAAACTGCAAAAGATGCTGAACTGCAGAGGATTATTGAACATCTTCATCATGGATGGATCAAAGGCAAGTGTCCACAGTACTTTCCATTAAGGGCTGAATTGAGTGTGGTTGAGGGCATGCTGTTGAGAAATAACAGAATTGTCATTCCAGTGTCAATGCGCCAAGACATGCTTCGTCGAATTCATGAGGGACATCTTGGTATTGAAAAATGCAAGAGAAGAGCTAGACAAGCTGTTTTTTGGCCTGGAATTAATGTTCACATTGAGAAATACATCAGTCAGTGTGACGTCTGTCTGAGTCATCATTATAAACTGGCTAAAGAACCTATGATGATAGCTGCTCATCCTACTGAACCGTGGCAAAAAGTAGGAACTGATCTGTTCCAGTTGAATGGTAAGGATTATCTGGTGGTTATCGATTATTATTCCAATTATCCTGAAGTTGAACAGCTCCGTCATATAACAACGAATGATATGATTCAAGGCATGAAAGGCATGTTTGCAAGGCATGGAATTCCTCATATTGTGCAAAGTGATAATGGTCCTCAATATAATAGTCGTGAATTCAGGCTGTTTGCAGAACAGTATGGCTTTAAGCATACTACTTCAAGCCCCCTTTATCCAAAGGCAAATGGTATAGCAGAAAAAGGGGTACAAATTGTAAAAAGGCTATTGAAAAAAGCCGCTGCAAGCATGTCTGATGTAAATCTGTCTCTTCTGAGTTACCGTTCTTCTCCACTCAGTTGTGGATTATCTCCTGGTGAGTTATTGATGAACCGAAAACTGCGTGACACACTGCCAAAATTATCCCTGAAAACCGAAAACAACAGCCTATCATTGAGAAAGATGCAACAGCTTAAAGAGAGGCAGAAAGAATATTATGACAAGGGAGCTCGACATCTGAAACCTCTGTCTGAACGAGATACAGTTAGAGTTGAGGAGCCTACTGGATGGAGAAAGAAAGCTAAAGTTCTAAAAGAGGTAAACCCAAGATCATATCTGGTTCAAACTGAAGATGGCCAGACATTGCGGAGAAATCGTCAGAGTTTGCTTAAGACTGCAGAACAACGTCCTCCTTTGGATGACCTCACCTTGTCTGCAGAAATGCAGTCTTGTGAAATGCCCTCTGTGGATCTGCAACGTCATGAACTGCTATCTCCAGGTATGCTTTACTCTGCAGAACAAATTCCTGAACTTGATTTATCTGTACCAAAGACTGACGTGCCTGTCTTACGGAGAACTAATCGTGTTCGAAAAGCTCCTGTTCGAATGGACTTGTAAAAAAAAAAAAAAAATTTATATATATTGATGAACTGATTGCTGATTTTTTACATTTGGGCTGATGTGAATTATTAGTGATTGTGAAACTGTAAAAAAAAAAAAAAAAAGGGGGGAAAGATGTAATGAATATCTATTATGTGATGAGTGCTGATTTATGCCTGCAGGTGGCAGTAATGTGTTGTATAAAATGAGGTGCATTTGCTAGAGGAGGGGTTTGTAATGGAGACATGCTTTGTGTTCCACATGGAATAAAGACGCCAGTACGAGCACTTCTTTGTATCTTTATTTGTTGTCTCTGGAACAATACACCCACCATCTCAGATTAACCTTACATCGCTAGCTTCCGTTATTGTTAGCACAGCACGCTAGTGTTTACGCATCACACGCGCTCATTTATTTATTATTTATTTTCTCTCGAGCGCCCGCGCCTTTGAGTTCATAAAAGCCCAGGTAAGTAAGAATCAGTCAACCCAAACGGTGAGTAATGTGTTGTCCTGTTATTGTCACCTGTGTCACATGTCGTATGTTTAGTATAGCCTTCTCCGATGGCAATATAGGATTTATTTGTGATAAATGCAAGGAGACAGTCAGGCTGACAGAGAAGATTTCAGAGCTAGAGACACGCATCCAAACTTTAATTGATGATAGTTAGGATAGTACTAGAGCTTTAGATACTATTTTGGATGCACCTAGCATAGTGAACTCTGTACATGATTCGGTCCCGGCTGAAGTAAAACCCACGCAGCAGGGCAGATGGGTGACCGTGAGAGATCCTCTAGTCGCGGATTAAAAGACCGATCGAATTTGCCCCACTCAGTGAAACACCCACTGAGAATTCTGTTGATTGTGCCCTGGTAATTGGTGATTCGATCACACGGAACGTGAAAATAGAGACACCAGCCACCATAGTCACATGTTTGCCGGGAGCCAGAGCGCCTGACATAAAAGCACATTTAAGTGCTGGCTAATGCTAATCGTAAATTCTCTAAGATCATTATTCATGTCGGCACTTATGATGTTCGACTCCGCCAGGTGGAGATCACCAAAATTAACATTAAGGAGGTGTGTAAACTCGCAAGTACGATGTCAAGCACTGTAATTTTCTCTGGCCCCCTTCCTGTTCGCAGGAGTGATGAGATAGTTAGCAGATTGGCCTCACTCAATGGTTGGATGTCTAAGTGGTGTCCGTTGAATAATATAGAATTCATAGAATTTGAAAAGTTTTTGGGGCAAGCCTGACCTGTTGAAAAGAGATGGTGTTCATCCCTCCTGGGATGGTGCTGCTCTTCTCTCTAGTAATATGGCACATAGTTTTAGAGCTAAAACTTGACAATCTGGGGCTCAGGTCAGGAAGCAGATAGACTGGCTAAACCGACAGTCTGCTAGCGGCCTCGCGTGGGATAAATCCCATCACATAGAGCAGTGGTTCTCAACCGGTGGGGCGCGCCCCCCCGGGGGCGCGAGTAGGCTACAGGATGGGAGGGAAAAAAAATGGAAAAAAAACCCCCAATATTAGCAACAAAAAAAAAAATCACTAAACTACTGTCATAAAAACGTATCGTTTTGTATATACATAATTGAATGAATAAAAATGTAAATGTGTTTGGACTGATTTAAAAAAAAAGTTTTGATTGGTCTGTCGATAGTGAGCGCAAATGCAGGTAATAAGCGGTTTTATTAAGCGAGTCATTGAGTCGTTTCTTTTAAATGATTCGTTCAAACGGCCGATTCATCAAGAATGAGACAGATGTTTGTGAATGGGTCATTGTATTTTTGACTCAACCGATTCGTTCAAAACACTGAATCATTCAAAACACGATTGAGTGTTGCTGTGAGATGCGCTATGCTGTAATCTTTGTTTGGATTCATCGGATTTATTTTCGCTGCTAAAATAGACCAAAACAGTCATTATTTCGTCTAAAATGTAAGTTACTTAATAGTATTAACTTGTTTGTTGAACTGTCATATGAAATCAGGGTCATATTATTTTCAATCGTGAGGTGATGGTAAATTAAGTGATGGTCAATTGTCAACTCTCTTGGTCGTCAGGTCATGTGATGTATGTTGCTGAACTGTATTCAAATGTTATAAATATATAAAACACCACATTTTGAGTCCGAAACTGTCGTATTAGTTTTCGTATTCATATTCGTCATTTGGTGTCTCTCAATATTGTCAAAACCCCTCAAAATATTTGCTACGGATGCGAAAAATGCAGAAATTCGAACCACCCGAATTAATTTTATGACGGACGGAAGTTTCAGAGGCTGCAAACGTATAAAACGTGAAGTCGTATTTATATATATATATATATATATATACACAGTATACAGTCGTGCTCAGAATTAATGGTACCCCTGGTAAATATGATGAAAAATGGCTGTAAAAAATAATTCTGCATCGTTTATCCTTTTGATATTTCATTCAAAAAATTGGCAAAAATCGAACCTTTCATTGAAGTAAAATAATTGACAGTGGAGGGGAAATCACATTATGAAATAAATGTTTTTCTCCAAAACAAGTTGGCCACAATTATTGGTACCCCTAGAATTGTTTACGAGTAAAATATCTCTTAAGTATATTCCCATTCATATTTACCTTTTTTTTGCACACCCGGGTGACTAGGAACATGAAATTGTCCAGCCATGACTTCTTGTTTTACAGGAGTTTAAATATAAGGAAACACAAAGGGCAAATTCCCTTAATCATCCATTACAATGAGTAAAACCAAAGAATATAGTTCTGATGTGCATCAAAAGATTGTTGAGCATCACAAAATAGAAAGTGGCTGTAAGAAAATAGCTAAAGCATTGAAAATCCCCATTTTGACCATCAGGGCAATAATTAAGCACTTCCAATCAACTAAAGATGTTACAAATCTGCCAGGAAGTGGACGTGTGTCTATATTGTCTTAATGCATGGTGAGGATGAAAGTTTGAGTGGCCAAAGACTCTCCAAAGATCACAGATGGAGAATTGCAGAGATTAGTTGAGTCTTGGGTTCAGAAAGCCTATTAAAAAAAAATTGAACAACCCCTACATCACCACATGTTGTTTGGGAGGTTTTCAAGAAAAATCCTCCTTGCTCATCCAAAAACAAACCCCAGCAAATTCAGTTGTCAGACATGACTGGACCTTCAAACAGCACAGGGTTCTGTGGTCAGATGAAACTAAAAAATAGCTTTTTGGCAGCAAACATGCAAGATGGGTTTGGTGCACACAAGGATAAAAAGTACCCCATGTGTACAATTTAATATACCATCTTTAATGTTCTGGTCATATTTTTCTGCTGGAGGTCCTGGACTTCTTGTTCAGATACATGCATGGCATCGTGGATTCTATCAAATACCAACAGATAAAAAATCTAAACCTGACAGCCTCTGCTAGAAATCGTATAATGGGCCGTGGTTGGATCTTCCATCAGGACAACGATCCAAAACAAACATCAAAATCAACACAAAAATGTGTTAAGTAGCACAAAATGAAGCTTCTGCCATGACCGTCCCAGACCTGATGAGTGGAGTGAACTGAAGAGAAGAAGCACCAACATGGATCTGGGAATCTGAAGGATCTGGAGAGATTCTGTAAGAATGGTCTCTGATCTCTTGTCAGGTGTTCTCCGAACTCATCAGGCATCATAGGATAAAACTCAAAGCTGTTATCTTGGCAAAAGGAGATTGCAAAAAGTATTTAATAAAAGGGTACCAATAATTGTGGCCAACGTGTTTTGGAGATAAACATTTATTTCATAATGTGATTTCCCCCCCACTTTCTATTCTTTTACTTCAATGAAAGTTTAGATTTTTGCCAATATTTTGAATGAAAGATCAAAAGGATAAATGATGCAGATTTATTTTTTCCAGCCATTTTTTATCATATTTACCAGGGGTACCATTAATTCTGAGCACGACTGTATATATAAACGAATAAACTAGTCAGAATATAGGCTACAGTTAAAGCTTTCTTTTAGTTTTTGTGAAATGCTCACACGCACGCACGCACGCAGCCACACACACACAAACATGTTTAAATACATTTATGTTGTTAATAAATAAACAACAATAAAACATCCTCCTGGAGAATTTTTTTTTTGTCAAAAGCGACAAATCCAGCGACTTTTACTGGTGTTTTTGTAGACTTTTGTGGTGTTTGGAGACTCGAAAGCACGAATCACTCTGCAGTTAGGCCTACTGTGCTCAACGAGCAGCGAAACAAAAACTAGACCTCTGGCATGGCCGCATCAGTCGAGGGAACTGCGACATGTTCCCCTGCCTTACAGACTTTATAACTGATGCAGGCACGTCACACGATTTCTCCTCCCTATTTCAATCAATGTCTGAGCACCTGTCAGCAATGAGAAAACAATTTGCAACGTACTTTAAAGAAGATTATCGCTCTTTTACATGGGTTCGAGATCCGTTTGTGTGCACAGTAAACGAGCTATCAATTGATATGCAGGAACAGCTTATTGAGCTGAAGAGTGACAGTAGACTGAAGGAACTCTTTAGCTCCTGTCCTCATTGATGCAGGAATACCCTGAACTCTGTGACGTCGCCTTGAAGATTCTCCTTCCTTTCGCGTCGACATATTTGTGTGAGGCAGGATTCTCAAAAATGACTGCACTCAAAACAAAATACCGCAATCCTGCACAAATCGAGGATGATTTGAGGCTATGCTTATCAAACATTGAGCCAATAATTGAGGATCTTTGCAAGACAAAGCAGGCTCAGGTCTCACATTAACATCACCTAATTATATAGCAATAGCCTAGTAATGATAATAAGCCTACTGATGATAATAATAATAACAACAACAATAAAGCATGTAACCTCATAATTATATAGCAATAGCCTTGTAATAATGATAGGCCTATACTACTCATAATAATAATAATAATAATAGTAATAATAATAAAAATGCCTGTAAGCTCACATTAGAAGTCTAGTGCTACTGCCAATTATAGCAATAGCCTAGTAATGATGATAGGCCTACTGATGATAATAATAATAATAATAATAATAATAATAATAATAATAACAACAACAAAAAAGCAAGTAACCTCACAATTATATAGCAGTAGCCTAGTAATGATGATAGGCCTATACAACTCATAATAATAATAATGCCTGCAAGCTCACATTAGAAGTCTGGTGCTACTGCCAATTATAACAATAGCCTAGTAATGATAATAGGCCTACCTACCGCTACTGATGATGATAATTATAATAATGTGGGCCTAAAAATAATAGCCTAGGGCTATGTATCTATCTATCTATCTATCATCTATCTATCTATCTATCTATCATCTATCTATCTATCTATCTATCTATCTATCTATCTATCTATCGAAGGTAGAGCGGGGCGGGGGGATGGGGGATCTGGGCGGGGGGCACTGGGGCCCCAACTGCAATGAACCAGCTTTGGGGGGGCCCAGCTTGCAAAAGGTTGAGAACCCCTGACATAGAGCATATTTCAACTTGATATCATCATATAGAGACTGTGTCTGTTCCCCGAATTTGGAAATCCAAAAAACTTCAGGTACAAAATTTAATTGATGTTCAACAAATAAAAAACAGATATAATACAGATGAGCTAATGATAAAGCTTGGGTTGCTGAATATTCAATCCCTTACTTCAAAATCGCTCCTAGTTAATGATATGATTTCAGATTATAACCTAGATGTGCTGTGTTTTACAGAAACCTGGCTAAAACCAAACGATTACATTACTTTAAATGAGTCCACCCCACAAGATTACTGTTATAAACATAAACCTCGTCTAAAACGCAAAGGGGGAGGTGTTGCTGTAATTTATAGTAATATTTTCAAAACCACTAAGAAATCTATTTTTAAATTTACTTCTTTTGAAGTGTTTAATGTAAAAATATATAGTGTAAACGATAAATCACGTTTGAGATTTCTGCTGGCTACTGTATACAAGCCACCAGGGCACCATAAAGATTTTATCAAAGAATTTGCGGACTTTCTATCAGAATTAGTATTGGCTTACGATAAAGCACTAATTGTTGGTGATTTTAATATACATGTAGATAATGAAAAAGATACATTGGGATTGGCACTTAAAGACATTGTAAACTCAATTGGAGTTAGACAACACGTGTCAGGACCCACTCATTGTCGTAATCATACTCTAGATCTAATATTATCACATGGAATAGATGTTGATGCCGTTGAAATTCTGCAGCAGAACGATCTCAGACCATTATCTAGTCTCATGTAAATTACATTTAGCCAAGGCTGCAAAGCCGACTCCGTGTTATAAATATGTTAGACCTATAACTTCTGCCAATAAAGATTGCTTTATCAATAATTTTCCTAATCAGTTTCATCATCTCAGCATCCCGGATAGCTTAGAAGAACTTGATATTGCAACAGAAACTTTTAACTCTCTCTTTTCCAGCACTTTAGACGCAGTTGCTCCGTTGCGCTTAAAGAAGATTAAAGAAAATAGTCCAACGCCGTGGTACAACGAGCACACTCATGCCCTTAAGAGAGCAGCCAGAAAAATGGAGCGCAACTGGAAGAAAACAAAACTAGAGGTATTTCGGATTTCATGGAAAGAGAGCTTGATTGCTTACAGAGAGGCTTTAAAAGCTGCTAGATCTGCTTATTTTTCAACCCTATTAGAAGAAAATAAACATAATCGTAGGTATTTATTTGAAACAGTGGCTAGACTAACGAAAAAGAAAGCTTCAAGCACAGAAGTTTCCAGGCAACACAGTAATGACTTTATGAACTTCTTCACTTATAAGATTGATAATATCAGGGACAAAATTATTACTATGTAACCGTCTACTACAGTATCACATCAGGGAGTGCATTGTAGTCTCCCTGAGGAAAATTTTTATTCATGTGTTGCTATAGGAGAGGAAGAATTCTGCAAACTCGTTAATTCATCTAAATCGACAACTTGTATGTTAGACCCTATACCGACTAAGCTATTGAAAGAGATGCTTCCAGAGATCATAGATCCTCTTCTTAATATCATTAATTCGTCTTTGTCTCTAGGATACGTACCAAAAACCTTTAAGCTGGCTATGATAAAACCGCTTGTTAAAAAAACGCTACTTGATCCTTCAGAATTAGTCAATTACAGGCCGATCTCAAATCTGCCTTTTCTGTCAAAGATATTAGAAAAAGCAGTATCCTCACAACTGTGTTCCTTTCTTGAAAGAAATGATATCTGCGAGGATTTTCAGTCAGGATTTAGACCGCACCATAGTACTGAGACAGCTCTCATTAGAGTTACATACAAATGATTTACATTTATCATCCGATCGTGGTTGTATCTCTCTATTAGTGTTACTTGATCTTAGTGCTGCATTTGACACAATTGACCACAACATTCTTTTAAATAGACTAGAAAACTATGTTGGCATTAGTGGAATTGCACTAGCATGGTTTAAATCATACTTATCTGACCGTTATCAGTTTGTAGCAGTAAATGAAGAGATGTCTTATCGATCACAAGTTCAGTATGGCGTACCACAAGGCTCAGTACTAGGACCGCTGCTGTTCACTCTGTACATGCTACCATTAGGAGATATCATTAGGAAACATGGAATTAGCTTTCACTGTTATGCCGATGATACTCAGCTGTATATTTCTTCAAAACCTAACGAAACTTACCAATTCACAAAATTAACGGAATGCATAGCTGATATAAATTGGATGACTAGTAATTTCCTACGACTAAACTCTGAAAAAACAGAGATTCCAATTATTGGACAAAAAACTTCCACACGTAATAACCTAGAATACTGTCTAACACTTGATGGCTGCTCTGTTAAGTCTTCGTCGTCAGTTAGGAACCTGGGTGTGCTCTTTGATAGCAATCTTTCATTTGAAAGTCACGTGTCTAGTATCTGTAAAACCGCATTTTTCTATCTTAAAAATATATCTAAATTACGACATATGCTCTTATTAACAAATGCGGAACAATTAGTTCATGCTTTCATGACATCAAGACTAGATTATTGTAATGCTCTACTGGGTGGTTGCCCTGCACGCTTAATAAATAAACTACAGCTGGTCCAAAACGCTGCAGCTTGAGTTCTTACTAGAACCAGGAAATATGACCATATTAGCCCAGTTCTGTCAACACTGCATTGGCTGCCTATGAAACATCGTATAAATTTTAAAATATTGTTGATTACTTACAAAGCACTAAATGGTTTACCTCCGCAGTACTTGAGCGAGCTCTTAACGCATTATAGTCCTTCACGTCTATTGCGATCTCAAAATTCGGGCCAGTTGATGATACCTAGAATATCAAAATCGACTGCTGGCGTTAGATCCTTTTCCTATTTAGCACCAAAACTCTGGAACAGTCTTCCTACCATTTTCCAGGAAGCAGACACACTCTCTCAGTTCAAAGCTAGACTAAAAACACATCTCTTTGACCTAGCATACACATAATATATTATAGACTTCTATAATTCAATGTTAGGCTGCATAGATTAGGTCAGCTGGAACTGGGAACACTTCCCTTAAATCCTGATGTACTCGTTACATCATAAGAAGAATGGCATCTACACTAATTTTAGTGTCCTTGTTTATCCCAAGGTTTTCCCGCAGCCTACCGGATCCAGGCCATATCCAGATCTTACTAGGAGCTTTGCCTGGACCCGATGACAACGCAGTGCTGAAGTCCCAACTAGCCTCTCCCTATGGAGGATCCCTTTCCCACTCTACAGATAAAACGTTGTGATTCCGGTTCGTGTACCCACCCCGAAGTGATAAAATAAAACAAAATTCTGTATCAAATTATAGTTACTGTAAATCCGGCCTCTAGTTCATAAACGCCAGAGGAGAACTGGCCCCCGACTGAGCCTGGGTTCTCCCAAGGTTTTTTTTTCTCTCCATTAAGTCACCTGATGGAGGTTTAGGACACCAGTAGGTCACTTGATGGAGTTTTTCGGTTCCTTGCCACTGTTGCCTTTGGCTTGCTTGTTGGGGATATTCAAATTAATTATCCAAGCATTAATACCATTGATCAGCCCTACCAAACGTGGATGTTTTTTTCCACTAAGAAACAAACATTGTTATGTTATTTGATTGATACTGTGAAGCTGCTTTGATGCAATTTATATTGTGAAAAGCGCTATATAAATACACTTGACTTGACTTGACTTGACATAAACACTACTCAGAGTATTAAATGTAACACAGAATCAGTGTTGGAGTTAATGAGATAATTAGTTATATCAAGCATAATCACTGAAGGACAGTCAAACAACAAGAACAGAAACTACAACTGACTTCCAGCCACTGCCTTAGATAACATAAATTCAAGATCATCAAATCTCTCAAGATCTCGGCAGAGGATGATTAAACAACGCCACCTTCACCTATTACTAACCAGATAGACGTTATTTCTACCATACGTCTACAAAAGTTCTTATTGAGAATTAAAAGAGTTTTATATGTTGATGTGTTATCGAAAATAATAGATTAGTTTAAAGTCACCATTATGTAAAACAGTTTTTGCTTTAGTTGGGCAGTTTGGCTCTTGACTTTTAAATGTTAGTTTTTATCTGGCTGTTTGTTATGGCAAAAACAGCAAGAGGAAACATGATGATGTTGGTTGCTTGATGATAAGAATATAATCATCTTGGTGTGGCTTAACTCACTGATCTTATGTCTTAGTTTCATATGGGTCATATGTTATTAATTTAAATTCAATATTCTTGTTGTGATTCTACAACAAGAACTTCAGTTCCCTTTCAGTCGCTCACGTTCGACGTAGTCAATGTGTCGACTGATTGGGATCATGCTTAGGGAGCCTGTCATCTTCGAGTACTGTTAAAACGAGCCAATGCATATTGGCGTGCGAGATCTGCATCTCACACTCTGGCCCACGGCACGGGTATAAATACGGAGGTGGATGCAGGCACCAGTTGTCTTTCGCTTCAGAGCCGATCGGTTTTCATGTCGATGTCTCTGAAGAGTGTTGTTATATATTACAACGAGCGAGTGTGTCGGGAAGACTCTCCCAGTGCTGGTGGTTCTACAGCGCGAGTGCAGGGGTGATCCCGAGCTTCTGAGCTCTCAACTGTTGTTTTAACAGCATAATTTCTGTGTGTTTGTTGACGGTTGATTAGAGGGCAAAGAAGTGAGTGCTTCACTGTTTCAGTTCATTGTTCAGTGTTGCCGCGGTCATTCCTGGCACTGGTGACGGGTCCCATTTCCTGAAAGAGCAACGGGTTCATTTGCGTCTTTTTCAAGATGTCATTCCGTTTCTGGATGCGGTCATTCCCTGTCAAATTCAAATTCAAATTAGCTTTATTGGCATGAATGTGTAAAATAGCACAATATTGCCAAAGCAATAGACATATACAAACATATAGATAAATACAAGTGAACAGTAATAATAATAATAATTAAAAAAATGCAAACAATCAAAATAATTATTATTTGAAAATGTGTACAATTATTTATCCATCTGAGGTTCCACTGGTTGTCCTCATTTCATGGCATGCGGAGATATATTTTGCAGCAATGATTTCACATTTGGGCATTTCTCCCAGTAAGTATGGGATTTTCTGTGTGTCGGATTGGATTCGAATTCAGGGTATATTTGAGAAATGTATGTAAAGTGTTTTTGTCTTAGTGTATTATATTTGGGGCATGAGGTTAGAAAGTGCAGCTCTGTCTTGACCTGTCTCCTGTCACACTTGGAGCAGAGTCTCTCCTCTTGTGGGAGCCAGCTCTGTCTGTGCCGACCCGTCCCTATGGCCAGGCTGTGTTCACTCAGTCTGTAAGTTGTCAACATTTTTCTTAGTTTAGGACATTTTATTGTACTCAGGTAATTTGCCATTGTGAATTCTCTTTTTACGGTCAGATAACATTGTGATTTACTTTGTGTTTTGGTCGTTTCTTTCCAGTATTCAATATATTTTTCTTTCAGCTTGTTGATAATTTGGTTTGGTCTGCTTGAGTTGGTGTTGCTGTCCTGTTGTGGACCAGTTGCTGCAGAGAGCCTCAGCACCAGCTGGCTGAGGGGACTCTCTTCTGCTTTCTGCTCCTGGTATGTTAGGGCTTTGTGATGATATGTCTGGGGGTTAACTGATTTTAAGTGATTGTAAAATTTAATTGATCTTTTCTGTATTTTTAGTAAGAGGGGGTATTGGCCGAGCTCTGCTCTGCACAGGTTATTAGGTGTTTTTCTCTGCACCTGTACTATGCTCTTTCAGAACTCGCTATGGAAAGATTCTATGATTGTTTTGTCCCATTTGTCAAAATCATTATTGAGTTTTGGTCCCCAAATTTCACTACCATATAGAATTATTGGTTCTAGTACAAATTGGGAAATTATAAGCCAGATTTCAATTGGAATATAGATTTTAATGTTTCTTTTTATTGCATAGAAAGCTCTCCTTGCTTTGTCCCTCAGATCTTTCACAGCCATGTTGAGGTTTCCTGTGTATGTAATGTTGAGGCCAAGGTAAGTGTAGTTTTTTGTGTGTTGTAATTTAGTGGTGTCCAAATAGAAATTTTGTGTAACCTGGTTTCTGTATTGTTTCTGAAAGATCATTATCTTAGTCTTTACTGTGTTTACTGTCAGGGCCCAGGTCTGACAGAATCTCTGCAGAAGGTTGAGGTGCTGCTGTAGACCTTCTTTAGTAGGTGAGAGTAACACTAAGTCATCTGCATACAGCAGACCTCTGACCTCTGTGTTGTTCAGGGTGAGGCCAGAAGCCGTGGAACTCTCTAATTGGCTTGCTAATTCATTGATGTATAGATTGAAGAGAATTGGACTGAGATTACATCCTTGCCTCACTCCCCGGCCCTGGGAGAAGAACGCTGTTTGTTTGTTTCCAATCTTTATGGCACATTCACTTTTTGTATACATGTCTTTAATCAAATCATATGTTTTTCCTCCAATGCCACTTTCAAGTAGTCTATAGAAGAGGCCCTCGTGCCAGATGGAATCAAAGGCTTTTTGGAAGCTTTTTTTTTATATATATATTTTTTTTGTGTGGGTAGTTCATATTTTCATTACGAGAACATGACTATCGCGGTGTTGAGATCGAGACTCGTCTTCATGTGTATGTGTGGAGTCCCCATTACCACGCCCCGTTACGGCGCCTTGTGGGATGGGTGATCAGAGGATCATAGTGAGGCTTTCCCGCCTGGTAACCAATCCCTGTGGGCCCCTCACTCCTTTATCACACCGCAGCCGGTGGAGCCCCCTTTGAGTACGCTGGTCCCTCTGTAATAAACCTACCAGCCGTTTCATTCGGGGCCCCTCCAGAGGACAGGATGCCGATTGCAGTATCGGAGGGTGAGCTGACCCCTGGAAATGATGACTCGGCTGCGTTATCTCCCTCTGGGAGTGTAACGTTGCCTGAGCCAGATCCAGAAATGTCAGCTATGCTGAAAAGGGCCGCGAGGCTTTCGGGCTCGAGTGGAATCCTCCACTGTGTCCCGAACAGTCTCGGTTGGATGATTGGTATCTCGGAGCGGAGCCTTTCTTTCCCAAAGGGCATGCAGAGCTGACCAGGTCGTGGACGGCACTTTTCTCTGCCAGAAACAGCCTGAGTAGGTCCTCCCCCATCCCTATCCTTGATGGGGTAGCGGTGGTGGGTTGCGAGGCTGTCCCTCCAGTGGAGCGGTCTGTCGCAACACAGGTGCACTTGTGTCCAGCAGCCGCTGCCTTTTTGACAGGGGATCCACGTCTCCCCTCTCAGGCCTGTGAGTTCTCTTCCGTTCCGACGGACAGAGCTTACAAAGCCTGTGGGTAAGTCGCCTCCTCTTTGCATGCCATGGTGTTGTTACAGGTCTATCAGGCCAGGGCACTCATGGACATGCACGAGGGTAGCTCCGCACTGCAGCTGACCTCATCCTCTGGGGCACGAGCATTGTGCCATGCGCGATCGGTCTGGCGATGTCCACTTTAGTGGTCCAGGAGCGCCAACATTGGCTCTGCCTGGTTAATATGGCGGATGCAAACAAGGTTCAGTTCCTGGACTCCCCAATTTCCCAGGTTGGGCTGTTCGGCGACGCGGTGGACAGTTATCGGCCCCCGAAGCGCAGACGGAGGCCATCCAGCACATCCTGCCCCGGCGGCCCGCTGCTGCCTTCACTCCGCCGCCGGTGGTAGTTCCTCCGCCTGCTCGTCGTCGAGGGCATACCCCTGCCGCCGCTCCTTCTTCTGGGCCACCGCAGCAGCCTCAATCCAGCTCATCAGAAGGTTACTGTTCCGCCACTGGCTCGACGGACTCAAAAAAATAGCAAATTCCTCTGTTCCTGGGTCCCAAGAGGGCCAGACTAGCGGTGTGTAACCCTGTAAAGCCATGCCCTCAGCCCCCTCTTGTTCGCCAGTTCGAGTGAAGTTAGTCTCATTAAGGGTGAAGGGTAGGGTTCGAGGACCCAGTCATCCGCCTTCTCACGCATCCCTGGTCGTCTCGTGGAGACAGGTAAGTGTTGTACATCACACTCAGACCCTGCTTCGGGCTGCCTTCGGGCCTTCCGAGCCAGGTCCCTGTCCTACATCTCACTGCCCCACCTCGGGTACGTCTGTGGTCCCCTGGCCCCTGGCCCGGTTCGTGAAAGCCAAAAAACCTTCCCAACCGGTCCAGAATGCCCCAAACTATAACATCAGACTCGGCTTGCGATTCGTTTTCGCTTGGCTTCCGCCCAAGCTCAGTGATATTCATCACACCTAGGTGTTGAGCAAATATGCTCAAAAAATTTGTGACTTTAGTCTCACCGAAGTGTTGAGCAGTGCTCCTTTCTTGTGTGCGCACTTCACAGTCTACTGGAGAAGGATGCGATGCAGCCGCTCCCTCCACCCGAATTGAAGGCCGGCTTCTATAAGCCCGTACTTGGTTGTACCCTAGAGAGGTGGGTCATGACCATCTTGGTCCTGTGTTTATTGAGACGGGATTTCCTTTTTCAAAAGCCTCCGTTAATGCATTTCCAAATGCTCCATCCCCAAGATTGGTTTGCAGTGTTCGACCTGAGAGAGATCTCTATCCTTCCGCACCACAGGCCCTCCTGTTTTCCTGCTTTCGAAAGGTGTGAAGTATCAGTACAAGATCCTACCCTTCAAGTGCTCATAGCCAGTTAGGTCCTCAGGTGAACTGGGAGAGAGTAAACCCGCAATAATTTTTATGCCATAGAGACCATCACTTCTGTGTGTGCACCCTCTCAAAATGAGGCATGCTCCCTCTTAGAAGTGGAACCTTGTGGCGAACAGGACGGCCGAGGGACGTGAGAGAACGGCGCGAGGCCGGTGGTGCGATTGCTAATGAGCAACACCTGTGAAGCACACCGGTCTCGCATCTCTCACGGAGGAGCGGAAGCATAAAGGAGGAGCGACGACGTTGATGATCGAGAGAGGAACAGGCCTGTATTTTAGTTGTGTTTTGTTTTTGTATTTTATTTTAGCCAGCAGTCGTCCGCGAGGGGCTGCTGGCAGTTATATTTATTTTCGGTAGCCAGCAGTCGTCCGCGAGGGGCTGCTGGCGGTATTTTCGTTTGTTTGTTTTATTTTAAATAAATTATATTTTGATTGTTCGCCGGTTCCCGCCTCCTTCTTCCCTGAACATTGCTACACTGGTGCCGAAACCCGGGAAGAGGGAGGAACGCGCTGTCAGAGAGTCCTCGCCGGTGTGGGGAATCCGCGGTGCCATCGAGCATGGTGCGCGAGTCGCCGCCGCTCGCCGTGGGCCGGAGCCTGCTGCCATCCGCCGAGCGAGGGGAGGAGCAGGGAGCGGGGGACTCGCGGCCACGGACGCTCGAGGCAGTGCGCTGGAGTGAGTTGCCGGTGGGACGGTCGAGCTCGCTGCCGGCCGCCTGGGTATTGGAGGGGCGGCTGCCATCCGGGAGGGAGAGGAGGAGTCGCCGCCGCTCGCCGTGGGCCGGAGCCTGCTGCCGTCCACCAGTGAAGGGGAGGAGCAGGGAGTGGGGGACTCCTCCCGTCTGCCCAAGGCACCCGAGGGGCCGTCGCCGTCCACCGGGCGGCGGAGGAGCGTCGAGCCGTCCACCGAGGGCTACCCAGCGTCACCGCCAGGCACCGCGGAGGAGATCGCCTAGCTGGTGGTGGACCAGATGGCAGCGCGTTGTGGGAACCGGACCAATTTTTTTTTCTTTTTTTCCTCTCTCCCCTCTCTCGATCTGTCGCTCCTCATGCTTCCGTCTCCGTTTCCCTCGGTTTGTCTGTCCATACTCCCCAGGGATCGCCGCCGCCGGGGGGGGGGGAGTAGGCACAGGCTCGTGGGTACCCCCCGGCCTGTGAGGGGCGATGGGGGTATGTGGCGAACAGGACGGCCGAGGGACGTGAGAGAACGGCGCGAGGCCGGTGGTGCGATTGCTAATGAGCAACACCTGTGAAGCACACCGGTCTCGCATCTCTCACGGAGGAGCGGAAGCATAAAGGAGGAGCGACAACGTTGATGATCGAGAGAGGAACAGGCCTGTATTTTAGTTGTGTTTTGTTTTTGTATTTTATTTTAGCCAGCAGTCGTCCGCGAGGGGCTGCTGGCAGTTCCTTATGTTTATTTTCGGTAGCCAGCAGTCGTCCGCGAGGGGCTGCTGGTGGTATTTTCGTTTGTTTGTTTTATTTAAATAAATTATATTTTGCTTGTTCGCCGGTTCCCGCCTCCTTCTTCCCTGAACATTGCTACAAACCTATTCGTTGATTAGGTTGACAACCTATTCTTCTCTCCGTGAGGAGATCCCGAAGGTGTTCAATCACTTCAGTGCTTCTTTCCTGCTAATGGGTTGGAGTGAGGGCTGTCTCCTCCACCTCAAAATGTTGTTGCCTCTGTATTGATGCACATCATGATGCAGTGGATACAAATCCGTGGGAAGTATGACTTGATCATCAGGTTCCTGAGGGGAGCAAGGAGTCTGAATCTGCCTTGCGCCCTCTCTTTACCCTCTTGGGACTTATCTACTGCATTGCAGATACCTCTCTTGAGCCCTGCAGGGAGTGAGTTAAAATTCTGTTTTTAGAAAACCGTTCTCCTGCTTGCTTGGTCTCTATCTAGAGGGTAGGGACTTGCACGCATTTTCGGTCAACGAATCGTGCCTGGAATTCAGGCTGGCTATCTCTCATGAAATCGGAGACCCCGGCCTGGATATGTCCCCAAGGTTCCTACCACTCCTACGGGACCAGGTGGTGAGCCTGCAAGCTCTGCCCTGGAGGAGGCAGACCCAGCCCTGGCTTTTCTCTGTCCGTCCACTCCATTGCGGTAATACGTGCTCAGAATGCAAAGCCTTGACCTCAGACCAGCTCTTGTCTGTTACGGAGACCAGCAGAAGGGAAGGCTGTTGCCAAGCAGAGGTTGGCCCACTGTAATAGTGATTGCCTTCATCTTGGTGAATTTTCCCAAGATGCACGTTCCCACCTGGGTGGTGATTTCCTCCAAAGTGATTTGCTCCTTCTTAGGTGTTAATACAATGTGTCTCGTAGTCCCTTCACCACTATTCCTGGACCACCCCTGACTCTGGGCTCCGCTCAGCTCCTCAGCGAATAGCAACTGGTGCGTACATCCACTTCCGTATTTGTAGCGGAGTGTGAGATGCAGATCTGGAACGCCAATATGCATTGGCTTGTTTTAACAGGACTCGAAGATGACAGGCTCCCTAAGCGTGATCCTAATCAGTCAACATGTCGACCACGTCTCCGTTCCCTCCTTCAGGGAACGAGGGTTACATACATAACCAAGACGTTTTACACACACATAGACATTAAGAATTAGCAACAATGGTAACACACTTCATGCCACAATGCATTTTGGGAGCCATGAGTTTTGTATGATGCACACAGAATGCATTCCACCATGAAACATGTCACCGTTGTTGAGATTCATACACTGATTCTTAATGTCTCTGTGAGTGTCTAAAACTCACAGGATCTCTTGTTTTTTTAATCCTTCAGTTTATCTGGTTAAAACACTGCTGGATCTCATACTGTAGAGTCACAGGGTGACTGTAATCAATGATAATCATGAGATCAGCAAATAAGGCCACAACATGATGATCACATCTGTATCAACAAGTAGCCAACATCCTCTGATCATATTTCAACATGATCTGAGGGTTGTTCCATAAAAGACACTAAGAAAAGCGGGGATTAAACTCCAACACCTGACTTGAATGAACCTAACAAATAAGTTGGGGCTAAAGCGGTTTCATAAAAGGTAATTGAAGTTCACGCAATGCCACTAGTTTGATCCAGGTTTATCTAGTCTAGATAATTGCGTGTGCACACGTTTCTGAAGCAACCCTATAGGTCGATCGTGGATCAAATCGATTCACCATCAAAAAGCGTATATTTTGTTCCGTTTAATGTGTTTGAGACATGTTTTTTTTCCCCCTCAGTGCAAAACTTACATTTCACAGGTATATTCTCCATCTGTAAATGTTAGAAAGTCGTGCTCATCTGGCTGTTACAACTGAGTTTCAGCAACCAAACAAAATATAAAGTTATTAATTTAAGAGTCAAGAGCCCAACTAAAACAAACACTGATCACCATAACGGTGACTTAAAAATTATGGGTTTCTCCTTCAGTGATTCTGCTTGTTATCATCAGGTGGTGTCTTCAATAATGCTCAATCATTACTCAATTAATCACTTGATTATCTCATTAACTTGAACACTGCTTCAGTGTTACTTTAACACTCTTGAGTGTGGACTCATATAAAAACTGAGCAGTTTAAAATTAACACTGGGGATTTTTCTGTGTATTCAAGCCAAGTATACTTAGAATACTTAATTTAAGCATTTAAGCAAAAGATTGAGTACAAGTATAGGACAAATATACTTAGACCTTTCTGTCAGTATAAGTCAAGTACACTTAAGTGGAACTTTGTACACTTAAGTGGAACTTTAAGTACATTTCAGAAAAGCCCTGACAGTCTTACCTGTTTTGTCTTAGTTTCTTTGCTTTTCTTGTGCTTGAACAGGGTATTCCAGAAAGCAAGGTTATCTTACCCTCAAACATATCCTGAATTCTCGGATGATTTGAATAGTTATTTAACTATGTTTAGTGTATTGTGATATACTGTAGATAGATAGATAGATAGATAGATAGAGTTAGATAGTTAGAATAAAATAATGTGTGTGTGTGTGTGTGTGTAATCTGTCACACCTGTATTTCTATAATAAAAAAAAAACTGATATATCATACCTCACATTTACATCCAAAATAGTAATTAATCTACAAATAGTAGAACCAAACGTGTAACAATAACTGTTCAAACATTACCTTGTTTTAATAGTGCTATAACTATTATTGTACACAATCTAGTCCAGGGCACGCATGCGCTGAACACATCTGAAGTAAACTAACCCTGGAACAGATGCAGGTTATGCTCAGAGAGTGAGTTGCTATGGCTATGAAAGTTAACTCCGTTTTTGGATCCGAAAGTTGAGGTTATCTGCTTACTTACCCTTAACCATACCCAGGTATGTCTCATAACCTGCTTTCTGGAATACCCTCCAGATGGTTCTGTCTTTATGTTGGGCATGTGCCCCTCTCGTCCTGCCTCCTTGTTTCCCATTACCATGCCCTCTTGTTTAGTCATTGTCTAGTTCTCGTTGGCCTGATTGTGTTCACCTGTTCCTCATATGCTCTGCTCCCTTTAGTTTATATTGTGCTCCTTCTGGACTCCCCAATTTCCCAGGTTGGGCTGTTCGGCGACGCGGTGGACAGTTATCGGCCCCCGAAGCGCAGACGGAGGCCAAAAATGGAGCGCAACTGGAAGAAAACAAAACTAGAGGTATTTCGGATTTCATGGAAAGAGAGCTCGATTGCTTACAGAGAGGCTTTAAAAGCTGCTAGATCTGCTTATTTTTCAACCCTATTAGAAGAAAATAAACATAATCCTAGGTATTTATTTGAAACAGTGGCTAAACTAACGAAAAAGAAAGCTTTAAGCACAGAAGTTTCCAAGCAACACAGCAGTAATGACTTTATGAACTTCTTCACTTATAAGATTGATAATATCAGGGACAAAATTGTAACTATGCAACCGTCTACTACAGTATCGCATCAGGGAGTGCATTGTAGTCTCCCTGAGGAAAAACTTTTTTCATTTGTTGCTATAGGAGAGGAAGATTTCTGCAAACTCGTTAATTCATCTAAATCGACAACTTGTATGTTAGACCCTATACCGACTAAGCTACTGAAAGAGATGCTTCCAGAGATCATAGATCCTCTTCTTAATATCATTAATTCGTCTTTGTCTCTAGGATATGTACCAAAAACCTTTAAGCTGGCTATGATAAAACCGCTTGTTAAAAAACCGCAACTTGATCCTTCAGAATTAGTCAATTACAGGCCGATCTCAAATCTGCCTTTTCTGTCAAAGATATTAGAAAAAGCAGTATCCTCACAACTGTGTTCCTTTCTTGAAAGAAATGATATCTGCGAGGATTTTCAGTCAGGATTTAGACCGCACCATAGTACTGAGACAGCTCTCATTAGAGTTACAAATGATTTACTTTTATCATCCGATCGTGGTTGTATCTCTCTATTAGTGTTACTTGATCTTAGTGCTGCATTTGACACAATTGACCACAACATTCTTTTAAATAGACTGGAAAACTATGTTGGCATTAGTGGAATTGCACTAGCATGGTTTAAATCATACTTATCTGACCGTTATCAGTTTGTAGCAGTAAATGAAGAGATGTCTTATCGATCACAAGTTCAGTATGGCGTACCACAAGGCTCAGTACTAGGACCGCTGCTGTTCACTCTGTACATGCTACCATTAGGACATATCATTAGGAAACATGGAATTAGCTTTCATTGTTATGCCGATGATACTCAGCTGTATATTTCTTCAAAACCTAACGAAACTTACCAATTCACAAAATTAACGGAATGCATAGCTGATATAAAAAATTGGATGACTAGTAATTTCCTACTACTAAACTCTGAAAAAACAGAGATTCTAATTATTGGACAAAAAACTTCCACACGTAATAACCTAGAATACTGTCTAACCCTTGATGGCTGCTCTGTTAAGTCTTCGTCGTCGGTTAGGAACCTGGGTGTGCTCTTTGATAGCAATCTTTCATTTGAAAGTCACGTGTCTAGTATCTGTAAAACCGCATTTTTCCATCTTAAAAATATATCTAAATTACGACATATGCTATCATTAACAAATGCGGAACAATTAGTTCATGCTTTCATGACAACAAGACTAGATTATTGTAATGCTCTACTGGGTGGTTGCCCTGCACGCTTAATAAATAAACTACAGCTGGTCCAAAACGCAGCCGCTCGAGTTCTTACTAGAACCAGGAAATATGACCATATTAGCCCGGTTCTGTCAACACTGCATTGGCTGCCTATTAAACATCGTATAAATTTTAAAATATTGTTGATTACTTACAAAGCACTAAATGGTTTAGCTCCGCAGTACTTGAGCGAGCTCTTAACGCATTATAGTCCTTCACGTCTATTGCGATCTCAAAATTCGGGCCAGTTGATAATACATAGAATATCAAAATCGACTGCGGGCGGTAGATCCTTTTCCTATTTAGCACCAAAACTTTGGAACAGTCTTCCTACCATTGTCCGGGAAGCAGACACACTCTGTCAGTTCAAAGCTAGACTAAAAACACATCTCTTTGACCTAGCATACACATAATATATTATAGACTTCTATAATTCAATGTTAGGCTGCATAGATTAGGTCAGCCGGAACTGGGAACACTTCCCTTACATCCTGATGCACTCGTTACATCATCATAAGAAGAATGGCATCTACGCTAATTTTAGTGTCTTTGTTTATCCCGAGGTTTTCCCGCAGCCGATCGGATCCAGGCCGTATCCAGATCTGACTAGGAGCTTTGCCTGGACCCGATGACAACGCAGTGCTGAAGTGCCAACTAGCCTCTCCCTATGGAGGATCCCTTTCCCACTCTACAGATAAAATGTTGTGATTCCGGTTCGCGTACCCACCCCGAAGTGATAAAATAAAACAAAATTCTGTATCAAATTACAGTTACTGTAAATCCGGCCTCTAGTTCATAAACGCCAGAGGAGAACTGGCCCCCGACTGAGCCTGGGTTCTCCCAAGGTTTTTTTTTTCTCCATTAGGTCACCTGATGGAGTTTTAGGACACCAGTAGGTCACTTGATGGAGTTTTTCGGCTCCTTGCCACTGTTGCCTTTGGCTTGTTCAGTTGGGGATATTCAAAATAATTAGCCAAGCATTAATACCATTGATCAGCCCTACCAAACGTGGATGTTTTTTCACTAAGAAACAAACATTATGTTATTTGATTGATATTGTGAAGCTGCTTTGATGCAATTTATATTGTGAAAAGCGCTATATAAATACACTTGACTTGACTCCTTCTCTCCTTTTCTGAATTGTTGTCTTAATTGTGTGTGAGCGTTTCTTGCTTGTCTACAGGTATTGTCAGTCACTTCTAGTTTTGTATTTATTTAATTTAGAATTTTCTGTGCACCTGTTTTTTTTTTTTTTATTATTTTAGTCAAGGTCCAGTCTTTATTTTGCTCTAGTTATCCGATGCCTTATTTTTGGTTTCTTTCTAGATTTTTATTTGTATTGCCAACTAATCTTTTATTTCTTTTCAATCTAGGTCACAGCAAGGTGGTAGTTGTTTCTTGTTGTTTGCTAGTTCCAAGTATTCTAGAATTTTATTTCTTTACTTTTCTTTTTTTCTTTGCTAGCTGCAGTATTTTTTTTTTTGGACTGTTCCACCTCACCTTTCTTGCGCTGTGCTTTTTGTTGCTAATAAATCTCACCCACTCATTCTGCATCTGGGTTCTCCCTTTCAAAATCCTGACACAAAGTATTTCTGAGAAGTAGACTGAAAGTACGCTTTCTTATTTTTAGTTTAAAAGAAGTATTATAATAGCACACTTGAAAAAAAATGTAAGGGTACCCACCCACTGCTTGGGGGAAGAAAAAAAAAACATTTGTTGAGCTGGATTGAAGTTCTACATGCAATGACAGCCACACAAAAAGCACATTCAGGTCCATCATTCTGTCTGAAGCCAGATGATTTGAACAGTTATTGTTACACTTTGGGTTCTATGTGTAGATTTATTACCATTTTGGATGTAACTCTCTATACTCATTAATAAATTAGACTTCATGATGATCAAGTTTAAAGCAAATCTCATTGTCACTTGCAATTTATAATTGAAATTCTTTATTAAAGGAAATTCTCTGTGCCAAGGCAGGATCACTGCTATAGCCTGAAAGCACGCCCGGAGTCTGCTGTATACTTACAGAAATGGTTTGAATCAAGCTTAATGTGGCCCTTAATCACATCCTGGTATCTTCAAATTTGAATATCTTAAAGTTGAACTATATAGATTTATGGTGATGGAGCACATGAAGCAGAGTTAAAATCATAGGATGCAAATGAAACCTAAATTCATATATTTTATAGAAAATATTTTATTGCAAAAAGAATTATTAGCATAACGATTTGAGTGAATTATTATTATTTTTTTAAAAAAAAAATTTTTACGAATGAATTTTTCATTTTCAATTTCCAAGAGGCTGTTAGTGTGACATTTAAGGATTGCTTTTCTAGACGCAGAGCATCAATCTATTGCCTGCCTTCATGAGCACAGGATGATAGATTACCCAGGGAAAACCTCTGATCTCTTGTTAGCTTTGGGGTTGGAAAAGTTGTCTGCTATAAGATGGGAAACGTCTTACAGAAGAAGCATTTTGACAGATGTAAGACTTGAGGACCCTGAATAAATTTCTGTGATAACAGTTTTGGTAACACTTTAAATAAATAAATGAAGTCCGTCATTAATAAGTAACTTTGCAGGAAGTAATGCAGGACTAATGTGTAGTACTACATTAACACTTCAGCTACTATTAACTAGTATGGAAACAAGCTTAACTAATCAGTAAGTAAAATCGAATTTAAGAGATGGTTCCTGTTTGGGTAATCAATAATTACTTAATGAGATTAGCTTCATTAATAACTATTAACTAACTGAAAAATAATGAACATTATCGTGTGTCTGAGACAGAATCAGTCATCATTTTTATTCTGAATATGGTCATAAAATGCATCACTAATTACTATAATATTATCTAGTCACTATGCAGGAATTATAATTTTACTGTTATTTTAAAGTGAATCTATTTTATTTTAAATATTTTTCACTTTAAAATAATGGTCCAGATCACTAGTAGTTCCTTCATAGTGACTAAGTAAAACTTGAGTAATTAGTGATGCATTTAAGACCACGTTGAGAGTAAAAAAAGACAATTGCTAATGTCTCTTTATAATTTGTCATAATTACCTAAGAGTTCTTAATGATGCCAAGCTCATTTAATAATTATTACCTAATAAGGAACTATCTTAGTCATAAATTTGATATTATTTACTGATTAGTTAAGCTTGGTTCTATTTTAGATAATAGTAGTAGCTGAAGTGTTAATGTCGTACTACTCTTTAGTTCTTGCTGTATTATTACTGTAGTATTTACTTAGTATTTACTTGCTGTTGTATTTACACGTAAAAACCACAAAAGGTTTTTACGTGCATACAACAATGATCCCCATTCACACAGATCCGTGAAACCAACTAAAATGCTGCATTATTCATGCCATGCCAGTAGTTGACGATCTTACTTTGTAAAGAAACACTACGCGGCTATAGACTGAATGTCACACTCACAGACAAGGATTATAAACAATCAATACGGTTTATTTGCAGGATGTAATACAAACAGGAGCGGATCATAGATATGATAGGCAGTTCAATCAGTTTGCGTGACTGGGACTCATCCGTGCTGGTGATGATAGTGGACGGTACTGTTGAAGATGGAGGAAGACAACCGGCAGACTGGACAGAGACAGATGAGGATCCAGTTAACAGGACAGACAAAAACAGGATACTTCGAAGAACAGTACAAGAAGAGTAGGTAGATGAACAGTCTGAGTATCAACGGGTCTGTGAACCAGTCAAAGACGAGACCAGACAACGAGGGAATAGCAGGTGAGTGTATTTAACCAGTGGGGATGATGAGGTTCAGGTGCGGGTGAGAGTGAACGAGTGGGTGGAGTGTGATGATTTGGTGAATGAGGGTTTTTGAGGGATTGGGGATGAGGGATTGATTGAGGGAAAACAGGGATTGAGTCCTTGACACTGAACATAATTCATATTATTCAAATATTCAAATTAATTAACCAAGCATTAATACCATTGATTAGCCGTACCAATCGTGGATGTTTTTTTTCCACTAAGAAACAAACATTGTTATTTGATTGATACTGTGAAGCTGCTTTGATACAATTTATATTGTAAAAATCGCTATATAAATATACTTGACTTGACTTGAACATGTAATAGGCCAGCCTGATCTCATGAAAATGCGTCTCTATAGCACGCAATATGTTTATCGTGCAATTAATATGCCAAAATGAGTTTTCTTGTACATATGATACGCAGTTTTCATGTGCATATGATACGCACTTTATTGCGTGTAATACACACGCACCCCACACCACTATTCATAGCCAAACGTATAATACACACACACCCCAGATCACTACTAAACCTACCCATGCTACCCATGAGTAGCCTATCATATGCGCATAAAAACTCATTTTGGCATATAAATTGCACGATAAACACAATGCGTGCTATAGAGACGCATTTAGTGTGATCGGGTTGAATTGGCCTACGCACCATTTTCACAAATTCACATTTTTGTAGTTTACAGAGAGATAACGGTATCATTTTCAAAAACTTGCGTTCTCAGGCTCCCAAAATACTGTTGCCATGAAAATGAACAGCTCAAAAGTGTTCGATTTTTAGTTGAAAACAGTGTTTAAAGGCCCCTATGTATGCTAATGTTGATAGCAAATAACATTTTATTTAGGAAGAATTATGCAAAATTGTGGAGGTCATATTGACATTGCTTAGTTTTGATTGCAGACTATATAGGCAAAGAGGAGACACAAGTGAGATTACTGGGCTGTTTTTCTCAATTGCTTTGATTGGGTTTAATGGGAAGTCAAATTGCATGCAAACATGTGCTTTAATTTGCACATGTAGAGTGGTCACACTTAGGCATTGGCGGCAAAGCAACTGATTTTCTGTTCAATCGATACACCTATTGAACAACTGACCTGTAACAGAGTTTGTTTACTGCCACTGTTCGTGTGTGCTCTGTTCCGGTCACAAAGTTATTCTCTGTTTTCCTCAGGACACTCTTCACGAGGCCTTCTGAAAAATCTTGCAAGCTCCAAATTTCTTTTTCTACCATTTAAAGGTGAACAAGCTGAAAATCACTGTTAAAGTCAGATTGAGATATTTTAGTTACTAGATTTAGACAATTTGACTACCACTTAATGAAGTTTTATGTAACAAAGTTCGGTTTCTCAGCATCCCTCCACCACCCCATCACCTCACACCTCTACCCCAGTATAGTACTCTGGGTTCGGGCAAAAACTGGACAGCAAGCCAAATACGCATAAATAAAACTTTATATTTCATGTACGTGTGAACTCGTGAAATGAACTCAGTTAGGATTGTTGATCAGCGGCTTGCCTTCACATCATGGTTAATCAAATCTTTTTAGTATAATACTGCAATATTGGCAGCTTTATAATGAGTCAAAACATGTTTTCTATAGGGTGGAAAATGAAATGAGTAAAAACAGACCTATTGGAATATTGATTCTTCTGGTTTGAAACATTGGTGTGCACAAGGATACAGGATATATTATCAGAGGATACATTATCATTATTATTATTTTTATTATTATACTTATGTTTTTGTTAGTCTTCTTCTTCTTCTTGGTAAAAAGTTTGAACACAGATAGAGGACAATCTGAACATTAACCACAGCTATTTTTGAGGCAACTACATGTAAATTTATTCTATAGCATGAGCCAGTGTCATCAGCCCACCATCACAGTTAAATTCGTTAATGCAGACAGAAGGCCTTGAAATATGACATACTTCCCTAACGAAAGCCAATTTTTTAACACTTTTTACTGTATTAGTATTCTTCATTGACCATTGGACTTGAAAAATTGGACAATGCACGTTATTTTTAATTTACAGTGCTTTTAATGATTCATATTTGACTTGTCTTGTGTTCCTCCATGCTTGGCGAGCAGGACGAGGGCCGTGAGAGAGCGGCGTGAGGCCGGTGCCGTGATCACTGATGAGAGACTCCTGCGCGACGCACCGGCCTCGTGTCTCTCACGGAGGAGCGGGAGCATAAAGGAGGAGCGAAGACAGTGGAGAGCGAGAGAGGACAGGCTGGGATTTATGTTGTGTTTTGTTTGTTTTATTATATGTGACAGCAGTTGTCCGTGAGGGGCTGCTGTCTTTTACTTTCGTTTTGTATTTGTTTATTTGAGAATTAAAGTTTGTTGAATATTCGCCGGTTTCCACCTCCTTCTTCCTACAACATCTAACCTCGTTACAACATGAATACTTCTCTTTTCCTCTTTATTTTTTTTCAGACACCTATACAAAGCTGATCTTTGTCTTGTGCCCACCTTCTCCCGACTTTATCTCTTCTCATTATGTATCAGAAATATTTCGTCTCACTTTTTCAGATCTAACTAGAACACAAAAACACACCTTCTTCCTCTTGTATCTGAGCTGAACATTTCCATAATCGTTTCACAGACACACGCCTCAGACAAAGCAGTATCATTTCTTCAGTCGTTCCATCACACATATTCATATTCAAAACTCACCCTGATGACAGGGAAATAATCCGTAAATGACATCAGGGGTTCCCTACATTTTTCATTGCTCGGAGGGGCTTACCAGCTTCTAAGCCGCAGTGAAGTTTAATTAGTGGAGCGAGATACAGTCACTCTGCTCCAGATCTGAGCTCTGTCTTTATAATGAGCCCATCTGTTAAAAAAAAAAATAACGATCAAACATCACAACTAAACTAGAATTCCTCCGAAACTGAAATCAAGATAAGAGAGAAGAAAGACCTGACTGTTAAACAGAGGCTTTCGAAATGGGCTTTGCGTCTTCTAAACAAGTTTTGAACAAGGTTATTGGAGAGTAACAAAAATGTTTGGTTTAGTTGCTAGAGCAAGATAAGATTTGTGAAATGTGCATCAAGGGAAAATAAAGCAGTATGTTATGAATTAAATTAAGTGCTCCTGGGAATAGTTATGTTTCACTGACAACTGATGCATGACTTTAATTCCTCAGAGTCATTTTATTGCTTTTGCTTCTGTACATTATATACAAATAGTAGTAGTACTGCTTGTTGCTCATAATAAAGTTTTAATAAGCTCAAAATAACCTTATCTCTGCCGGTAATCCATCTTTCAATATGCAAAAGGAATTTAATTTTGCCCGAATGTGACATCACGGTCTCCTTCCCCCAAACATTTATGTGTGAAAAGATACCTTTGCATAAGCTCTTCTGCTTTCTAAAGCCTTCTTTGACATTCACATGAACGTACATGTGGCTTGACTGTGCATTTGAAAGTGACATAAACAGATCACAGCAGTTCATCTAGTGCAACTCTGTGATTTGGGTCTTGGTCTTGTTGCATCATCCAGACTCTCTAAAGCTTACAGTCATAAACTTTTGTCCTGACATTCCCCTTCAATGACTACAAAGTGTCCATGCACTGAAGCAGAAAAGCAGTGTTAATAAACCATAATGCTGGATCCAACATGAGTCACAGCTGAGATGAGGTGCCCTTTTTCCTCCAAACAAAACATTCGATTTTTGTCTCAACTGTCCATAGAACATTTTCCCTCAAGCTTTGTGAAAGAACCTTGTGATCTTAGACAAATATAAGATGTGCCTTGCTCTATCTGTCTGTCTCTGTCTGTCTGTCTCTGTCTGTCTGTCTGTCTTTGTCTGTCTGTCTGTCTGTCTGTCTGTCTGTCTCTGTCTGTCTGTCTGTCTCTGTCTGTCTGTCTGTCAATTCAAATTCAATTTCAATTTCAAATTTGCTGTATTAGCATGACTGTGTAACACAGTGTTGCCAAAGCATCAACATATTATAAATAATAAACAAGTAAAACATATAAGTATAAATCATGTCATATGTAGCATTGTAAATAAATCTTAATAAATACATTGGGCCACTGTAGAGAATTAGCTGTCTCTGGCGTTGTGAATAGCTAGCACATATTTAGCCGCTAGTGCAGCTGTATTATAATCTTCTCCAAGTAAGAAGGACATTTTTTCAGTGTCACTCAGTTCAAAGAATGATGGAATCAGGGTTTCAAATCTGGGCAGAAATGTTTCTCTTATATTGGTGTATTTAGTACAGAAGAGCAAAAAGTGTTCCTCATCCTCTATGTGCTGTAGATCACAGTGTCTACAGATCCTCTGCTCTCTCTCTGTCCACACACACACACACAGCTCTGTTTTTGTGATTTGTGAGCACATTCCATAGGCGTAATGGTTTTTTTACTGGACAAACTGTATATTCTATCCCCTTCCACTGCCCCTATCCCTAAACCTACCCATCACAGGAGACATTCTGCATTTCTACATTTTTAATAAAACACTGCTCAGTATGTTTTTAAAGCCATTTGAAATATGAGGACTCAGGAAATGTCCTCACAAATCACGTTCACGCTGTAATACCAGTGTAATACCCATGTTATTATACACATTTGTGTCCTCACAAATCACAAAAACAAGAGCACACACACAACACACACCTGGCAGCCAGGTTGGAGCTCGCTGGGCTTTCTTCTAGCAGGAGTGGGAGTTTGTCCATATTGGATTTCTGTTGGAAGTCTTTCTGGTAGGATGTAAAAAGGGGATAGAAATTGTCCCTAATGTTTGTATAATTGGGACAGGGTGTCAAGAAGTGTAGCTCTGTAGGGTCTGTTCATCGCTATTTTTTAAGTGGGCATGGATTTTAATGGCTCTTTTTTGAATTGTTATTACAAGGGGGTATAATCCTAATTCTGCTCTGCAGGCATTATTTGGGGTTTTACGCTGAACTCGTAGCAAGATTTTGCACAGCTTGGTCTGCAGAGTCTCTATTGGGTGTTTGTCCCATTTAGTGAACTCTTGGTCTGTGAGTGGACCGTAGACTTCACACCCGTACAGCGCGATGGGCTCTATTGATTATTTTTAGCCAGATTCTTATTGGGATGTCAATTTTGATATTTCTCTTAAAGCTGCAGTTGGCAAGTCTGGCAGATTGAGGGGACTTAGCCAACATTTTGAATGTTTACAACTCTTTTATAATTACTCAAAAATCAAACATAGTTCAACCCTTACAAACGTTATCATGTCCATCAAAAACTTCAGCTGGCTGCTGGTTGGAATATTGGAACTAAAAACATTGACATAAATTCTTCACGCTGCATGCTAAAGAGAATAAACACCAATCGATTTTAAAAAAACACGTGTTGGTTACTGGCAGAAACTGTAATTTGTACTTTATGTTTTGACTACGCATTCTGATTCTGACATTCCTGATTTTAATTTTCAATTATTTTCTATTCTTGAATGATTTTTCCCACCATCATTTTTCAGTTAAATGAGTGATCTTGAGATGAGTCTCTGTAGTTGTCCGAATTAGCCGCGTTTCCACTGTCGGGCCAGTGCTGGTGCGTGCCAGGGCCAGTCGCGTTTCCATTGCCACTTCCGGGGCTTGATCGGGGCTTACTCGGGGCCAACGGCCAGGATTTCTGGCCCGTCGAATACCTTGGGCCAAAGCAGGCCAGCTCGGGCTAGAGGCGTGGTCAAGGTAAAAGGCTGAGTTTATCAATGTTAGGAAAAGAAATGGTCTGCGGCAAGAAGCACATTTCACTTTTTTATACAGCGCAAAATTTTGGCTGCACGAAATGAAGAATCGCCTGTACTGGTCTGTTGAAGATACCAAAGCTCTTTGAGCATTTGGGCAGAAAAAAAGAGTACAACGTCAATTTGATCCTCTCCATCTCGATCATTGTGTCTTGCCTGAATGACCTTCATAATCGAAATGAAATTAAATGGATGCGGTTGTATGACGTTCGATTCAGGAAGGCGTGTTAAGGGCGGGGTTTAGGGAAGCACAGCGGGGCTAGTGGCCCGGCAGTGGAAACGCAAGCCCGGTGCTTGAGGCCCGAGGCCATTGGCCCGGCCCGGCCCGGCTCGGCTTGCTGTTAGCCCTGGCCCGGCAGTGGAAACGTGGCTATTGACTCTCATATGCTGATGTAGGATTCGGGAACTTTTATAAAATGTAGTTTGATCGCCATCTACCCAGTTGTTTAAAAGATTAAGCCAATTATCAAAGTTTGACTAAATGTTGTTTCATTTTCCAATAAAAGATTACATTACTCTCCAGTTCAGAGGACACTACAGAAATACACAACCTCACATAACAAAATTTCATCTGCACATTTGCCAAAGGATTGTGATGGACCCTCACTAGCTGCAAGACTGACTTCAGCTGTTAGTGCACACACACACACACACACGACTAACTTCAGCTGTTGGTAAGCGTGGCATGAGAACAACTCTTGCTGTTATTTTAAGCTACGCTTTCAGCGATCAACCATCATTGCCCATCCTCAGCAAGCAGCACTAGAGAAAGCTTTCACACTCTTTAGAAGCGGGACAGCCGCCTATAGGCTATACATGGATAGTTAAAGGGAAAGTTTACCCAAAATGTCTTTCTTCTGCTGAACACATAATAGGATATTTTGAAGAATGTGGGTAACCAAACTGTTGCAGGTCCCCATTGACTTCCATATAGGAACAAAAAAAACTAAAAACTATGGAAATCAATGGGGGTCTATCAACTGTTTGGTGACACACATTCTTCAAAATATCTTCTTTTGTGTTCAGCAGAAGAAAGAAATTGATACACAGAGAGTGAGTAAATAATGACAGAATTTTCACCCTTTAATGTTAATACATTTATCTTGTTACAGGTCCATCTGATTCTGATCTGTTCATTTTATGTCTTATTTATTTAATTGAATATAGTCCGTTTTGTGTGTATATATATATATATAAAAGATACTGTGTTGTTCTGCATATTTGCATGCAATTGCAATTTTTTTTTTTTTTTTTTTACCAAAAGCAGGTTTGCTGGTCTATTTAGTACACCACATTGAGTATACCAATTAGTACTGTAAGACTTTGAATTAAAGTGCAGAATAAGACCTGACCACTCTTGTGGGTTTGCTACTGTTACAATTTGAAACCATATAAAGGTAAAAACATGCCAGGCAGACATTGATGGGTGTGTTTTGTAGTCTGTGAATAATCAAGCATTTACAATAGTCAATCATATAGGCGGCACCATGGGCCCCCAAATAAAATTCTGCTTAGGGCCCCATAAAGGCTTGGGCCGGCTCTGTTTACTACAATGAACTCAACACTAGAGTGCTGACATAATCATTCATAAATGTCTGCTCCTTTAAACATTGTTGTCATGCGGTTTTGCAGGTCACATGGACTTTGTCATACACACCAGTCCACTTTTAATGACAAAATACCAAAGTGGCAAAGACATTAGCTGACAGCTGGGAGTGACATCACATGTGTGTTTGTGTGTCATCAGTCAACCACACACACAACTTGTGGATTACAAATGATCTAAGCAACATATTTACATCTATATGCATCCATGTGGTTATTAAAATTTCTGCACACACAAAATAGCCCTAAAATTTTGAGCTGTCTGGAATGAATCACTGTCTATGTCCAAAGATATAAATACCTCAGAGCTCACATGTTTGTGGATGTGGATGTGTGTATGGCTTGAACAAAATGGTTCAGGGGCCACAGTGTACAAGATAGTGGGCATATTGTGCCACAGTTGACTTACTGTCGCCTACATTAAATCCAGACAGAAAAACAGAGGGAGAAGAGAAGCAGAAAAATGGATCTAGTTGGCATGAAAGAGAGAGTTTGGAAACGACTTGTTCTTGCTGTATAAAACTGACATCAAAGCAAAGTGACAGGTACAGTTGCGCAAAGCAGCGAACGCCCTGGGTAAAATCTGACACACAAATCTCATTTCGTGCCCTACTCTGTCCATCTCTCTCAGATTCATCCATACGTCAGCAAGAGGCATGCATTCAGAACATGCTGAATATTACATTCCCTTTCCTTGTTAATGCCAACCCCAAACCATCAGCCATTCAGCATCTCCAGAGGCCATTACTTATGCAACTTTATCTTTGACTGATCAAGGCTCACACATGACGAGTGATGTGGTCTGCGTTCAGAACAGAATACTAGCTTACTACATTGTGGTACATTTTTTTTAGATTGTAAAAAGTGGTAACCTGCAATTGTTACCTTAAAGAATTACTTCTACTGGACATAAACAGTAAAAATTGTTTTGTTGGCATAAGTTTTAGTAGTGTAGTACACTGTCAGAAAAAGGGGTACAATAGGAGTCAATTTTTGTCCCCCAAGGTACAATCTACACTAATGTACCTCATAGGGCTTATTATTGGACCTCAAGGTACATATATGTACCTTTTTCAGGGTCAAAAAGGTACATATATGTTCCCAAGCATTAAAAGGTACATATATGTACCCTTTATTTTAAAGGCTAAGGTACAAAGCAAACACTCCAGTGTTAAATGAACTCTCCTGTGGTCAAGTGTGTTAAAGTTAATGAGCTAATTAAGTGATTCATTGAGTGATGACCATTATTGAAGACACCTAATGTTAACAAGCCAAATCACTGAAGGAGAAATCTATTTTTTTAAGACACCATTATGATGATCAGTGTTTGCTTTAGTTGGGCTCTTGACTCTTAAACTGTTAATTAACACTAGATTTTGTTTGGCTGTTGTATTTGAGTTATAACTGCCAGATGAACAAAGAGAAAAGTTGATCAGATGGTGTTGGTTATGTTTTGACATAATCATAATTTGAACTGAATCACAAATCTCATTTAGAGAGTTATGTCCACCTTGTTGATTACAGCAGAGTGTGATTGAACAGTGAATGGTTTTCAATATCATACAAAATATTTCTTAACAGTTGTTCCGATCAGAAGACTTTGAAATTACGTTTTATTTAGACACACTGACATCAATAATCAGCCTGTGAATCTCAACAATGGTGACAATAATAAAGCATGTTGCAGTGCATTCTGGGTGCCACCAATCAAAACTCATTCATGGATCCCATCATGCATTGCGGTATGAATAAATTATCTGAATTGTCCTAGTAATTTCCTTTCCCTAATGGCATATTCTGTTTGTCACCATTGTTGAGATTCATACACTGATTCTTGATGTCTGTGTGTGCCTAAAATAAAGATTTCATTATATCAGAACAACTTTTTAGAAATCATTTAGAAAATTCTGGATCTTATACTGTAGAATCACAGTGATGCTGGAATCAACAATAGACATTTAAGTCAGAGATTACACTCTAAATGAGTACAGTGATCCAGAACAAATTATGATTATGTCAAAACATAATCAACACCACCTGATGAACTTTTCTCTTTGTTCATCTGGCAGTTATAACTCAGACACAATAGCCAAACAAATTCTAGTGTTAACAGTTTAAGGCCCGACTAAAGCAAACACTGATCACCATAACGGTGTCTTAAAAAAATAGATTTTCTCCTTCAGGTGTCTTCACTAATGGTCAATCATCACTCAATGAATCACTTAATGAGCTCATTAACTTTAACACTCTTGAATGTTAATTTAACACTCATATTTTACCATTTTAACACTCTTGAGTCTGGAGCCATATTTAACACTGGAGTTTTTGCTGTGTACAATATCAAGAGACAATCTCTGCTAAGTTGTTGTTTAAAGGTTTTAATGATACCCTAATTATTTAAGGTAGATTTTAACTTATCACTGTATTTGAGTAGCCTTGAAATAACCTTGAAATAAAGGCAATAAAAAGTTTTGCCACAAGGGTACAGCCCCAGTGACAAGCAATTGTACCCCTAAAGGTACAATTATGTACTTTGATTGCTGCATAAATGACTCACTTACATTACACTCTCAGAAAATAATGTCAGTACAATTTTCTGTACTACATCTGTTGTGACACATGACCTCATTACATTTCATCGGCAGTTGCGTCCAGTTATTAATCTTGGAAATACTCAAGATTCTGATTACTTTGTATTGGAAATTTGACTGTTAAAAATATCAATATGATAAATAAACAGTTCGTTTGTCACACAGAAAATGGACTGGATAGGTTATCTGGGTGTATACTTTGCATTTATTAGTGCACAATAGAAATAATATGCTGCAAAAGGAGCAGTATTCTGGTCCCTAGCTCAAGCATATACTTTAAATGCAAGTCCATGTTTTTTTGTGTGTTTTTTTTACTATCATGCACCAGATGAAAATTGTAAATATGCTTGCTTAGAAAAATTAAAGAACACCTCTCCTCGACAAACCACATGATTTGAGGTATTGTTCTCGTTTGTAACACAAATAGTGTTGGTTATAGGATTGTACAAATTGCAATGACAATTGTGATGGTAACACACTGGTAACACGTTCTTTTACAGTGACCTTGTTACCTGTTATATGTACGTCCCATAATTATGCACAATTACAAATAACCTGAAACTTATAGCCTAGCCCTAGAGTAAGTACATGTTAATTAATATTAAACCCCGTTCACACCAAGAACGATAACTATAAAGAGATCCATAATGATAACTATATTAGTGTCCACAACAGCAGACAAAATTGTTCAAGCGCACTGCAAGTTTACCGTCTGGCACTTTCAATGCTGGAGCTCTTTAAAGCAGAATTGATTCTGGTTGGCTGTCAATGTTTTTATAGTTCATCAAAAAAATTAAATTATATCGTTTCTCTGTGCCTTCATCATTATCGTTTGCTCCGTACTTATTTGTGTTATTACGCAGTAACAAAGAAACCCTAAAATAAAGTATATCCAACACCGCTAATGATTTGGCTCATCTAAAAGTGAATATTGATGCACAGGAAGTAAACAAAATGATGACTGTCTTTCTGTGGATAGCCACACTTCACAGGCAAAAGGGAATCAATAAGGCGAAGTTTGACATGATTCAAGGACTTTCTGTAATGGCTTGAAGAGAGCTCTGCAGGGAGACAGATAACTGGCTTTGAACACAGCAATTTAACATAAATCAATCCTTTCTCCTCTGACTGGATAAACGACAACATTCAAAAAGTGAACATGCATCATACTGGTATCATGGTAATCACGTAGGAAATGCACTTTTGAGTCTGACTTGTTCCAGCTTTGTGAGTCGTTCCCCATGCATTCCTCCAGTTCACATCAGTTTCTGCACTTACGCAACTATAAATAAATGTCCAAACTGTTCCTACTGTTCTCTAGCAAGAGAAGGTGGAAGGTGATTTATGCTTTCAAGCGCATCACTTAACATCAACAACAAATAGTGATAATAAATATACAATATTTATATTGTACAGCTTTTGTACAATAGCTCTGTGCAAAGTTATTCATTACAAATAATTACAAATTCATGGTTGCATGTATTTAAATATCCTGTATTTCCTGTATTGAAATATCTAGTTTTGTGAGATTTGACATCAGTGATAATCTATGATAGAGGAAAGGAAAACCAGGAAAACCAGGATATTTAAATATATGCAACCATGAATGAGATTTAAGAGCTACGGCAAAGGGCATGAATTATGATTTGCGTCTGCCGTTTTATTTGTGTGACTTCAGAAGACATGAGCTGTATGGATTGATTTATACACTGTAAATGTGTTTACATTTGTTATGTATTGCCTGAAAGAAGTAAAACAAGTTTGGAACAACATTTTAGGGGGTAAAGAATGAGATAATATTTTGCACTAAATGGCTAAACTAATTCAATACCAATTTAAATGTTATAAGCCATTTATAACTGACTTTTATTAAGGTAACAAATATTGAACCCTTAGACAGACCACATATTGTCATGAAATGATTTATGATGGAAATGCCAAGCTCGAAAATTAATAAAGTGTATGACATAAATCTGAGATCAATGTAATTCAGACGAAAAGCATTACAGCAGTGCTGTCTTCCGAGAGCCTGAGCAAAAGCGTTACTTGTGTCTTTATGTATGTGTGCCCCCTTTCAGCTTAGTTTCAATATTGTGTTGCAGTCCTTAACTTGACTTTTTATATCACAAACAGATCCAAGCCACTTGTCTTAAAATACACTATTTATCACTACAGCCACGTAAAGGCACTGCATGCGCATACAGGACATGTAAAGGGGCCCGTGAGGGTTTTTATAGCCAGACTTTACATACTCTCGTCCCTAGAATGGGTGGACCATCAAAACATGTGACAGCACACCGTGTAAGTCATGGTTTCCCAACCCTGTTTAAACTCTTCCTAGTCAAACACACCTGATTCAACTCATCTGCTCATTAGTAGAGACTCCAAGACCTGAAATGTATGGGCCAGATAAAGGAGACATCCAACTGTTGATGTGCCTCCAGGAACCGGATTGGGAAACACAGCCACATGTTTGTTACATAAATCAGCTGATCTGTTTCTTGACATATGAAATAAATGATGTAACACAGAACATATACCACGATAATAGTGCTCTCCAAAAATATACACTAAAAATAAACTAGTGCTGGTTTATGAGATCAGGAAAAAAAAAAATGTGAGTCTGTCATATTGATAACAGCCTTAAAAAGGTTTTAAAGCCCCCCTTTTACTCCTTTTGTTTTAATAATAATTCAATCATTCTATGAAAAAAGCAAAACACTAAAATCAATTGTATATCATATAAGCAAAAATAAAAATACACAAAACCCCACATTTAACAGACTGATGTACCTCAGCACGTGGAACAGTTGTAAAAATGTAAACTGCTATTCCTACCTTACAGAGAGACTTCAGTGGTGGTCCTTATGTCAGATGCAAGTTTATGGAAAAGTCTGAAGTCTGTGAGCCATCAGCCTTGAATGAACGATTTTGTCTTGAATGGAAGGAAATCAGGAGAGAATGTGGTGACAGGAGGAGATTGAGAAATCATTGTGCGGGAGCTAACGCTTACACTGCAGCAGCGGGAAACATACTGAGAGACACAAATCACAGCGGTGGCGATGAAAGATTCAGTCTCTCCCTCACTCTCCTCAGCTCACCCCCACCCTCTATCTGTTTCTATCCATTCCTTTCTCCTCCTCCTCTTCTTATAACCAATCCTGCACTTTGTGTGTGACTGTCTGTGATTGTCACATGTGAAACCGTCTAATGCCTCTCATTCGCATTCTCTCTGTGTGTCACTTAGGCTTGCATGGCTAATCATTTTTAATACTTGATTATTTACGAAAAGTAGTTGAGTAGTTGGTGGGTAAGTGTTTACTCATTTCTAAATGAATCACAATATGCCATACAGCTTTAGTGGGCTTTGCCATTTCTGTCAAGTCAAGAGTGTGAGTGGAGAGAACATCCACACAGCTGAGATGATGAAAGTGTGCATCTTTCAATTATCTAAGCCCTCGCTTACTTTCTATCAGCCTCTGGGTGGCACTTGATTACTTTCTGGCTGGTTTATAATAATTTTGGCTCCAAACTCCAAATGAACTCACATCCTTACAGAAGTCTCTGTGTTTTCTCTGTTTTCATACATTTCCATTTATAAATTTGGTGCAGAAAGAGTGAAACCGATAAAACATTTCACAATTAAATACAAAGAAACTGCAAGTAATGCATTAAATGTAGAAAGTAGATAGACAGAATGATATAACCCTAAATATTTTTTTTTTACAGATTAGGGTTGTAGCAATGTTCAGGGAAGAAGGAGGCGGGAACCGGCGAACAATCAAAATATAATTTATTTAAAATAAAACAAACAAACGAAAATACCGCCAGCAGCCCCTCGCGGACGACTGCTGGCTACCGAAAATAAATATAACTAAAATAAAATACAAAAACAAAACACAACTAAAATACAGGCCTGTTCCTCTCTCGATCATCAACGTCGTCGCTCCTCCTTTATGCTTCCGCTCCTCCGTGAGAGATGCGAGACCGGTGTGCCTCACATGTGTTGCTCATTAGCAATCGCACCACCGGCCTCGCGCCGTTCTCTCACGTCCCTCGGCCGTCCTGTTCGCCACAAGGGTATACTTTATTTTCACATTGTTTAATTAAAAATATACATTATTTCTGTAACAAATTAGCTCTAAGAAATATTAATAATCAATAATAACTTGTTATGATTAAGTAAGGGTTAATGCCCGACCATTGTCAGGTATTAATGGGTGACGGCGAGGCGTGCGCGTCGGACGGTTGCCTCCGCCGAAGTCCTGACAATTGACACCTCGAAGGGCATTAACCCGCTTATACCATGGTAACTTGCCAAATAACACATTTTTAATTAGTTTTACAATCGAAATCTAAAGTTTTTACAAACAATAACTTGTTTGGTTACAACTTCCCTGGTTACGCCTGACGGTTTATTTAGCAACCGGAGATCTTTATAGTCCGCTCAGCTTGTAGAACCCTTCAGTTTAGCTAACTTACGAGCCAGCTGCGTAAAACTCCCGCAGGGTCTCATTCAGAGCATCGGCGGTGAATTTTTCAAAGCTGCATTCCATTCCTTTTTTAACAATAAAGTCTCTGAGTGTAGTTACTGCCCATTTCGTATTTTTTGTTGATCTCATCTTCAATTTGATTTGATTCTTCCGGTGTTATCTCCTTGTGTAATTTCTCCGTTTTATTTACAAATTTTCTTTCTTCAGCAGCATCCCAGTCATCAAAGTTGTCAAATTCTCCAATAAGGTTAAAAGAAATAACGAAGTCACTCATTGTTGTATTAGTAGGCTATGCATAACGGTTAACTACAGTAGATGTTTGTTTTGATACAGTAAATTGTAAACGGATACTTTGACTGTCTGTTGCTATGGTTACTCACAGCTAATGTAGCCAGCCCATTTATTTATTAATTTCGAACGGTAAACAGTCAGTTTCACCAGAACTCCTTTACTAGGTGACCTCTATCACTTTGCCAATCAAAGTTGAGTATTCACCCAGACCATGGTATAATTATGAATATTTGGGTCAGTTAATTGGATTAACTTGATGTAGCTAAATATTACAATAAATGAATCAGTTCGTCCAACGAACTCTTTTGATTTTTTATTTATTCTAAGAAAAGGGTATCTTCCATGGCCACAGAAAAATAATTATTTCTTAGCATGTACAGTGCTTAGAGCATGTAACAAGATCAAGATCGTAAAAGAGACTTTGTTTGCAAGCAGTGAATCAGAACCAAATACATATTGTTCACAAGTTTTATGAACTAAATCACAAACATAACTAAACTAAACAAACATACATACATACATACATACATGCATAGGTAAAGTGGTGAGTGATGGAGTAAAACTGGAAACAGGAAATGTAACTATGGAGAAGATCCATTTAACTATGAAAAGAACCATCAGCTTATAATTTGGGGCACTTCATTGAATTGATACTTTTGGGTACTGTTGGGTACACAGTTCTTGAATTTGTTGAAAATTAAAGTTGTTATGGTTCCGTGAGTGTCACATGTTGAAGTTGCCATCCGTTGGATGAAGAAGATATGATGAACTTGCATGGTTAGTTCGACTCTGTTTTGGTTGAAAGTTGAGCACATGGCTGGTTGTGAGTCGAGGCCTGCTTGCCAGCCCTGGGCCGGGGAGTCTATAAGTCAAGTGTATTTATATAGCGCTTTTCACAATATAAATTGCATCAAAGCAGCTTCACAGTATCAATCAAATAACATAACAATGTTTGTTTCTTAGTGGAAAAAACATCCACGTTTGGTAGGGCTGAGCAATGGTATTAATGCTTGGTTAATTAATTTGAATATCCCAATCTATCTGTTTAAGAGAGGCCACGCAGAGCACCCAGGAGAAGGGAGGAAGTCGGAAGAGTTGATGGTTGGAGTTGCGATGGGCTTCTTCTTCTACTCCTGATGTTGTCCTTGATTCTGTTGTGGTTGAGAGAGTTCTCTCTCTCCTGAATGAGCACATGCAGATTGTGACCTGGCGGCTCTTGGCCGGAGAGGCCATGCTGGCATCCAAGGAGTGAGGAAGTCGGAAGCGTAGATGGCTGTCAATTCAGTAATGGGAAAAGTTGCAGTTTTCATCGGAGTTGGATTTGAAAGAAATATAGTCTGACTCTTGTGATCAGTGATTTTTTAAAGCGTGAAGTTGTTACACCCTCTGGGGGTCTGTGGGCCAATAAGAAGAGTTTCCTTTGGAGGGAAATTTTTACGACCCATTGTTCTCTAGGAGGCATTTGAATATGTAATGTCATTGGGTGTTTAAGAGAAGAATCTTCACGATTCTTATAATACTAATGCGTTAGCAATTAGCAAAAGTTAGCAAAATGTAATGTAAATTAACAAATGGGGGACAAAGTTTGGAGTTTATAGAAACCAAACGTGCCGCACATGATTTTGGTTAAACATAGTTTGCAAAGTTTGAAACATTAACCCATTAGTTTACAAGAAAACCTACACAGCAAAATCACCAGTGTTAAATTAACACTGCTCAGTGTTTATATGAGTCCACACTCAGAGGGTGTTCAATGAACACTGAAGCGGTGCTAAAGGTAATGAGATAATTAAGTAATTAATTGAGTGATGATTGAGCATTATCGAAGACACCTGATGTTAACAAGGAGAATCACTGAAGGAGAAAATCGTACCATTATTATTACCATTATGGTGATCAGTGTTTGCTTTAGTTGGGCTCTTGACCCTTAAGTCTTTAACTTTAGTTCTTTGTTTGGCTGTTATACTTGAGTTATAGCTGCCTGATGAACAAAGAGAAAAAGTGATATGATCGTGTTGGTTGTGTTTTAACGTAATCAGTTGTTGACCAGAATCACTGAACTCATTGAGAGCATAATTTCAGTTTAGTTTATCTTATGGATTATAGCAGCACTGTCTTTGTAAAGTATGGATTTTTTAGCCTTTTACATTAAATCAAAATGATCAAACCTTTACAAAAAAAAAACACCTTAAAAAATATTTCAGGTAGGCACATACAGACATCAAGAATTAGCGTATGAATCTCAACAATGGTGCAAACAGATGACCTCTGAAAATAAGCTCATTATTTATTCATGCAGCAATGCATGATGGGAGCCATGAATGAGATTTGATTGGTGGCACCCAGAATACACTGCAAAATGCTTTATAATTGTCACCATTGTTGAGAGTCACAGGCTGGTTCTTGATGTCTGTTTAAAAAAGCGAAAAAAGGGTTTTATATGAATAAGTTTTAAGAAATTATTTGGATTACATCGTAAAAGTTGCAAATATTGTGATTTTCAAGGATAGTGCTGCTATAATCAATAAAAAAAATGTAGTTCAGAAACTAGGCTCTATTCAGGTCAAATGATTGTGAGATAATGATAAAATTAAAAAACAACCAACACATCAAATCACCTTTTCTCTTTGTTCATCTGGCTGTTATAACTCAGATACAGCAGCCAAACAAAGAACTAAAATTAAAGACTTAGGGGTCAAGAGCCCAACTAAAGCAAACACTGATCTCCATAATGGTAACATACCAATTACAATTTTCTCCTTCAGTGATTCTGCTTGCTAACATCAGGTGTCTTCGATAATGCTCAATCATCACTCAATTAATCACTTAATTATCTCATTAACTTTAGCACTGTTTCAGTGTTCATTTAACACTCTCTGAGTGTGGACTCATATAAACACTGAGCAGTGTTAATTTAACACTGGTGATTTTGCTGTGTAGGCCAAACCACATACAAGGAAAAATCATGAGATGGGAAAATTAGATACATGTTTATACATTTCTCAAGTGGATATACACTCACCTAAAGGATTATTAGAAACACCATGCTAATACTGTGTTTGACTCCCTTTCGCCTTTAAAACTGCCTTAATTCTACGTGGCATTGATTCAACAAGGTGCTGAAAGCATTCTTTAGAAATGTTGGCCCATATTGATAGGATAGGATGGAGATTTGTCAGATGCACATCCAGGGCACGAAGCTCCCGTTCCACCACATCCCAAAGATGCTCTCGGGTTGAGATCTGGTGACTGTGGGGGCCATTTTAGTACAGTGAACTCATTGTCATGTTCAAGAAACCAATTTGAAATGATTCGAGCTTTGTGACATGGTGCATTATCCTGCTGGAAGTAGCCATCGGAGGATGGGTACATGGTAGCCATAAAGGGATGTACATCGTCAGAAACGATGCTCGGATAGGCCGTGGCATTTAAACGATGCCCAATTGGCACTAAGGGACCTAAAGTGTACAAAGAAAACATCCCCTACACCATTACACCACCACCACCACCAGCCTGCACAGTGGTAACAAGGCATGATGGATCCATGTTCTCATTCTGTTTACGCCAAATTCTGACTCTACCATCTGAATGTCTCAACAGAAATCGAGACTCATCAGACCAGGCAACATTTTTCCAGTCTTCAACTGTCCAATTTTGGTGAGCTCTTGCAAATTGTAGCCTCTTTTTCCTATTTGTAGTGGAGATGAGTGGTACCCGGTGGGGTCTTCTGCTGTTGTAGCCCATCTGCCTCAAGGTTGTGCATGTTGTGGCTTCTCAAATGCTTTGCTGCGTACCTCGGTTGTAACGAGTAGTTATTTCAGTCAAAGTTGCTCTTCTATCAGCTTGAATCAGTCGGCCCATTCTCCTCTGACCGCTAGCATCGACAAGGCATTTTCGCCCACAGGACTGCCGCATACTGGATGTTTTTCCCTTTTCACACCATTCTTTGTAAACCCTAGAAATGGTTGTGCATGAAAATCCCAATAACTGAGCAGATTGTGAAATACTCAGACTGGCCTCTCTGGCACCAACAACTATGCCACACTCAAAATTGCTTAAATCACCTTTATTTCCCATTCTGACATTCAGTTTGGAGTTCAGGAGATTGTCTTGACCAGGACCACACCCCTAAATGCATTGAAGCAACTGCCATGTGATTGGTTGATTAGATAATTGCATTAATGAGAAATTTAACAGGTGTTCCCAATAATCCTTTAGGTGAGTGTATACGTATATAGAATATAAAGGATTTACAGGGTTTACTTTTCCTCCTCAGTTAGAATTAATAGAGAGTCACAACTCTCTGAACATTCCTTTTGAGGTCGTAAAAGTCGTCTTATCAGTCTTACTGTGTCCTGTAACAGGACACCAGGTTCTGCGCTTCATTTGGGATGTTAGTTTTGGGGGAGTTTCATAGACCTTTGTTGGGAGAGTGAGTTTACTGGATTATTCATTAAATACAGTGATTAACACCTGCTGTTAACAAGTAGAATCACTGTAGGAAAGAGGAACACAAGAAATACAAGGTTTAAGGTCACCATGATGGAGATCAGCGTTTGCTTTAGTTGGGCTCTTGACCCTTGAGTATTTTTACTCAATTATGTTTATCATGTTTATTATGTTTTCAAGGTTATCAACTTCTATTTGTCTCTGATAATGAAGAGGAGCAATGATCAGCAGGAAGGTCTTAAAGTGTACTGTTTGAGCACATTTTTAAAACCCAACAAGTTAAGCTAACTCATTTCATTTGAGGAAACAGATTACCTCAATTCTTTCAAGTTTATAAAAAACAATAGTTCTGAGTACTCTGAACTTATTTTATTCGAGTTTACTAAAACAATAATATTTCCTAATACACAATTAAACTTTACACGGCATTTAATACTGTATATAGCTGAAACGTCACTTTATTGAGTAAAAACAGTGAAATGACAAACTTTAAATGAACTCAGAGCACTTGCAGTTACTGCTAGCTCACAATATCACACACAAAGTCCAATCCAATGAGTTAAGCTAACTCATTACATTTGAGGAAACTTATTACCTCAATTCATTTAAGTTCATAAAAAACAATAGTTATGAGTACTCTGAACGTATTTCAGTTGAGTTCACTAAAAGTAGATATTGCAGTCAAGAAATTAAGTGATTAATTAAGTGATTAATTAAGTGATTGTTGAGCATTAGTGATGAACACCTGCTGTTAACAAGCAGGATCACTGAAGGAAGGAGAAACACAAGAACTACAACTGACTTCAGACACAACATTAGATGAAATCACTGAAGATAAAATATCTTTAAATCTCTGAAGATCTCAGAGGAGGATTAAACAACTTCACAAACAGCATTACCAGCTTCACTTATTACTAACCAGTTTGAGTTATATCATGCGTCTACAGAGAGTGTTATTGTGAATGAACAGAGGTTTAGATGAAGATGATTTGTTTTTCATTTAAAGACACCATGATAGTGGTCAGTGTGTGCTTTAGTTGGGCTCTGGACCCTTGACTTTATAACACCAGTTTTTTCTCTGGCTGCTGTAACTCAGTGTTATTATAACACATTTGTTATGGCACAAAAGCCAAAAGAAAATGTCAGCATGTGGTTGTGTTTTGATGATGATTTGTGGAAAGATGAATTATCATTTGGTGTCTTGATTCTCTGATCTTCTCTAGAGAATAATATCTGATTAAACAGGTGATATATAACTTGTATTATTCATTATAAAAGAACTGTGATTCTGCTGTAAGGCCCAGTGTTGTTACAATCATATTTTAAAAACCTCTATGATATAATGCTGACTTACAAAGACATCAAGAATCAGCATATGAATCTCAACAATGGTGACCATTAAAACATTATTCATGCTACAATGCATGCTGGGAACCATGGATAAGGTTTGTATTATGGTAGTACCCAGCATGCTTTGCAGTATGAATAGTTTTTTAATGGTCACCATTGTTAAGATTCATATGCTGATTCATGATATCTGTGTTAGTTTTGGTGATGAATTACATTTTCTGTCAAATCCTTCATATTACCTGATAGTCATAATATTGCTAGTTCTTATACTTTAGAGTCTCAGTTTCAAATAAAACTAATAATTTGTTACCCTTTTAATCAGAGACTAGACTCTGAATAAGATCAGTGAATTAAGTTATTACCCGATGATTGTCATCATCAAACCTTGACCACTATTCCCAAACATACTTTTCCTTGACTTATGTCATAATAAATGTTTGATAAACACTCAATTACAGCAGTCAAAGAAAAACTTGTACTCTAAAGTCAAGGGTCAAGAGCCTAACTAAAGCAAGCGCTGATCTCCATCATGGTGACCTTAAACCTTGTAGTTCTTGTGTTCCTCTTTCCTTCAGTGATTCTGCTTGTTAACAGCAGGTGTTCATCACTAATGACCAATCATCACTTAATTGATCACTTAACTACAATTATTATTCAATTATCATTCTGGGATCTGAAATGTTCTATAACTCATTCAGTTTGAGTTCTGTTTCAGTCATTCAAGCCACTTCAAGTTTTTCAGTATTATTTGAGTGCAGTGAACTCAATTTAATTGAGTAAATATGTTGTTAGGTTTTACAGTGAGTGTAGCTATAATATTATTAGTATAATTTATCCCCCCAAAAATATGTATTGCACGATAAAAAGCATGACAAGTTAACTAAATGAATTATGCTGGATGAAGTCAATGTGAATGGACCCAATTACAACTGATTTTACTTCTATAATGTGACTGAGAAAGAAAGAAAAATTTACACAGGAAAAAAAAAATAACCTGATTTTATCTACAAGGAATTGAATAGATCATGAAAAGTGCTGTACTGAGATGGTAGTTGGTCAGAGGGAAGGGGTTAAAAAGTATGTGAAATATGTGCAGTCATCAAAAAATAAAAATAAAAGCCACTTCAGACATCAAGCAAGTAGTTGCATTTTGATTCATTATGAACAAATATTTTCTTTCTTTTTTGAGAAAGAAAGTGTACTGGATAATCATAAATAAGATAATATTTAATCTTACTGTATGATCACTTACACTCTTTGAGTCATTGAGCCAGGAACCCTCCTCCAGCGTTGCGAGGTCGCTCTGTCTGATGCACAGTTTTGAAAGCTGTGCTTATCACCATGTTTGGGTCATCTTGTTCCAGAATATGTCTCACCTCTGATGCCATGTCCTAAAAAAATGCAACGTACATATAAACAAGCTCAAAGAAATTACACACACAGGTATCTGATGCACATGTATCTTGGATCTGCTGTTCACTGATCGATTGCTCCTGTCTGCCTTCCTGCCTGCTGTGAGTTTGTTTGCGTCGAGGTTGTAAGCTCTACGCCTCGTATTAGCTTTGTATTTCTTTCTGTTTTGAACCATCATTTACTATCATTCCTAGTTGTTTATATTACTAAATATAGTTTACCCACCATCTCAGATTAACCTTACATCGCTAGCTTCCGTTATTGTTAGCACAGAACGCGTGTTTACGCGCCACCCGCGCTCATTTATTTATTATTTATTTTCTCTCGCGCGCCCGCGCCTTTGAGTTCATAAAAGCCCAGGTAAGTAAGAATCAGTCAACACAAACGGTGAGTAATGTCTTGTCCTGTTATTGTCACCTGTGTCACATGTCATATGTTTAGTGTAGCCTTCTCCGATGGCAATATAGGATTTATTTGTGATAAATGCAAGGAGACAGTCAGGCTGACGGAGAAGATTTCAGAGCTAGAGACACGCATCCAAACTTTAATTGAGGATAGTAAGGATAGTACTAGAGCTTTAGATACTATTTTGGATGCGCCTAGCATAGTGAACTCTGTACATGATTCGGTTCCGGCTGAAGTAGAGCCCAGGCAGCAGGGCAGATGGGTGACCGTGAGAGATCGCTCTAGTCGCGGATTAAAAAACCACCCTTCCGTTCCGATTACCATAACAAATCGATTTGCCCCACTCAGTGAAACACCCACTGAGAATTCTGTTGATTGTGCCCTGGTAATTGGTGATTCGATCACACGGAACGTGAAAATAGAGACACCAGCCACCATAGTCACATGTTTGCCGGGAGCCAGAGCGCCTGACATCAAAGCAAATTTAAAAGTGCTGGCTAATGCTAATCGTAAATTCTCTAAGATCATTATTCATGTCGGCACTAATGATGTTCGACTCCGCCAGTCGGAGATCACCAAAATTAATATTAAAGAGGTGTGTAAACTCGCAAGTACGATGTCAGGCACTGTAATTTTCTCTGGCCCCCTTCCTGTTCGCAGGAGTGATGAGATAGTTAGCAGATTGGCCTCACTCAATGGTTGGTTGTCTAAGTGGTGTCCGTTGAATAATATAGAATTCATAGACAATTGGAAAAGTTTTTGGGGCAAGCCTGACCTGTTGAAAAGAGATGGTGTTCATCCCTCCTGGGATGGTGCTGCTCTTCTCTCTAGTAATATGGCACATAGTCTTAGAGCTAAAACATGACAATCTGGGGCTCAGGTCAGGAAGCAGACAGACTGGCTAAACCGACCGTCTGCTAGCGGCCTCGCGTCACCAAGGTCAGATAAATCCCATCACATAGAGCCTCTTTCACCTAGATATCATCATATAGAGACTGTGTCTGTTCCCCGAATTTGGAAATCCAAAAAACGTCAGGTAAAAAATTTAATTGATGTTCAACAAATAAAAAACAGATATAATACAGATGAACAAATGATAAAGCTTGGGTTGCTGAATATTCGATCCCTTACTACAAAATCGCTCATAGTTAATGATATGATTTCAAGTTATAATCTAGATGTGCTGTGTTTGACAGAAACCTGGCTAAAACCAAACGATTACATTACTTTAAATGAGTCAACCCCACAAGATTACTGTTATAAACATGAACCTCGTCTAAAACGCAAAGGGGGAGGTGTTGCTGTAATTTATAGTAATATTTTCAAAACCACTAAGAAATCTATTTTTAAATATACTTCTTTTGAAGTGTTGGTGCTTAATGTAAAAATATATAGTGTAAACGATAAATCACGTTTGAGATTTCTGCTGGCTACTGTATACAGGCCACCAGGGCACCATAAAGATTTTATCAAAGAATTTGCGGACTTTCTATCAGAATTAGTATTGGCTAACGATAAAGTACTAATTGTTGGTGATTTTAATATACATGTAGATAATGAAAAAGATGCATTGGGATTGGCACTTAAAGACATTGTAAACTCAATTGGAGTTAGACAACACGTGTCAGGACCCACTCATTGTCGTAATCATACTCTAGATCTAATATTATCACATGGAATAGATGTTGATGCCGTTGAAATTCTGCAGCAGAGCGATGACATCTCAGACCATTATCTAGTCTCATGTAAATTACATTTAGCCAAGGCTGCAAAGCCGACTCCGTGTTATAAATATGTTAGACCTATAACTTCTGCCACTAAAGATTGCTTTATCAATAATCTTCCTAATCAGTTTCATCATCTCAGCATCCCGGATAGCTTAGAAGAACTCGATATTGCAACAGAAACTTTTAACTCTCTCTTTTCCAGCACTTTAGACGCAGTTGCTCCGTTGCGCTTAAAGAAGATTAAAGAAAATAGTCCAACGCCGTGGTACAACGAGCACACTCAGGCCCTTAAGAGAGCAGCCAGAAAAATGGAGCGCAACTGGAAGAAAACAAAACTAGAGGTATTTCGGATTTCATGGAAAGAGAGCTCGATTGCTTACAGAGAGGCTTTAAAAGCTGCTAGATCTGCTTATTTTTCAACCCTATTAGAAGAAAATAAACATAATCCTAGGTATTTATTTGAAACAGTGGCTAAACTAACGAAAAAGAAAGCTTTAAGCACAGAAGTTTCCAAGCAACACAGCAGTAATGACTTTATGAACTTCTTCACTTATAAGATTGATAATATCAGGGACAAAATTATAACTATGCAACCGTCTACTACAGTATCGCATCAGGGAGTGCATTGTAGTCTCCCTGAGGAAAAATTGTTTTCATTTGTTGCTATAGGAGAGGAAGATTTCTGCAAACTCGTTAATTCATCTAAATCGACAACTTGTATGTTAGACCCTATACCGACTAAGCTACTGAAAGAGATGCTTCCACAGATCATAGATCCTCTTCTTAATATCATTAATTCGTCTTTGTCTCTAGGATATGTACCAAAAACCTTTAAGCTGGCTATGATAAAACCGCTTGTTAAAAAACCGCAACTTGATCCTTCAGAATTAGTCAATTACAGGCCGATCTCAAATCTGCCTTTTCTGTCAAAGATATTAGAAAAAGCAGTATCCTCACAACTGTGTTCCTTTCTTGAAAGAAATGATATCTGCGAGGATTTTCAGTCAGGATTTAGACCGCACCATAGTACTGAGACAGCTCTCATTAGAGTTACAAATGATTTACTTTTATCATCCGATCGTGGTTGTATCTCTCTATTAGTGTTACTTGATCTTAGTGCTGCATTTGACACAATTGACCACAACATTCTTTTAAATAGACTGGAAAACTATGTTGGCATTAGTGGAATTGCACTAGCATGGTTTAAATCATACTTATCTGACCGTTATCAGTTTGTAGCAGTAAATGAAGAGATGTCTTATCGATCACAAGTTCAGTATGGCGTACCACAAGGCTCAGTACTAGGACCGCTGCTGTTCACTCTGTACATGCTACCATTAGGACATATCATTAGGAAACATGGAATTAGCTTTCATTGTTATGCCGATGATACTCAGCTGTATATTTCTTCAAAACCTAACGAAACTTACCAATTCACAAAATTAACGGAATGCATAGCTGATATAAAAAATTGGATGACTAGTAATTTCCTACTACTAAACTCTGAAAAAACAGAGATTCTAATTATTGGACAAAAAACTTCCACACGTAATAACCTAGAATACTGTCTAACCCTTGATGGCTGCTCTGTTAAGTCTTCGTCGTCGGTTAGGAACCTGGGTGTGCTCTTTGATAGCAATCTTTCATTTGAAAGTCATGTGTCTAGTATCTGTAAAACCGCATTTTTCCATCTTAAAAATATATCTAAATTACGACATATGCTCTCATTAACAAATGCGGAACAATTAGTTCATGCTTTCATGACAACAAGACTAGATTATTGTAATGCTCTTCTGGGTGGTTGCCCTGCACGCTTAATAAATAAACTACAGCTGGTCCAAAACGCAGCCGCTCGAGTTCTTACTAGAACCAGGAAATATGACCATATTAGCCCGGTTCTGTCAACACTGCATTGGCTGCCTATTAAACATCGTATAAATTTTAAAATATTGTTGATTACTTACAAAGCACTAAATGGTTTAGCTCCGCAGTACTTGAGCGAGCTCTTAACGCATTATAGTCCTTCACGTCTATTGCGATCTCAAAATTCGGGCCAGTTGATAATACCTAGAATTTCAAAATCGACTGCGGGCGGTAGATCCTTTTCCTATTTAGCACCAAAACTTTGGAACAGTCTTCCTACCATTGTCCGGGAAGCAGACACACTCTGTCAGTTCAAAGCTAGACTAAAAACACATCTCTTTGACCTAGCATACACATAATATATTATAGACTTCTATAATTCAATGTTAGGCTGCATAGATTAGGTCAGCCGGAACTGGGAACACTTCCCTTAAATCCTGATGTACTCGTTACATCATCATAAGAAGAATGGCATCTACGCTAATTTTAGTGTCTTTGTTTATCCCGAGGTTTTCCCGCAGCCGACCGGATCCAGGCCGTATCCAGATCTGACTAGGAGCTTTGCCTGGACCCGATGACAACGCAGTGCTGAAGTGCCAACTAGCCTCTCCCTATGGAGGATCCCTTTCCCACTCTACAGATAAAATGTTGTGATTCCGGTTCGCGTACCCACCCCGAAGTGATAAAATAAAACAAAATTCTGTATCAAATTTACAGTTACTGTAAATCCGGCCTCTAGTTCATAAACGCCAGAGGAGAACTGGCCCCCGACTGAGCCTGGGTTCTCCCAAGGTTTTTTTTTCTCCATTAGGTCACCTGATGGAGTTTTAGGACACCAGTAGGTCACTTGATGGAGTTTTTCGGTTCCTTGCCACTGTTGCCTTTGGCTTGTTCAGTTGGGGATATTCAAAATAATTAGCCAAGCATTAATACCATTGATCAGCCCTACCAAACGTGGATGTTTTTTCACTAAGAAACAAACATTATGTTATTTGATTGATATTGTGAAGCTGCTTTGATGCAATTTATATTGTGAAAAGCGCTATATAAATACACTTGACTTGACTTGACTTGACATGTACAGTTAGGACAGGAATCTCATGTGAAACCCCAGTAAACACACACAGGTATCTGATGCACATGTAATACAGCTAGGACAAGTAAGGTTATCTCACGTTATCTCACGTGAATCCGAATTCGCTGATTTGTCCTTGATTGTCCATGGCTGTCTGCTCTTCATCATCCATCAGTTCTGTCTCTAATTTGAAAAGTGTGCGGGAAGAAGGCACTATACTCTGCGCATGTGCGGTGACCTGCAAATTATTATTTTATTTTTTTTGGAAAGGGGTGTGATGGCCACACCCTCAGATACACCCCGTGTGCGTCGCGGTAATGAAACCCCTGTACTTTAGTGAATGCCCAAGACCAGGGCTGACACTCTTAACTGAAAACACAGTAATTTGTTGTCACGTGTCACACACAAGCTGGCACCCTGTATCATAAGACGATTTTCACTGTAATAAGAGAATAAAAGCTAGAGTGTTGAAGTGAGACAAACTGGATAGCAGGACTCTGGAAAACAAAAACTACAAACACTGATTACATAAATGTTGCCTTCCTGAGCTGATAAGAAAACTGTGTATGTCCCAATTCCCCACAACAATTAATGGTTACATCAAGCAGAGTTAATCTACAGAGACCATGAATGGAGAGAAACAGAGAGTGACAGAGTGCAATTACTGAATAAGATAAAAGTATGCCACTCCATGCATACAGTATATAACTGCTGATTTCTGCCTCCCCCATTCACATCCACAGCACACATTCACATTTTGCACAGAGCACATGATTAATGAATGTGAAATATTCAAAAAGACACTGGCAAAAACAGAATCAAAGTATTGCCAGTAGACAATATCTCCACGAGGAAGTATGCAGTTTATGTCTTTTGTCATAGAGCTCTAGGCTCCCTGCCGATGTTCTCGCCAATAAGTTGAATATTCAAAGACGATATTTTATCGTAAAACTCTACATAGGACACTTTATTAGAATTATGTTCCATCATTAATGAATAACTAAACATGAGCTAATGAGTAATGCAATATTAACATTATAGTAAGTACGTATTAACTAGTATTAACTAACAAGAAACATTTATAAGATTAAAAATATAGTAAGCAATGGCACTCTGTTGAATGTAGTAATTCACTATTAGCTCAACCCGATCACACTTTTATCGTGCAATTTATACGCGAAAATGAGTTTTTATGTGCATAGGATACGCATGGGTTGGTTAGGGTAGGTTTATGTGGAGTGTGTGTGTATTATACGCATGGGTAGAATTAGTGGTGTGGGGTGCGTGCGTATTACACGCAAATGAACTGCGTATCAAATGCACACGAAAACTGCGTATCATATGCACGTAAAAACTCTTTTTAGCGTATAAATTACACGATAATACACAATGTGTGCTATAGAGACGCATTTACGTGAGAACAGGCTGAGTAGCTAACTGTACTGTTTTACTATTTATACGCCAAAATTAGTTTTTACGTGCATATGATACGCAGTTTCCACTTGCATATTATACGCACTTTATTGCGTGTAATACACACGCACACCACACCACTAATTATACCCAAACGTATAATACACATGCACCCCACACCACTACTACACAGCAAAATCACCAGTGTTAAATTAACACTAGTCATTGTTTATATGAGTCCACACTCAGAGGGTGTTCAATGAACACTGAAGCAGTGCTAAAGGTAATGAGATAATTAAGTAATTAATTGAGTGATGATTGCGCATTATCGAAGACACCTGATGTTAACAAGCAGAATCACTGAAGGAGACAGTCGTAATTGGTGTGTTACCATTATGGAGATCAGTGTTTGCTTTAGTTGGGGTCTTGACCCTTAAGTCTTTAACTTTAGTTCTTTGTTTGACTGGTATACTTGTGTTAGCAGCTACCTGATGAACAAAGAGAAAAAGTGATATGATGGTGTTGGTTGTGTTTTAACATAATCAGTAGTTGACCTGAATCACTGAACTCATTGAGAGCATAATTTCAGAGTTTAGCTTATTTTATGGATTATAGCAGCACTGTCATTGTAGAATATGCATTTTTTAGCCTCTTCAATTAAATTCAAATGATAAAACCTTTACAAAAAAAAAACCCCTTAAAAAGTATTTCAGGTAGGCACATACAGACATCAAAAATTAGCGTATGAATCTCAACAATGGTGACAAACAGATGACCTCTGAACATAAGCTCATTATTTATTTATGCAGCAGTGCATGATGGGAGCCATGAATGAGATTTGATTGGTGGTACCCAGAATGCACTGCAAAATGCTTGTCACCATTGTTGAGAGTCACAGGCTGGTTCTTGATGTCTGTTTAAAAAAAAGCTTTGTATGTGAGTAAGTTTTAAGAAATTATTTGAATTACATCGTAAAAGCTGCAATTATTGTGATTTTCAAGGATAGTGCTTCTATAATCAATAAAGAAAATGTAGTTCAGAAATTGGGCTCTATTCAGGTCAAATGATTGTAAGATAATGATAATATTAAAACACAACCAACAACATTAAATCACCTTTCTCTTTGTTCATCCATCTGTTATAACTCAGATACAGCAGCCAAACAAAGAACTGAAGTTAAAGATTTAAGGGTCAAGAGCCCAACTAAAGCAAACACTGATCTCCATAATGGTAACACACCAATTACGACTGTCTCCTTCAGTGATTCTGCTTGTTAACATCAGGTGTCTTCGATAATGCTCAATCATCACTCAATTAATCACTTAATTATCTCATTAACTTTAGCACTGCTTCAGTGTTCATTTAACACTCTCTGAGTGTGGACTCATATAAACACTGAGCAGTGTTAATTTAACACTGGTGATTTTGCTGTGTAAACCTACCCATGCTACCCATGAGTATCATATGTGGGTAAAAACTCATTTTGGCATATAAATTGCACGATAAACACAATGTGTGCTATAGAGACGGATTTAATTTGATCGGGTTGAATATACAGTTTTATAATTAATGCAAATACAAGTTACATTTTATTTTAATGTGTCAGTGTAATTATACATTTGAGTACTGAGTAATATTAAATGACTACTTGTACTTACTACATAATTAGTATTAGGGTTTGGTTTAGGATTAGTTGCTTGTAATTATGCACAATTTAGTGATTACCATGGTAAGTGCATGTAAAATGTGTAACTGGGACATAATTAATGTGAATATAATACACTGTTAACCCTTGCTGTAAAAAAAGGCTCAATTCTGATAATAACATACCATTTTCCATTAAAACAGTAATATACTGTAGAAAACAAAAATAGCCTATATACAGGAATATACAGTAAATTAACAGCGCTCAAAGTCTACACTCAGAGGCTGTGTTCACAATCACACCCTAATCCCTCATTCACTATTCCCTACATTAGCTCACTAATATAGTCCCCTTGTGAGAGTGAATGAAAAGAAGAGAGTGAATTCAGACACTGATGAACACCTGATAAGCAGAATCACTGAAAGACAGAGAAACAAGAACAGAAAAAAGAGAAACACAAGAACTACATCTGACTTCCAGACACACTGAGTGTGAAACCAGTTTACAAACCAGTGTAACATTATTTCTTTCATATAAAATTTCTTGTTGAGAATTAACAGATATTTAGTTGTTTTATTGAATATTATAAAGTTTGTAGTCGTCATGATGTAGATCAGTATTTGCTTTAGTTGGGCTCTTAACTTTTTACTTTAAGTTTCTCTCTGGCTGCTGTAACTGTGAGTTTATAAAACACATTTGTTATTGCAAGAAAAAGTCAAGAGAAAGTTGATCAGATGTTTATGGCTGTTGTGATGATGCCATAATCATTCTGGTCATGTCTGATTCACTGTTCTCTTCCTGTGTATAAACTTTGCATTTATGGTTATTTTACATTTGTTTATCATATATCTGTGAATTAAAGACATGAAATCCAGCAATTTTTCTGTAAACATTTATTATGAAGGATATTGAAATAATGCAGTTCATTAAAACATTCCGAACTCCTTAACTTAGACACAGACATCAACATAAACAATCTGTGTATGAATCTAAACAATGGTGACAATCAAAAGGTGTATAAAACTTTCCAGGATAGTATAAAACTCCCAGCATGCACTGCAGTATGACTATGAATAAATAAATAAATAAATAAATAAATAAATAAAACAAATATTGCCACCATTGTTGAGAGAAGTGCTGGTTTTTGATATACAAGACAGTGTAGCTGTAGTGTGTGTTTGGTTGTGCATGAGGTGTTTAAAAAAAACCGCAACTCATTGCTGTAGTTTCTCAGTGGTGGTAATGTAACACTTTTTATACAGAATTAAACTCTGAATGAGATTAGTGAATGAACAAGCTATATGATGACTTTGTCACCATAATCAATATAACACACTGCATTCACAAACCTTGTGTGTACGCTCAAGTGTGGCTTGCAGAAACACAGTTCAAGTAAGAGAAAAACTAAAGTTATAAAGTCAAGGGTCCGCATCCCAACTAAAGTAAACACTGATCTCCATAATGGTCCATAAACTAAACCATTTCAATTAAACATCTCAATAACAAACTCTGTAGATGTATGACAGAAATAAAGTAATACTGGTGTAATTAGGTGTAATAATGTTTAATGCTGGAAGTCAGTTGTAGTTCTTGTGTTTCTCTATTTTCTGTTTGTGTGTTCCTCTTTCCTTCACTGATTCTGCTTGTTAACAGCAGGTGTTCATCACTAATAATCAATAATCACTTACATATTCACTGAATATCTCACTGCAACCCTGTGTCAATGTTAATTTTTACTCTTTGTAGTGACGATATTCCTGTGGCGTTAAAAGGGTTAACAGTGTAAGATTAAAAAGACACACCCACAAAATGTATTTTTACAGTAATAAACTGTAAGTTATAAAACAGGTATATACTGGCAACATTGTTGCCAGTAGTTTACTGTAAAATTTAGTTTTTTGGGTCACCGTTGAGCAGAAGAGTAGAGCCTGTGCTTCATTCCAGGAGAAGATCTAAAAACATTGATGATATGCTGTGTAATTGCTGGTCCATTGATTTTTTTTTTTTGCTGTTTCAAATTTTTTTTAATGGTCTCAAATTAAAGTTCATATATAATACTTTGCTTTATTAGTTCATTATAAATTTTAGTTTATAAATTAATACATTTAAAACGACAGTTGGTCGATTTAAATAGTCGATTACTGCAAGTGAAATTAGTTAACGAGAGATTTAAATTACAGCATAGTATTTTTACAGTAACATACTGTAGATTACAGTGAATGACTGTACAATTATCAGTAAATTACTGGCAACAGTGTTGTCAGTATTTTACTGTAAAAAAGCCTGTTAAGGTCTAACAGTGTAGTAACTGAAGTTTTACCAAATCCCTCAGAAAGAAATACTAATTATTTGGAACAGTATTCTAAAGTGAAAAGCATGATAACTCCCAAGTAATGACAGAAGTCATTATAAGCATTTGAAGTTTTGTAATGTTTTGGATGGTCATTTCTTCTGACATATGGTAATATTTAAACCGTTATTAGTGGGTTACTGTGATCTTCACTTTAGAATATTGCTCCAAATGGCTAGTAATTCCTTTAAAAGGATGTAGTAGCATTTGAGTCATTACAAGTGGGTTATCATGATGCCTACAAAACCTAATCCTAAAGGATAGCATCTTCTAACCATCCAAAAGAAAATGGTGGTAGTAGACTTTTCCATATATTGTTCTTAGTTTCTTCAGTTCTTGTTCGGTTATTGAATTGGTTAAAACTAAGCTGTCACGTCTCATCTCCACGATTTGTAGTATCTTCTTAATTGTTGAAATAATCTACTGCTGTCTGAATGTTATATTCTACAATTCTGGGGTTGTTAATAGTGCATAAATTACACATAGCAGATTTATTGATTATCCTGGGTAGCTTTATGACAAGCTTCATTGGCTTCAAAGAAACTGAGGCTGGTCCTGAGGCTGGGAGTGTGGATGGAATAAACAATATTAACTATAAGACCTCAGATTTCAGGATCAATCCATAAGACTTTAATGCAGAGAATGTAAGTCTATGAATGTAATTATGGGATTTTTCACGTTCACAAGTCCAGATTTGAACCATCTGTTACTTAAAAGGTGCGAGCAGAGTTACATGCTGAAATTGTAATACTTAGGGTTAGGAGTTTGTTAGTGGAAAAGCTCCAGATGTTTGAAGTCATGGTGATCATGAGAGAAACTCTGGAACTTGCTTGTGTTGAGTTCCAATCCCTCTTTTCCCAGAAATTTCCCAGTCCCGCTTTAATGTCTTTCTCATAAAATAAAATAAACCTACCCCCACATTTTTATTGAATACAACCAGTAATGATTCACAGTGCTGGGTGGAGAAAGTAACTACAATCTTGAACTTGTAGATCTTCCTTTAGCAATATCTCTATCAAACATCCTCTTTAGTTGCTTATAAGACTTAAGACCAATTTTAGACCATTGCTTCCCTTAAATCTCTTTCAGCTTATCAATATTTCGAGTGATCTTGCTGCTCTCTTTAGTTGCTCTCTACAGCATCTGAAGGGATTTAAGGTCAATTTCCATATTCTTGATGACACTCCATCCAACAAGCCAATCAGTGATGGATAGAAGATGGAGGCCTTTTTGTGATGCAATACAGCCTTCTAAATCTCGAATCCTTATAGAAATGACAACCGGCTTAGAGGGGCTTGTTTTTATTTTCCTGTCAGGAAGCTTATTTTAACAAGAGCTTTTGTGCCATCCACTGGTGCTTCCGCATGTGTCTCTGGAGCCTCTCAAAGCTGGCATCTTTCAATCAGCTCGGTCTCAATACAGGAGAGTTGCTTTTCTTTCCTTCAATTTTTCAAGGGTTATTCAGGCTCTCATAATTCCCTCTCATGGCTGTCATGTGTATTTGCCTTTGACTATAGCAGCTGCTTCGACTTTAAAGATTGAGAGAAAAGCATTACCCAACACCGTCTGCAATGCCCTCATAATACTAAAGAATAAATACCTCATCGAATGAAATAAAAATAAACAAATTCATAAAATTGCTCACTGTTTTAAAGGATCAGAATTCTCTTCATTCCATACACTCTTAAAAATAAAGGTTCCAAAATAGGGGTCATAGAAGAACCCTTTTGGTTCCCAAAAAAACGTTTAGTGAATCGTTCTAAAAAGAAACATTTTTTGAACATATTAATAATATAAAGAACCTCTTTCTACTATAAATAAACTTTTGTGGAACAAAATGGTTCTTTATGGAGTCAATGATGCAGATAAATCATTACATTAAATGGTATATTGCAGGTTAGAGGACCCAACTAGTCAATGTATAGACAAATAATGTAGTAACTAGATTTTCTTTAAAATCTACCTATAAATACGCTACATTGGCTTCTGGAGTCGTTTTTGTGAGAAAATTTTACTTCCGCATCTGAAAATGGGCGTGACGGGCGTGACGTAACGGGAGGGAGAGCGGTCGATTCAAACCATTCAAACAACAGGAAAACAATGGATCGCAATGACATCTCTGAATTACTCGTATGACGGACCACGGACCACAGCTATACAATTATGAGCCTGCTATGCTGCCAAGAGAGCAGGGACAGGCCAGGATTAAGGTTAGACAGAACAACGGTCAGAGGATACACACATTATTGCAAAAGTATTATTAAAAAAAAAAATGTGTGGAGTGAGTGCGCAGCCGCAGTTTAATCGCGCGTCTTTTTGATAAGCCTAGCTGTCAGATACTGAGTAAACATTAAAAGAAACAGGCCTATTCAATCTTCCCTGGATGTTTTTTTAACGAAGAAATTAAATAATAGCAATCAGGACAATGGAAGCAACAATAAAAAAATGAGGACTGTAGTGCTGTCAGCAAAACATTATACACTTATGCAATAAAATCTGCACTGCAACAAAAAGGTAAGGGTTGTGTTTTTATATTTAATGCTGTTCACTGTGAGTTTTAATTAATAGTGTAATAGTTTATAGTGCATTGTGCATTTTGTTTGGTAAAATGTGAGTTGTATATCGTTCGGTAATGCCGTTGTTCTACATTCACAGTCTAGGTTTTTGTGAAACGCTGCCACTGAGAACGGCAGGTGTCTTGGTGAGAGACCAGTGTTAGCTTATAGATACATGTTCGCTAACTATATACACTGTGCTCACAATATTGTACAGATTATTACCATCGTATATCAGTTAATAGCAAAGCTATTATTGGTAATCTAGGAGTATTGAAATTTACCAATAACAGAAACTAATAAGCTTTGATCACATGCTCATTAATATCTGTCCAGACTAACGTTACGTGATAACTGAGCGGTTTCTCATCGAGAGACAGAGAGATATTTTTATTCCTGATACACGTTTTTGTTCCTCCGTCTCTACACCTGCACAAACCGCACACAGGCATGAAAGATACACACCGTCCTTTTTCTTGTTAGGAAACCTGTGGACTCGATGTCCTGACAGGCCGGAGTTTTTGCAACCTTCAGAGACACAATAATTTACCATGACGATGATAAATTAAAACACAAAAGCTACCGAAACCACCGATTCACGACGGCTCTTACTGAATACCAGCTACTCTGCACTGATGAGGCTCCCTCTCGTGACGTAAAATGACGCGATGTTGAAAAAAAAAAGCGTTTTTTACGAGCAGTCAAAGAAACGTTCACTTTATCTACTTAATTGGTGCCCTTATGTTGTTTTAAAACATTTTAAATCCTCCATCACGTTTTCATATGGTATTTTCATACAAGGTTATATATTAATTTAGATTTTTTTTTTTTTACCTGCAATATGCTCTTTAAATTTAACAGAATGATTATATATCTTACACAAACCTTTCTCAAAGATAATACAAATTTGACATTTGGATTTTTGAACTGACACTAGGTGGAATGAGTGGCCAAATCATCTAAAAAAAAAAAAGGTTATTTTTAGAACGATTCACTAAAAGGTTTTTTGGGAACCAAAATGGTTCTTCTATGACCCCTTTTTTGGAACCTTTATTTTTAAGAGTGTACAGATTCTCCAAGGCTCTGATACAAAACCATTTCCTCATTTAGTCAGTTACAGTGAAAGAATGTAGTGCCTTGTAGTACCACTTCTTACAAGGTGATTTTGTGTGATTAAATTATACATTTGTATGTGTTCATTTATATACACAGCGAAAATAATATTGTCAACCTATTGTCTGCATCTAATGTCTTCTTTAGTCTGCACTGAAATTACCTCAATCTTGGCCAGGGTAAGTAGATGCAAAACTGGTGATGAAAAATAAGTTTGGAGGAAAAGCTATTGATCTTGATCTTGCTTATTGATGAGAGAAAAAGCTGTTGAGACAATAAAAAGAAAGGACCATGCTCTGATGCTGAAATAAACCACACACATTAGCATAGCTAATGAAAACATTGCCCTTACAATTAAGGGTTTGTTCACACTTGTAGTTTGGTTCGCTTGATACGGAGAAAAAAAAAATAGTCCTGGTCTGCTTAGCATTCACATTGGCATTTTAACACCGAACCTAAAGATACCTGTAGTGTATCGTGCTGGAGACAATAAACAGGCCAAGAATCACTACTGAATCTGACTTTTACTCTCAAACTTCCGGGCACAGACTTTCAACTACAGGTGCCGCTTGGCTGAGGGAAACAGCAATAATCGTTTGCTAAAACAAAACTTAACACAACAACTGCTTTTGCAATAATGACCAACAAGGTGGCAATCTCAACCTGTCAATCATACAAATCTATTACACTCCTTCCCTTTTAGCTTTTTTCTTCAAAACAAAAACCATTTTAAATTTAGCAATAATTAGCAAAAACTAACTTTGCATTTTAATCTCAAAACCAAAATAAATCTACTGTCCCTGAAAATGTTCTCAATCTTGGTAAAATATTAACTTTCTATTATCAACAAAAAGAAGAAGTAACTTGGCAGCTTACATTCACTGTGCAGATTTACATTTACATAAAACATACTGCCAGTTATAGAATGGAGGTGGTACATGGACCCTCTCTGGGTACCGCCGTTTCTCAGGCCGTTTCTTGTTTGCTGTGATGATGACACTTTGACAACTTTCGGACGCGGACAGCTTCTCCTTCCTGAAAGAAACGAAGAAATGAGCCACAACGGTCATGATGACGTTTCTGTGTGGCTTGTTTCTCTTCAATCCGACTGGCAAGCTTGGGCTTAAGCAAACTGAAATGGGTTCGGATCTGGCCTTTCAGAAATAACCCAGCCGGTGTCCGTCCAGTCACGGTGTGGGGTGTACATGAGCACTGAAAATTTGCAAGTCTATGACTGAGTGGCAAGGGAGCCTTTCCCTCCGCCTCCAACACATCCTTCGTCAGCGCAAATTTCAAAACCTGCACTGACCTCTCTGCAGCTCCATTTGATGCAGGATGGTATGCAGGTATAGCAGTGTGTTTGATACTGTTTCCCTCCAGAAACTGTGTAAACTCCCTCGACACCAGCTGTGGACCATTATCTGATACCAGCTCTTCTGGCAGTCCATACGCAGAGAACAGGCTTCGCAGCACTAGTCACTTCGAGTTACGTCAGTGATGGCGTTTACATGCGCATTAAGAATTGATTCTATAGTTATGTGCATTTGAATGCATGTGCGCAGGTTTGTAATTCCCTACAAACCATACATAAACAAACTACTTGTCTTGCCTATACATTTGATACAGAATTTTATTAATAATATAAAATTAATAATATTTGTAAACAACGTTAATTCATTTGTGTTTATTTTGAGAACATTTTGTAACAAGACATTTGTAACCTTTGAAAAAAGAGAAAGAAGAGGAAAGAATATAACAGTAAAACTTTCAACTCTACTCCTGCGTCTGCCCTTTTTCTGAATTCTGTTAGCTATCTGTCAGTGTTGCGTAGATGGAACGCGCATCTAGGACAGAATAGTCACCGAGTATTTTTCGAGACGAGCAGCTCTCCAGTCTGTGTTGGTGCAAAGGCGATTTACCAGCGAGTTTCACATTCCTGCCTGCTGATCTGTGCAGTGGTCTGCATTCAGCGTGTGTGTTTCTCCCTGGCCTCTTCAGCACGGGCTGGTGAGCATTCTATCACAAAAGAGCTTGCACGTGACATGTCTTTTTAAAGACGCTCTGTCCGTGTATTTCCGAGTACGATAGTCTGATAGATTCAGCTGATGGGCACGAACGCGGTTTTGGCGTGTTTGGGCATCGGTCACGTTCAGACAGCGTTCGCGGATGCATCATGTTCTCACATTGCAAATACCTATAGAAGCTACGGGGCAGGCTGCCGCCTCACTGCATCCCTATGCACTAGGCCAGGGCTGATTCAGTGCTCATCTAAGAGCTGCGTGCCACCACCGTTCTCACTCTATGAGCGATGAAGGTGACAACATGCTCCCTGGGTCAGGTGGTGTCCACATGCGTGGTCAGACAGTGGTCTAACCTGGTTGATGTGAGCGAGGCTGAGCGAACCCGCTTCCTCAACTCCCCCATATCCCGGGCTGGCCTCTTCGGCGGTGCGGTCGAGGACTCTGCCCAACAGTTCTCGGCCGCCCAGAAGCGGACTGAGGCTACAAAATTTATTCTGACCCTCGGCCAGCTGCTGCCAGCCAGCCGCCAGCTCAGACACCTCAGTCCACTCGCCGCCGAATGCGCCCTCCTGCGACTTCCGCTCCCTCCTGCCCGGCCCCAGCAGCAGCCTTCACCCGGGCCGCGCCGTGGAGGTGGTCGCAGGAAGGCACCCCAGTCTGCTCAGGCCCCGCAGCCCGCTATACGCCAGGCTAAGCGACGCTCCTGACGTGGACAGCTTAGAGGTGGATTACAGTTCTGTCAAGGAGGTGGTTGCAGGGCCACTGCTTCCCCGGTGGAGGGCCGTGGCAGAATCCTTTGTTTTCGCCTAATGTGGTTTTTGACAGAACTAACACCCCCATCTCTGAGTTCCCAGAGTGCACGGATGACAGTGTGTGCCGCTTATAAGCCTCGCCACTCTCGCCCCCCTCTGTCGCCAGACCCCTGTCAGAGCAGACCCCAGTGGAACGCACATCCTTCCCTGGTCTCCTCTGTCAGGACGCGGTCTATGACTGTGCCCCCACACCAGGACGCTCTGCCTCCCCAGTCTGGGCCAGTCATGCTGCCTCGCTGCCTCACCGAGGGTACGTCTGTGGACCCCGTGACCCCGCAGGTACAGTTTCTGGGTGCGTGGCTTCAGGTCCCCCACCCGTCCCGCTGAGTCGCCAGGACCATTCAGGCTCGCCTATGCAATTCAGTTTGCATGATCTCCTCCCCGCTTTTGGGGAGTCCACTTCACGCTGGTTGGTGGCAATGCCCCTGTCATGCGAACGGAAGTCGCTACCTCACTAGCGAAAGGTGCGATCGAGATTGTCCCTCCAGCCGAAATGAAGTCCGGCTTCTACAGCCCCTACTTCATTGTACCGAAGAAATCCGGTGGGTTACGGACAATCCTAGAGCTGCGTGTGTTGAACCGATCCCTTCACAAGCTTCCGTTCAAAATGCTCACGGCCAAACGCATTTTCGAATGCATTCAGTCTCAGGATTGGTTTGCAGCGATTGACCTGAAGGACCCCTACTTTTATGTCTTCATTCTTCCTCGACACAGACCGTTTCAGACGACTGGCTTATCCTAGCACACTCTCGAGACCAGGTTTGCGAACACAGAGACTTTGTGCTTCGGCACCTAGCTCGTCTGGGCCTTCGGGTCAACTGGGAGAAGAGCAAAATATGCCCCGTGCAGAGGATCTCTTTTCTCGGTGTGGAAATCGACTCGGTCGCCATGTTCGCACAGCTTTCGAGCGAGCGCGCTCAGTCACTGCTGACTTGCCTGCATCAAGTCCAGAGCAAGAGTGCGGTTCCACTGAAACCATTTCAGAGGCTCCTGCGGTTTATGGCATCCGCAGCCGCAGCCACTCCGCTTGGATTGCTTCATATGAGACCGCTTCAGCATTGGCTTCGCGACCGAGTCCCGAGGTGGGCATGGCATCTGGGCATGTTCCGAGTACCAATTACTCCAATCTGCCGTCAAACCTTCTTCCCGTGGTCGAACCTCGGCTTTCTTCGGGCCGGTGTGCCCCTAGTTTGCAGGCATGTTGTTGTCTCAACAGATGCCTCTGCCACGGGTTGGACAGGACCCCAGCGCCTTTGGCATGTCAATTGCCTCGAGTTGCTGGCAGTACGTTTGGCTCTGCACCACTTTCGAGTTTTGCTCAAGAATCAGCACGTGCTGGTCTGCTCGGACAATACTGCGAAGGTGGTCTACGCTCTCGCCGTATGTCGCAACTTGCCTGTCACCTCCTTCTATGGAGTCAGAAGCATCTGAGGTCGCTTCGTGCTATGTACATTCCCGGAGACCTGAACCGTGCAGCCGACGAGCTCTCACAGATTCAGCAACTCTCTGGAGAATGGCGACTCCATCCCCAGACGGTTCAGCTGATTTGGGAACAGTTCGGTGACGCACAGGTAGATCTGTTTGCCTCCCCCGACTCTTCCCACTGCAGCCTGTTTTACTCCCTGTACGAGGGCACGCTCGGCACGGATGCACTGGCGCACAGCTGGCCGCAGGGCCTCCGCAAGTATGCGTTTCCCCCAGTGAGCCTTCTTGCACAGACCTTGTGCAAGATCAGGGAGGACAAAGAGCAGGTCCTTCTGGTTGCGCCTCACTGGCCCACCTGGACTTGGTTCTCCGAACTCTTGCTCCTCGCGACAGCCCCTCCCTGGCCAATCCCTCTGAGGAAGGACCTCCTTTCTCAGAGACGGGGCACGCTTTGGCACCCTTTGCCACCCTCGTCCCGATCTTGGAACCTCCACGTGTGGCTCCTGGACGGGACGAGGCAGGTTTTGAGCTTTGTCCACGAGACACCTCTATACGTTGAAGTGGAACCTCTTCGTCACCTGGTGCTCTTCTCGCTGAGAAGCCCCCAGTAAATGCCCCATCAGCGTTGTGCTTTCCCTCCTGCAAGATGGGTTTGGAGCGAAGGCTGTCTCCCTCCAAAAGCTCTTTGTTTGTTATGGTGGGAAGCTGAAGGGAAAGGCTCTCTCAAAGCAAAGGCTGTCTCACTGGATAGTGGACGCCATTACTTTAGCTTACCAGCAGCAAGGTCACCCGTGCCCCCTTGGTGTGCAGGCCCACTCCACTTGGAGTATGGCCTCCTCTTGGGCTCTAGCACATGGCGCCTCGCTAACAGACATCTGCAGAGCTGCAGGCTGTGCGACACCCAATACATTCGCGAGATTCTATAATCTCCAAGTTGAGCCAAAATCCTCCCATGTACTCGCTTCAACTAGCCGGTAACTAGGATCCGCTCAGGTGTCTTCGCTTGCTCGCCATTCCACTCCACGGACTGGATTAGTGCGATACTCTCCTCCAGTCGAGTTCAGCGCTCCAGTTCCTCCAGCGCTGTTGACGTCAACGCCAGAGTCTATGCCTGCGGCAGCTTTCGCGTTGGCTAGGTGCTTCCATGTGCATGGTTCCCCTCTGGTGACCCCCAGATGTGTATTTCCACTGTAAGACTCTTTGAGCATGTGTCTTTCCCTTGGCAAGCCACCTTGCCACCCCTGGGGTTGAAAGATTCCACCCTGCGGGTTGGACACTCCAGTGTTCTTCCTTATGCATCCCTCCGGGTCATATGTGTATTCTGTAAGACCTCCCTTGGGGTGGGCATTATGTTGCATATTTCCACTGAGATATGCTTCGCAGTGTACCTTGGTATTTCTGTGTTAAGTTGGAGTCCTTCGTCCATGCTAGTCTCATGACAGGGAGCTCACACTGACGCAGGGCACTGGAAGACAGCCGAGAAGGTGGCGTGATTGGACTGATAACCCCATTTCGTCGTCATTCTACGTAACTTGAAGTGACTACGAAAGAGAACGACTCGGTTACGTATGTAAACCTCGTTCCCTGAGTCGGGAACGGAGACATTACGTCTTCCTGCCACTTCCGCTGTACCACTGGTATACGCCTGAGTTCAGTCTCGGCTCCTCAGCAGGAAACATATCTGCATGTTGCTAGCGTACTTCCTTATACACCCACGAGGGTGGGCGGAGTTACACTATGCAAATTCTGCAGACCCATGGCATTTCCTTGCCATTGGCTCGTTTTTTAATACTCGAAGGTGATAGGCTTCTAAGTGAAACCTCATTTTGTCGTCATTCGACGTAACGTCTCTCAGGGAACGAGGGTTACATACGTAACCGAGACGCTTCTCTCATTCCATCTCAGATACAGATGAAACATACGTCAGCAGTTCACTTTGGCCTATTCAACTAATATTACCCTTGACCTTCAATGAAGGTCATATTTTGTACAATCTTTTTTAGAGAGAGAGTGGGTTAGATAGGTTAGACAGATACTGATACTGACCCCACAGCTTTGTTTTTTGTGACAATGCTTGGCCTGATACCAAACAGTGGCAAAGTAATTAAATTAGCCTGTTGTGCAGGGTTCTTTTCTTATGGACAATCCCTATCTGTTCATTTTTATTTTATTTTCATATATAAAATTATGAGTTCTTGATCCACACTTTTTTAAATATATATTTTCTTCTACTGTATAAAATTTTGGCTAACTTTTCGTTCTTTGACAGCACCGTTTCTCTGTACTCGTGCTTTTTTCCACATCCTATTCATCATTCATGATTCTTTGCCAGTGTTGCCAGGTCACACTAGAAACACAAGCAACCTGTGCTCTCTTCACAAGTGGATTACTGAGTTTTCTTACAAGAGCGCCCTGTTGAACCAGGACAGTAATAATTTAAAATACTAATATAAAAATAAAATTGTGTAGACAAATAATAGACTCAACCGATTTTACTCATTGAGAGATTAATTACTAGGTAATAATTACCTTGTAATTTTATCAGAGCTTTACATTTGCTGTACAGTTAGTCAACGCCATGCACTACAACACTGCTATGTAGAAGATGCAGAGAACCTGGTCAAAAGTGTTATGCCTTATGTGTATCCCCAAAAGCACTGAATGAAAATATAAAAAACATTTCCCTTTATTATATATTCCGAAGAGCCTCTACTTTATATTACTGTTTTTATGAACTTGCTGTTCTGAGAGCAGATATGTAATGACACTTTTAAACCTGTTTTCAACTGTAGCTTTCCGTCAAAACAATTGATAGTAATGACGTCTTCCGAAATGTAGTGAGTGATTTGCCCAAGCGGAGTACCAATGTCCTCTACTCCTTTGACTGTGTCATGTGCAAATTTAATGTTGACACCAAACTGCAGTTAGTGTTACACCTGACTTGAGTGTTGATGTCTACCAAGTTACTACAGTCTATGCCATGTCTAACTGTAGAGTTGATACCCTTCAAACTCCAGTCCTCGCTATAGGTGACTTGAGTGATGACGTTCCTCAAGCTACAGTATATGCCATGTCTGACTGTAGTATTGACATCCCTCAAGCTCCATTCCATGCCACATCCAAATGTAGAGTAAAAATTGCCCAAGCTAAAGTCTGTGCTGCCTCCGACTCTAATGTCTAAGCCCCCAAGTTTGAGTTTGTGCCACATCAGATTGTAGAATTGGCATGCCCCAAGCTCCAGTCTGTGTTGTGGCTTACTGTAGTGTCAACGTCTTTCAAGTTCAAGTCAATGCAATTGACTGCAGAGTCAATATCCCCCAATTTCGTGTGAGGTCCACGTCAGAGTGTAGGGTTGACATCCCTTAAGCTCTAGTTCTGGCTGTAGTGTCCATGTCCACGTTAAGATCCAGCCAGAGATTACATTCCCCAACCCTTCAGTCACTCTGACAGAGGACACTGTAAAAAACACTGTAAAAACTTGAGACAACTCCAGGTGTCAGCGTTGGTTACAGCAGAGATGAAGCAGGATCTAAGTGCAGCAATCTTTATTTAAAAATAGACTCAATTCCATGCGCCGTAATACATCCAAGAGATGGGAGGGAGACCACCCTTGAGGCTGACAAGGGGCGGCTTCAGCAGAACAAGAAGCCGTGCTGGCTGTTCAGGGGGCCAGGTTTGGCCTCCGTGGCCTTGACCCTGGAGCTTTGCTTTACCACTATGGCCTGGGATGTGGAGCCATCACCGGACTCAGGAAATCCACTTACTGGAACTTTCTCTGGAATTTCTTTTACTGGAACAGACTCAGTGGAACTGGGTTGGGCAAAATGGTCAAAGCAAGACTTTGGTTGGGGTCTGGTGGTTGATACTGGCTTGGTGTTGAGTGACGAGTCTCCTCAAAGAGGATTGAGTACTGGAGAAAATCTGCTCTTTAGTCTCGTTTTCCACCATATTACAGATCTCACCGACATTATGACGAGAGCCACATATCCACAACACCCAGTCTAGGTACATCTTTAGGGAGAGTGTTGGATTGCCTACCGGTATTAATTGCGCAATGTGACTGTCCAATCCATTCCAGAATAAATCCATTTGGCCCTGGTCATCCCAGGATGTTAGATGGACATATTCTACAAATTCCTCTACATATACTTCAATGTCAAGGCCATGCGGACAGATGGAGCACAAAGTGTTTTCTGCTGAATTTATCTTCACTGCTGCTAGATCCCTTTAAAAGGTCAGTTCTTCCGTCAGCGTTGGTTGCAGCAGAGATGAAGTAGGATTTAAGTGAAGCAGTCTTTATTTAGAAATAAACTCAACACTCATCTTCACAAAACAGAATCAAGATCACAAACCAACCAACTAAACACGACAAAACTGAAGGAGGATTATCTCGGCAAAGGAGAAGTGCTCACTAACACAGATTTAGTCAGATTTGTGAACAATATTTGAGAGATATAGGCCTTTTGTGTACATAGAAAAATTCAGTTCAGCTCATGAAAAATGGGGGCAAAACAAAGTGTTGCGTTTATAATTTTGTTCAGTATATGTAAGAAAATATTTACAAAGTGGATATAAAGTGCCTAAATGTCACCATTCTCTTTAGTTTTGTTCATGGACTTTCAGTTTGTTTTAATTTTTCACGTGTTTAATTGTTTTGACTCCCGACACTCGTCTATCTCCATAGTTACTATCATTATTAGTTAATATGTGTCAGCTGTGTTTAAGTAATTATCCTTTTTGTGTTCACTACTTAAGTTGTTCCTTCTCCTGCACTCCTTGTCAGGTCTCTATTATACTAATGTATTTGCATTACCTGTATTTTGTGGATTAATCAATAAATTTGTGATGTTTGGAACTTTATTATTTTGCCTTCGTCTGTATTCCCTCAAGCACGTGACACTAACTGGTAAATAATAGTGGTGGGCAAATCGAGGCTTTGTTGAACAGAGGCCCCGTTTACACGTATATGGTTATTTTGAAAAACGGAGACATTGAGCGTCTTGTTACACTGCCACCTACAGGTCTGGCATGCTCTTGACAGCATATATACTCGGGTTCGTGTAAACTAACACTTTTCTGAACACTGACAGGTGTGCACAATGTCATTTTTGAAAACAGAGAGGGTGAAATGTCAGTTTATGAAAATAGCCGGCCACGTGTAAACGTAGCCTGAAACAGTTGAAGCAAATGTGCCGTATTGTGTTGTGGCTTCGAAACAATCCGACACCCGTCTCAACGGTGAACCCTAGTGGTCAGAAGAGTATAAATGCAACAAAAACCCAAGCATGCATAAAAGGTAAAAAAAACTTTTACAAATCTATTGCACATTTTTTATTAAAAGTAAAATCTTTTAAATGCAATTTTCTTATCTAATAAGATAATTAAGTGTCTATATGTTCTTTTATCAATTGTCAGGTTTTCTTTTGTTTGTTCTATGAATGGCTCAGCTAAACAGGCCAATAAGAGACTATTAACTACCATTTTTCATTTTAATTATACTAAAATCTAATTGAAACATCTACAAATGTATAAAACTGATCAGAAATCAGGTAAAACCCACAGGCACTTGTTCATTGGTTCTCAGTGACTCCTCATGATTCAAGGGTTGACAGAGATCATTACCCCCGGCAGTGAGCCATTGAAATTTCTAAAATATGTTAGAAGTAAAAACGGTTAGGAATGGTTGCATATTAACTTAAAAGTTGTCTCTGCATATTAAAACCATCATAGGAGGAGGAGGGAGTGTTAAGGTTATGTGGCACACCATGATGTCTGAGTGATGAGCAGATCATTGATCCGCATGTCTCTTGTGCAGCACTCTGGCGGTGGTGGAAGGGATCTTGTAAAGCATGTAGATTCCACTATATATATAAAGGTCCTTCTAAAAAAATTAGCATATTGTGATAAAGTTCATTATTTTCCATAATGTAATGATAAAAATTAAACTTTCATATATTTTAGATTCATTGCACACCAACTGAAATATTTCAGGTCTTTTTTTTGTTTTAATACTGATGATTTTGGCATACAGCTCATGAAAACCCCAAATTCCTGTCTCAAAAAATTAGCATATCATGAAAAGGTTGTCTAAACGAGCTATTAACCTAATCATCTGAATCAACTAATTAACTCTAAACGCCTGCAAAAGATTCCTGAGGCTTTTAAAAACTCCCAGCCTGTTTCATTACTCAAAACCGCAATCATGGGTAAGACTGCCGACCTGACTGCTGTCCAGAAGGCCATCATTGACACCCTCAAGCAAGAGGGTAAGACACAGAAAGAAATTTCTGAACAAATAGGCTGTTCCCAGAGTGCTGTATCAAGGCACCTCAGTGGGAAGTCTGTGGGAAGGAAACAGTGTGGCAAAAAACGCTGCACAACGAGAAGAGGTGACCGGACCCTGAGGAAAATTGTGGAGAAGGACCGATTCCAGACCTTGGGGGACCTGCGGAAGCAGTGGACTGAGTCTGGAGTAGAAACATCCAGAGCCACCGTGCACAGGCGTGTGCAGGAAATGGGCTACAGGTGCCGCATTCCCCAGGTCAAGCCACTTTTGAACCAGAAACAGCGGCAGAAGCGCCTGACCTGGGCTACAGATAAGCAGCACTGGACTGTTGCTCAGTGGTTGCATGTCATTCGGAAATCAAGGTGCCAGAGTCTGGAGGAAGACTGGGGAGAAGGAAATGCCAAAATGCCTGAAGTCCAGTGTCAAGAACCCACAGTCAGTGATGGTCTGGGGTGCCATGTTAGCTGCTGGTGCTGGTCCACTGTGTTTTATCAAGGGCAGGGTCAATGCAGCTAGCTATCAGGAGATTTTGGAGCGCTTCATGCTTCCATCTGCTGAAAAGCTTTATGGAGATGACGATTTCATTTTTCAGCACAACCTGGCACCAGCTCACAGTGCCAAAACCACTGGTAAATGGTTTACTGACCATGGTATTACTGTGCTATTAAAGTTGGCCTGCCAACTCTCCTGACCTGAACCCCATAGAGAATCTGTGGGATATTGTGAAGAGAAAGTTGAGAGACGCAAGACCCAACACTCTGGATGAGCTTAAAGCCGCTATCGAAGCATCCTGGGCCTCCAGAACACCTCAGCAGTGCCACAGGCTGATTGCCTCCATGCCACGTCACACTGAAGCAGTCATTTCTGCGAAAGGATTCCCGACCAAGTATTGAGTGCATAACTGAACATAATTATTTGAAGGTTGACTTTTTTTTTTTTTTAAACACTTCTTTTATTGGTCGGATGAAATATGCTAATTTTTTGAGACAGGAATTTTGGGTTTTCATGAGCTGTATGCCAAAATCATCAGTATTAAAACAAAAGACCTGAAATATTTCAGTTGGTGTGCAATGAATCTAAAATATATGAAAGTTTAATTTTATCATTACATTATGGAAAATAATGAACTTTATCACAATATGCTAATTTTTTGAGAAGGACCTGTATATATACTTTATTTTTCATTATTGTCATTTGACAATGACACATGGACATAAGGTACATTTGTGGCAGGATGGTCAATATAATTTGCAGCTGTATATCACTTCCAGATACTTAAACACCCACACATGGATCAGAGAAGACAGAATTTGAAGCATGTAGTTGACAAGACTTCTTCCCATCACAACTTAGGAAAAAATGGCCTCTCAAAATGTAAACTAAAATCAATTTTTCTTTGTCCACATATTAAGTAATTATTTAATAAACAGGATAATGGTCTCAAATGTACATTGTCCCTTTGATGGATTGCACAATAATAAAACAAAATAAAAATAAAATAAAAAGTCTAAAGTGACTAGATGAAGTACCTGGAACGCGGGCTGCTGGCCTGAGGAGTGTAACAGTCTGGTGTGGTTGCTAAGATATTAGAGGGCAGGTTACAAGATCTCATCTTCCATAATTGGCATGATGAACATGAATAACACCTTTACCTTTTGATACACAGACACTTGGGGAGCATTTCATGAGTGATTGTATTGTGGACATGAGGCTATACACTAATCTCAGCATAGTAAAAGAACACACAGAAAGAAAAGAATTTACCACACTTAATGACGTTTTGACCATTTTCACAGGTTACACTTTCTACAATTAATGGGGTGGGGAAGAGGAACAGAGGTTAGAAATATACAGTAACTACCAGTACAAGATATTCAAATATTTTTAATAATTTGCTACATCTTAAAATTATAAAATGTTCAGCTTCAAAATTTACGATGGAAATTACTTACCTTCTGGGAGACAGTCTTAAGACAAATCCAGGTATTTATAAGTTCCAACACAAGGATCAGAGAAAATTCACGGAAGGAACAGTACAGCTCTTACTTCCATCACACCTGATTCATGGACAGACAAATGACATGTACTTAATTGATTTCATATACAGACAATATGAATCTTTTGTTTAATGTATAAACTGAAATTGTACATTTTTCCTATGCTATCAGTTAAACCTATCGAGAAGACATTATAGAAAGGGACGCTTCTGTGTTGCAGTGTATATTTGAGATCTGATTACCTGGTTTCCCACTAACACATGTTTTGGAATTAGTCCACCCATAGTTGGCTTTATCGACCTTTATGAAGTTCGAATCTTTTGTTTAAAGAAAAGAAAAAAACAGAATTGTTGTAGTTTAAGCACATTCCAAGTGGTTGGAGACACAAAATGCTCAAGATCTCATGATCCTGTTCCCTGCACTCATACTGTTGCATTTAGGAACAAAAGCCAAAAATATAACTTAAATGACTAAATTACTCACCACAGTTGAGACGTGCAGATTCTCCTTCACAGACCACTGTTTTTTTTTTTTTTTGCTTCTGCACCTGCAGAGAGGAAGATTACGGTCTGCACTTGAAAGTCTTTATTGAAGCAGACTAAACAAATATTAGTCAGTATTGCCTTACCATGTTGATACAGAAACAGCAGCACTGAAAATCCAATAAAAACAAGTTGAAACATTTGAAATCATGCAAGTTGAATTGGTTATAGGACTTAAAAGTGATCCAGATTAGCTTTTGCACCAGCATGTCGAATGTGTGAACTTCTGTTAACTTCCAGGGAAAGCCCTGGAATTATTTTAAAGGGACACGTGAGCACATAGTATTTATAACAAAAACAAGATTCCAAAAGACAAATTTTTTCACTCTCAAATTATTGCAGTAAAAGGACTGAATTCTAGGGATGGCTGACGCGAAACAGTCGTTCCGAAGCTTTTTCGAGATCCCGAAGCGCAGATGTTTCGAAACACTGATTCGAAGCGTGATTCAAAGCACCCATGTCACGTGACTTTGGCCAAACGAAGCCTCGAAGTGTTTCACTAGCGTTTCACTAAGTGTTTCATCACGTGTGGTCCGCCGAATCAGCGTTTGATTGACACGGTCGGGAACAGACCACATAATCGCACATCTGTATAAAAGTGAAATCAACGCAACCTCGTGGGTTTTTGTGAGAGGAGTTTGATTTTGAGATAGCGGATTTTTGGTGATATAGTGACATTTATAGTGCGATTTGTTTAGTTTTATTTAGGCTTACATTTAAATTTACACAACACATTGACTGATAGGCTAGAGACAGAGTATACATATAGTGACACATTAATAGATACATAGATATAAATATATATTGACAGCTAGATTAATAGATAGATAGATACATATATAGATAGATTAAAGATAGGCTACATATATAAATACATAGATAGATATCTAGATAGATTTGGATAGATAGATAGATAAAATGGAGGCTCCCCAGAAGAGATGCCGTACATCTGTGGTGTGGGAGCATTTCCATTTAGAAACCCCAAATAAAGTGAGATGTGTGTATTGTGATAGGCAGCTCGCCTACTGCAACAATACATCATCCATGATGCGCCATTTGAGGAGCACTCATTCTGCCATTTTGCAGGGTGCAGAGGATGGCATTCCCCCTGTACCTATGCCTGCTACTGACACTGCTGGGCCATCTAAGCAAGGTGTGCATTGTTTGAAATATAATTATAATTGAAATATAGTTACAAACTTTTGGGACCAATCACAACTGCCAATCATGTTAAAAATAGCTTCAATGTGAATATAGTATAATATAATATTGTGTGAATATACATTTTATAGATCTACATATGAGTACCCAATATACTGCCAGTGATGACATCATTTTGGTTTTCGTAATTGTTGTAGTTCTACATTCCATTCCATTTTTCTCTGCACACTGAGCATAAACGTTCATATCCTAAATTTGCTACTAAAACAGCTACTTTTAATAGCTGTGCACTATTTGAAGCTGTATTTTTTCAATGTATTTGTCTGAAAACACATCTCAATGTTTGCATAGTGTATGGTGTGACCATTTGCACACCAAGTCTTACCCCGTTCTGAAGATGCTTCTCTAGAGCTGCTACACGCCGGCGCAGGAGAGCTGCAGCCCAACGGTGGCGATATCTCGATATTTAAGATATATCAAGATATTTTTTAAACACGATATGGATTTTGACATATCGTATATATCGATATATTTTTTATATTTAATTCTGATTGTGCCACTTTGCTTGTTTGCCTTCTCTATGCTGTGCTCGCGCCCGCGCCTCCTTGCTTTTGTTCGCCCTCCCCTCGCGTGTTGTGTCTCATTCAACATGGCGGCGCCCGCAACCAGCCCGGAGGCTACAGGACTCGTCTAAAAAAAAAAGGACAACTGGCTCCAATATATGGAGATATTTCGGTTTTAAGGCCTCGGACGAACAGCAGACAGATGTCTACTGCCGCGAATGCAGAAAGTTGGTTCCAACCAAAGCTTCTAGCACCACAAACCTTTTCCACCATTTACAGACAAGGCACAAGCTCGCAAACGAGGAGTGCACCAGACTAAGGACCCCGGCCACTAAACCCACTAGCTCTGGCAACACTCCAAACACTACACAGATAACACTCCACAACTCTTTAACACAGAGTGTAGAATATGAAAGAAAGAGCGCAAGGTGGTGTGGCATCACAGAGTCCGTGGCATTTCATATAGCGGTGGACATGGCACCCATTTCTGTCATTGAACAACGTGGCTTTATACGCATGCTAAAAACACTTGATCCAAGATACAGTTTACCTAGTCGGCATTACTTTGCGAGACAAGAACTCCCGTGACTGTACACTACGGAGAGAGAGCGGCTTGCTGCTGAATTGGAGAAGGTTACTTTCTATGCCCTGACTACAGACATGTGGAGCAGCAGGACATGCGAGCCTTACATGTGCGTCACTATACATTATATGTTGGACTGGAAGATTAAAAGCGCATGCCTTCAAACCACTTATTCGATTTGATTGGAGGACTGCATCTCCTTTTTATTTCGAGCTCAGTCTCATCGCGGATTTTGCAAGTATACTCGAAAGACAAACTGCTGTAACATATTTCTTGGTATTTGCAAATTTCATCATACATTTCACAGTTTAACCTAATTCCCACATTTCCTCCGTCGATGTCCGGTGTCTTGTTACATGTGCGGGCGTGGTGTTTGAATCACGGCACATCTGTCTAGTTTGTTTTCGGTTTTGTGTCGGGATTCGGACATGCATGCTCTGCGTGTTTGTTTTCTGTTGTGAGTGCACAGGATGAGCTTATGGTCGTTCTCGTGCATAACGTTCGTGTTCGTGTTGTGTTCGCGTGCGGTTTCGTGTTCGCTCTGTTCAGTGTGTTGTTTTTTTGTGTAGCACGCGGTTCGTGTTTACATCGGCCGCGTGCTTTCATGTCATGTTTTGTCTTGTGCTGTGTAGCACACATCTTGTGTTTTACAAGCTGTCATGTTCTGTGGGAACACGTGGCTTATGAGTGTTTTCATTGTTCTTCATGTCTCATTTTGTTTGAGCACAATTGCTTGTAACTTGTTTTATTGGCCATGTGTTTGTGTTTTTGTCATGTTTGGTGTGAGCACATGGCTTGTCATGTGTTTTCATTGTGCCATGTGCTCTCCTGTCGATTGTGTCGACTCTAATCTTGTTTCCTGATTATTAGTTATTTTGCCTCACCTGTCCTCCCACGTTACTTGCCTTTTTTGCTCCCTATTTATTCTCCTTGTCCTGTGCTGGTTCGGAGTTTTTGTTTGTATTTTTTATTTTATTATTAAAATATCCTCGCGAGTCCTTGCTCTTTTCACCATCCCCACACCTGACAGTTGAGTTTAAAAAAAAAAGAGCTTCCCCTCTTTGAAAGACCAGCAGCCGCCACTGGTGTACATGTAGGTTAGTCTGCTTGGGACTGCCTGGGTGTGAAATGTTTGGTTGGGTGGAAGGGGGTGTGGCAAATAATCTGGTCTTTTTTAAAAAAAAAAAAAAGTGTATTGCAGAATAATTAAAAAGTACAATGTTAAAAATTATAACTTTATTACAAATTAAAAAGAAACTATACATGTATACTTAGTCAAAAAATTAAGAGATAATTCATGGCTTGAGCTATTAAACTAGATTTAAAAAATATATATATATATATATATATATATTTGCTTTTACTGTGTTAAAGGTCATGGAATGCAAGACCCTTCATCACACGGGCCATTGCTCTATGTAAGAAAACTGTGAGCGCATTCTCCTACAGCTGGAAAAAGCAGAGGGAGCTGGCCAGAGTGCAGGCACAGATGAATTTACCAGCTCATCAGCTCAGTACGGAGTCGACCACACAGTGGGGATAACGTCTACAAATGGTAGAACGCGTCCTTGAGCAGGAAAGGGCTCTTGCCAAAGTCCTGTCTGCTGACAAGAAAACAAGACCTCTGTTTCTTACCTGGCAAGACATAGAGGTGCTAGAGGCCGTCCAAAGAGCACTGAAGCCCCTGCACGACTTCACTGATGCTTTGTCAGGTGAGGAGTATGTGACACTCTCATACGTAAGACCTGTGCTACACCTCTTTAACAACAGCCTCCTTGCTCCTGAGGAAGGTGACAGTGAGCTAACAAAGTCCATCAAACACACCATCCTGACTTACTTAAATGAAAAGTATTCAGAGCCATCTACCAGTGACTTGCTGAACATGGCTTCCTTTATAGACCCATGGTTTCGGGGGAAATATGTCAGCAGTGGGAAAATGGTTGCATTGAAAGAGAGGGTCATCTGTGAAGCACAGAGTTTGGTAGGTGATCAGGGGAGCTCTGCAGGTGTTGACAAAGTCCGCACAAGAGAGTGCCATAGCAGATCCTTTGCCCCCCATTGCTAAAAAGAAAAAAACACTGGCCAGCTTCTTTGTCCAAGATGCAACCACCCCTTACACTTCTTCATTAACACCTCGCAAGTCCATTGAGAATGAGTTGTCAAGCTATTTATAGTCAGTATGTTTGGAGAGTGAGGCAGATCCACTACAATGGTGGCAGGAACATGAGGTTGCCAATCCAGCACTGAGCACCCTAGCAAAAAAGTACCTCTGTGTGCCTGCGACTAGCAGTCCTTCTGAAAGTATCTTCAGCTGCAGTGGAAATATAGTTACTTGTCAAAGGGCTGCACTTAAGCCTGATACAGTAGACAGATTGGTATTCCTTGCTCAACATATTAAAATGTAAAAGAGTTACACAAACTTGTTTTTTGGCTATTTGTTGATGGCTACAACAGAGTTAATGCAATGAGGTTGAGTTGTTTTATTTTGAATGAAAAGGCGGCAATATATATTATTTCTTTTATTTTACAGTTAAATTATTATACAATCAGGGACATCCTAAATGTTGCAGAAACACTTTGTTCCTATGCACTGCCTACCTTGAGTTGAGTTATTTAATTTTTTAATGAAAAGAAGGCAATATGTATCTTCCTTTATTTTACAGTTAAATTATAATTTTTGTATACAGGGATTTTTTTTTTAAATGTCGCAGAAGCACTTTGTTCCTACAGGAGCTGCCTACCTCTTTGCACTTCAATAAAAAAAAGACTGGTATTTGGCATATTTGTTTTTGCAGTAGTTTTTGGGGGGTTATTTTTCCTGTAAAGATATCGACATATACAGGTCCTTCTCAAAAAATTTGCATATTGTGATAAAGTTCATTATTTTCCACAATGTAATGATAAAAAATAAAATTTCATATGTTTTAGATTCATTGCACACCAACTGAAATATTTCAGTTGTTTTATTGTTTTAATACTGATGATTTTGGCATTCAGCTCATGAAAACCCAAAATTCCTGTCTCAAAAAATTAGCATATCATGAAAAGGTTCTCTAAACAAGCTATTAACCTAATCATCTGAATCAACTAATTAACTTTAAACACCTGCAAAAGATTCCAGAGGCTTTTAAAAACTCCCAGCCTGTTTCATTACTCAAAACCGCGATCATGGGTAAGACTGCCGACCTGACTGCTGTCCAGAAGGCCATCATTGACACCCTCAAGCAAGAGGGTGAGACACAGAAAGAAATTTCTGAACAAATAGGCTGTTCCCAGAGTGCTGTATCTGGAGGAAGACTGGGGAGAAGGAAATGCCAAAATGCCAGAAGTCCAGTGTCAAGTACCCACAGTCAGTGATGGTCTGGGGTGCCATGTCAGCTGCTGGTGTTGGTCCACTGTATTTTATCAAGGGCAGGGTCAATGCAGCTAGCTATCAGGAGATTTGGGAGCACTTCATGCTTCCATCTGCTGAAAAGCTTTATGGAGATGACGATTTCATTTTTCAGCACGACCTGGCACCTGCTCACAGTGCCAAAACCACTGGTAAATGGTTTACTGACCATGGTATTACTGTGGCAATAAGCGGTCTAGGATCTTAGTTGTGAGTTAAAATATGGTGATACTTGTCGACTACGCCACCCTGAATCAATCAGGGAATAGACCCAGTAATTATACTAGGCCACACAGGTTCGTGTGTGCCAGGGAGGTCAGAGACGTAAGTACAATGAGATTACAAATAATCTTTTATTGAAATACAAAATTGTAAAACACAGTATTTCCTCTTTTTAAAAACCAGGGCACTCAACAAATATACACATAATTGACGACAAAAGGATCTCAGGGGGCAGCACCAATGGCTCATATAACATAAGTCCTCTACCCAAAAGGGTAGGAGGAGCTTCAGGGAAAATCTGCTTTCTTAACCACAAGACAACCAAAAGAAAGGACAAAAAAAAAAAAAACAGTTTGAGGCTACCAGCGGAAGGACCACTTTTAGGCTTTTCCAAAAGCACGATCCTACTCACGCACACACCACACGTCACCGTGCACTTAGATCACACACAGGCTTCAAAAGTGTCACCCACTGCAGCACCACCACAATGCAAGAAACGGTCCTTCCGCTGAAACACCTCATTTCCTTGGAAAAAAAAAAACCGAACAGCTGGGTTTAATACAACCCTAAAAATAACCAAAAACGATAAAGCCAAACATACAAATACACATAATCAAGGTGGCCAAAGACCTGCTTACACTTAAAAAACAAAATGCACGTAATTAAAAACAAAGAAAGAATAAACAAACTAATGCAACTCACACGTACGCAAACACTCACACCCTTAAATGAAACAAAACTAATCACAAACACACATGGTTATACTAGGAAGAATAGCAAAAGATAGAGCTGATGTAGCACACACGCATACCCACCCACGCACACTAGTGCGCACACTATCACTCGGATTATACTTCTCTCGTGCACTCAAAGAAAGGAAAACAGAAGGTAGACGGTACAATCCCGGTAACGAGCACGTCGACCCGTGACGATTCGCAGCAAGATGGAAAGCAGCACGAACACTGCAGTTTATCAAGAGGGGCTCAGATTCCCGCGAAGCCCAATCACTGCTGATACAGAGAGAGATTGTGACGAAAACCAGAAAATCCGTCCGGAGGACGAGAGGGAAGACCCACGAGTAGTATTAACATATACCTTGTGTCACTTTTTGATTGATTTATGGCTCTGAGTTGTGCTGCGCTTCTGATTTATGATGGGCCGCTGACAGGCTCCGGTATGTCTAGGCTGAGTGACGCCGTGTGACATCCTCCAGCAGTGACATCCTGGTCGGAGGTGTGAAAGAAAGGTGTCTGGCCCATGGCCTTCCGGGTTTATTGGCCGTCTACCTGCGCGATAGTTGTTACGTCGGTGTGTATTCTGTCTGCTGGGGAAGCCCTGCGTTCACACTTCGTCAAAGGTGCGGGTATAAATGTGTGTTAAATGCGAACACAGTCACTGAAGCCGTGTCACGCGTCACGGTCCTCTGCAGTATTTTCCAAGCCAGATTGTGTTGTTGGAAAACGTGAGTGCAAGAAGATGGAAGCCAGTCTTAACATTTAAGTGTTTTTTTATTATTTAGTAACATTGTTAAGGAAGATTATTTATTTATATGAGTGTCGCTGTTGTATTGCGTTACTTAAGGTTTTATCTGCCCGCTTCAGATGGTGATAGTTTGAGTCTCTTCGATCTTGTTGAGGAGATTGATTTCCTGAATCAAGCCAGCGGTATGTATAATTATGTTTAAATGTTCCATTCATTGTGTGTGTGTGTGTGTTGGATAATGTTTTGTTTTCGCCAGGAGGTGTGGCTGTACATAGGCAACACAACGTGGGTGCCTCTTCACGAGAGAGCTCGGAAGCACTTGCGGACGGTAATGTTAAATGTTGTTACGCCCGTGTGTTTAAACAGTGTTGTGGATGTGTAAAAAATACCTTATCTTCTATGGGTTTTTGTTTTTTAGCACGGGTGAAGCGGGTAAAGATCAAGGCCTTAGTACATGCACCTCAGCGAGGCCGCGAGTCTGGTAACGTGGATGTTACGCCCCTCGGTAAGTGCTTTGTAATTCGGCTTTATCAAACATTATTATATACTGCTATGGTTTGTTGAATTTATTTTAAAACTTTAACATATATATATTTCCAGATGGTTTATCAAACGTTGTGAGCAGTGTTGGTGCGTCTGAATGTGCGAATGATCCGGATAAGGGCTTAGTGGCAAAACCGAAAAATAGACTGAAACGTAAAGCGGCCGTGTTGTTCCATGCGGACGCAAAAGCTTCAGCTGCTGGGTCTTCGAGAGAGGTGCCACAGACATCTTTACCGAAAAAGCCAAGACGATCAGCTGTTAAAAGTAAGTAACGAACAAAAGCCGTTGGATTGTTTTCTGTTCACACTAAATCTGAAAGATAAATGTTTTTATTTGGATGTGATAGTGTGAGGTCGAATGTGTTTGGGGGTGTATAATGTGTCAATACGTTAGTTTAGAACTGTTGTTATCATACATCTGCATTAGTTGTTGAAAAAACATAAAACACAAACCCTAATATCTCTTACAGTAGGCGTTTTATTTATCATTTTAGATGACGACATTGGAGAACTGTGTGTAAAAAGTGTAGACATGTTGATTTTTTAGCCTGCTGCGCCATCTATAGGGGTGCACTAGTATTACAATGTCTGTTCCATAAATGTTAGCCTGGTCTTATTTGATTGTTTGTTTATATATATATATATATATATATATATATATATATAACACTACATATTGTTTTTAATGTTACAACAGTACCAGTCTGATTTTTATTTTATTTTTAGTCTTAGAAAATATAGTTATTATTAATATTACTGTTATTATTATAATATTAATACACATTTGTACTAATTTTTTGTTTTGCACCACTTTTCTACTTCTTAACAGAGGTGGTCGTAGTTCCCGATATAAATGATGTTCAGAGCTGGAGTGATGGTCTGATACATTCGTGGGACGACTGTGTATTTACAAACGACCCTAAAGAAACACTGCAGTCTGTACCATCCAGCGATCGTGTGGTGTCCGTGGAAGAATCCGACTCTGAACTGCTGCCTTCAAATCAGGAGGCTTACAAACGGGAATCACAACCCAATATAGACAATCAGCACATAACCAGACTGATACAGGACTCTGTCAAGACCGCATTGAATGCCTTCGAGGTACGTTTTGATAAACGCCTTAATGCCATTGAGAGAAGTTTAGATGCTAATGAGTCAACACAACAACAACAGGGAATTTGGATTAAACAGGGCATAGCGGCGCAACGGCTGCATAGTGGCGCTATTCAAAAAGTAGCCAGAGAACAAGGCCTGACTACAGAATTGTTAAAGCAACTTGTGCTCATGCTTAAAAAAACTTGGGTGAGTTGACAACGTTTTTTTTTTTTTTTTTTAATACTATGTTGTTGTTGTTTTGTTTTCTGTTGTTGTTTTTTCAACATTTGTCAGACGCTGTGTGTAATTTTAGTCTGGATGTATAGTTGTTTGTTAGGTCGTTTTTCATTCTATCTTTTTCACTGTATGGACACAGGGTTTATTATCCATAGTTTTTAAGGTATGGCCACAGGTGATTTAAATAAATAAAATAAAAAGATCTGATTTAAAAATGCCTAAACGTTGTCGGGTGCCAGATGGTTTTGATTCGGATCCGGTAGCTAGGTTTAGACGAAACGATGGTAGTGTGGTGCCCCTTGAACGGTGCAGTAACACAGAAACATTGCTCTATTTAATACAGACTGTGGAGGACATGAATAGGTCTGAGTCTACAACTGGTACGTTGGTAGAATTATTAAACATCGTGAGATCAATGTCCGATGAGGATCCTGAACCAAATAATGATTTTGAACACGTTGTAAATACCCAACAAGCAGGAGAGGTGTTAGAACCTCCTCCAGAGCCAAATTCTGCATTTGATCATCTTGTGTCTTTTCACCAGTCAGGAGAGGGTCCAGGTACCCAGACACATTGCACACTCAACCCTGATGCGCCCAATATGGGGCTCACAGATAGAGATATAGAATCACTTGTAACAGTGGGTGGTGATGTTAGTGGGTACACTGTACTGCCACGAGCTCGGTTCAATGGTCTGGAAATCCACAGGGTTATAAATTTGCGAGAGATATCTTCGACAGATTTAGCAGCCTACACAGTGTTTTTACATGACACACTTTCTGAAATTGTGGCGTTTTCCAGACTGTTAGGCGGAGACGGCTGTTTAATCTGTTGATCACATGTTCTCTGAGCACAGATCTGCTGTTCACTGATCGATTGCTCCTGTCTGCCTTCCTGCCTGCTGTGAGTTTGTTTGCGTCGAGGCTGTGAGCTCTACGCCTCGTATTAGCTTCGTATTTCTTTCTGTTTTGAACCATCATTTACTATAATTTCTAGTTGTTTATATTACTAAATATAGTTTACCCACCATCTCAGATTAACCTTACATCGCTAGCTTCCGTTATTGTTAGCACCGCACGCTAGTTTATTTATTATTTATTTTCTCTCGCGCGCCCGCGCCTTTGAGTTCATAAAAGCCCAGGTAAGTAAGAATCAATCAAGACAAACAGTGAGTAATGTCTTGTCCTGTTATTGTCACCTGTGTCACATGTCATATGATTAGTATAGCCTTCTCCGATGGCAATATAGGATTTATTTGTGATAAATTCAAGGAGACAGTCAGGCTGACGGAGAAGATTTCAGAGCTAGAGACACGCATCCAAACTTTAATTGAGGATAGTAAGGATAGTACTAGAGCTTTAGATACTATTTTGGATGCGCCTAGCATAGTGAACTCTGTACATGATTCGGTTCCGGCTGAAGTAGAGCCCACGCAGCAGGGCAGATCGGTGACCGTGAGAGATCGCTCTAGTCGCGGATTAAAAAACCACTCTTCCGTTCCGATTACCATAACAAATCGATTTGCCCCACTCAGTGAAACACCCACTGAGAATTCTGTTGATTGTGCCCTGGTAATTGGTGATTCGATCACACGGAACGTGAAAATAGAGACACCAGCCACCATAGTCACATGTTTGCCGGGAGCCAGAGCGCCTGACATCAAAGCAAATTTAAAAGTGCTGGCTAATGATAATCGTAAATTCTCTAAGATCATTATTCATGTCGGCACTAATGATGTTCGACTCCTCCAGTCGGAGATCACCAAAATTAATATTAAAGAGGTGTGTAAACTCGCAAGTATGATGTCAGGCACTGTAATTTTCTCTGGCCCCCTTCCTGTTCGCAGGAGTGATGAGATAGTTAGCAGATTGGCCTCACTCAATGGTTGGTTGTCTAAGTGGTGTCAGTTGAATAATATAGAATTCATAGACAATTGGAAAAGTTTTTGGGGCAAGCCTGACCTGTTGAAAAGAGATGTTGTTCATCCCTCCTGGGATGGTGCTGCTCTTCTCTCTAGTAATATGGCACATAGTCTTTGAGCTAAAACATGACAATCTGGGGCTCAGGTCAGGAAGCAGACAGACTGGCTAAACCGACCGTCTGCTAGCGGCCTCGCGTCACCAGGGTCAGATAAATCCCATCACATAGAGCCTCTTTCACCTAGATATCATCATATAGAGACTGTGTCTGTTCCCCGTATTTGGAAATCCAAAAAACTTCAGGTAAAAAATTTAATTGATGTTAAACAAATAAAAAACAGATATAATACAGATGAACAAATGATAAAGCTTGGGTTGCTGAATATTCGATCCCTTACTTCAAAATCGCTCATAGTTAATGATATGATTTCAGATTATAATCTAGATGTGCTGTGTTTGACAGAAACCTGACTAAAACCAAACGATTACATTACTTTAAATGAGTCAACCCCACAAGATTACTGTTTTAAACATGAACCTCGTCTAAAACGCAAAGGGGGAGGTGTTGCTGTAATTTATAGTAATATTTTCAAAACCACTAAGAAATCTATTTTTAAATATACTTCTTTTGAAGTGTTGCTGCTTAATGTAAAAATATATAGTGTAAACGATAAATCACGTTTGAGATTTCTGCTGGCTTCTGTATACAGGCCACCAGGGCACCATAAAGATTTTATCAAAGAATTTGCGGACTTTCTATCAGAATTAGTATTGGCTGCCGATAAAGTACTAATTGTTGGTGATTTTAATATACATGTAGATAATGAAAAAGATGCATTGGGATTGGCACTTAAAGACATTGTAAACTCAATTGGAGTTAGACAACACGTGTCAGGACCCACTCATTGTCGTAATCATACTCTAGATCTAATATTATCACATGGAATAGATGTTGATGCCGTTGAAATTCTGCAGCAGAGCGATGACATCTCAGACCATTATCTAGTCTCATGTAAATTACATTTAGCCAAGGCTGCAAAGCCAACTCCGTGTTATAAATATGTTAGACCTATAACTTCTGCCACTAAAGATTGCTTTATCAATAATCTTCCTAATCAGTTTCATCATCTCAGCATCCCGGATAGCTTAGAAGAACTTGATATTGCAACAGAAACTTTTAACTCTCTCTTTTCCAGCACTTTAGACGCAGTTGCTCCGTTGCGCTTAAAGAAGATTAAAGAAAATAGTCCAACGCCGTGGTACAACGAGCACACTCAGGCCCTTCAGAGAACAGATAGAAAAATGGAGCGCAACTGGAAGAAAACAAAACTAGAGGTATTTCGGATTTCATGGAAAGAGAGCTCGATTGCTTACAGAGAGGCTTTAAAAGCTGCTAGATCTGCTTATTTTTCAACCCTATTAGAAGAAAATAAACATAATCCTAGGTATTTATTTGAAACAGTGGCTAAACTAACGAAAAAGAAAGCTTCAAGCACAGAAGTTTCAGGCCAACACAGTAATGACTTTATGAACTTCTTCACTTATAAGATTGATAATATCAGGGAAAAAATTATAACTATGCAACCGTCTACTACAGTATCGCATCAGGGAGTGCATTGTCTCCCTGAGGAAAAATTTTATTCATTTGTTGCTATAGGAGGGGAAGAATTCTGCAAACTCGTTAATTCATCTAAATCGACAACTTGTATGTTAGACCCTATACCGACTAAGCTATTGAAAGAGATGCTTCCAGAGATCATAGATCCTCTTCTTAATATAATTAATACGTCTTTGTCTCTAGGATACGTACCAAAAACCTTTTAAGCTGGCTATGACAAAACCGCTTGTTAAAAAAATGCAACTTGATCCTTCAGAATTAGTCAATTACAGGCCGATCTCAAATCTGCCTTTTCTGTCAAAGATATTAGAAAAAGCAGTATCCTCACAACTGTGTTCCTTTCTTGAAATAAATGATATCTGCGAAGGATTTTCAGTCAGGATTTAGACCGCACCATAGCACTGAGACAGCTCTCATTAGAGTTACAAATGATTTACTTTTATCATCCGATCGTGGTTGTATCTCTCTATTAGTGTTACTTGATCTTAGTGCTGCATTTGACACAATTGACCACAACATTCTTTTAAATAGACTAGAAAACTATGTTGGCATTAGTGGACTTGCACTAGCATGGTTTAAATCATACTTATCTGACCGTTATCAGTTTGTAGCAGTAAATGAAGAGATGTCTTATCGATCACAAGTTCAGTATGGCGTACCACAAGGCTCAGTGCTAGGACCGCTGCTGTTCACTCTGTACATGCTACCATTAGGACATATCATTAGGAAACATGGAATTAGCTTTCATTGTTATGCCGATGATACTCAGCTCTATATTTCTTCAAAACCTAACGAAACTTACCAATTCACAAAATTAACGGAATGCATAGCTGATTTTAAAAAATTGGATGACTAGTAATTTCCTACTACTAAACTCTGAAAAAACAGAGATTCTAATTATTGGACAAAAAAACTTCCACACGTAATAACCTAGAATACTGTCTAACACTTGATGGCTGCTCTGTTAAGTCTTCGTCGTCGGTTAGGAACCTGGGTGTGCTCTTTGATAGCAATCTTACATTTGAAAGTCACGTGTATAGTATCTGTAAAACCGCATTTTTCCATCTTAAAAACATATCTAAATTACGACATATGCTCTCATTAACAAATGCGGAACAATTAGTTAATGCTTTCATGACATCAAGACTAGATGATTGTAATGCTCTACTGGGTGGTTGCCCTGCACGCTTAATAAATAAACTACAGCTGGTCCAAAACGCTGCAGCTCGAGTTCTTACTAGAACAGGAAATATGACCATATTAGCCCGGTTCTGTCAACACTGCATTGGCTGCCTATTAAACATCGTATAAATTTTAAAATATTGTTGATTACTTACAAAGCACTAAATGGTTTAGCTCCGCAGTACTTGAGCGAGCTCTTAACGCATTATAGTCCTTCACGTCTATTGCGATCTCAAAATTCAGGCCAGTTGATAATACCTAGAATATCAAAATCGACTGCTGGCGGTAGATCCTTTTCCTATTTAGCACCAAAACATTGGAACAGTCTTCCTACCATTGTCCGGGAAGCAGACACACTCTGTCAGTTCAAAGCTAGACTAAAAACACATCTCTTTGACCTAGCATACACATAATATATTACAGACTTCAATAATTCAATGTTAGGCTGCATAGATTAGGTCAGCCGGAACTGGGAACACTTCCCTTAAATCCTGATGTACTCGTTACATCATCATAAGATGAATGGCATCTACGCTAATTTCAGTGTCTTTGTTTATCCCGAGGTTTTCCCGCAGCCTACCGGATCCAGGCCGTATCCAGATCTGACTAGGAGCTTTGCTTGGACCCAATGACAACGCAGTGCTGAAGTACCAACTAGCCTCTCCCTATGGAGGATCCCTTTCCCACTCTACAGATAAAACGTTGTGATTCCGGTTTCAATGGTATTGTCAGATATGGTATTGTACCAATCATTAAACGATGCCCTGTCTCGTTAAGTGGTCTTACGCAGATGGGAAAGGCACCCAGACTCGTGACATTAACGTATTTCTCGGGGCTTTTACAACAGCCCACGCACGGTTAGAGCTTTATGATCTTATGGATAGGTTGGGTGATAGGCTGCTTTATTGTGATACAGATAGTGTTGTGTTCACGTCTAAAGAGGGTGAATATGAGCCCCCACTGGGGCCATATCTTGGAGACCTTACTGATGAAGTTGGGGATGGAGACCACATAGTGGGATTTTCTTCAAGTGGGCCGAAAAGTTACGGGTACAGAACTGCTATGGGTAAGGTCTGTATGAAGGCCAAAGGCATCACACTAAACGCTGTAAACTCTGAGACCATTAGGTTAGACACATTAATTGGTCTTGTCGATCAATATGTGAAGGGGCGGGGTGACAGTAATCACATTCTCGCATACACCGACAGTATAGTGAGGAACAAAAAGCAGTTCACATTGCACAACAAGTCAGTTGTGAAAAAATTTAAAGTTGTATACAACAAGCGTGTACTGCTACCCGACCTAACTACGCTACCATATGGCAAATGACAACGTTTTTTGGGCACCGGGGTGCGCTAGACCCTGATGGTTTTGATTTCAGATTACAACATCCATTTTCATGTGTGTTAAGTGGTCCCTCTAGCTCAGGAAATTTTTTTTTTGTAAAAACGTTGTTGGAAAATGCTAGAAGTGTAATTTCTAAAATAATTGAAAACATTGTGTACATTTATGACTGCTGGCAACTTATGTATGATGAACTGTTAAAACTGTATGATATCAAATTTATTGATGGTATCCCGCAGACTCTGAATGATGATCGCTTGTTTCCCACCAACAAGACAAATTTTGTGATATTGGATGATGTTATGAAAGATGCTAGCAGCAATTCAAAAGTTGAACGTTTGTTTACCAACTATGTGCACCACAGAAGCTTGAGTGCCATATATATTGTACAAAACTTATTTTTTCAAGGTAAATCCAGCAGGACTATCAGTTTGAACACAAATTATTTGGTATTGTTTAAAAACCCTAGAGACAATACCCAAATTAATGTGTTAGCGCGTCAGATGTACCCCAGGAACACAAAATACTTTATGGAGTGTTATGAAAATGCGACCAGCATCCCTTTCGGGTATCTTTTGATTGACTTTAAAGCGAAAACGCCAAAACAGTACCGTCTCAGAATAGATATTCTGTCACAACATCCAGTTGTGTACATTCAGAAAAGAAAACATTTACAGAGAGATTTGAAAAAATGTCTGCAAGACTTTTAAGAAACCTACCTCTTTTAAAATTGTTATTAAAAGCCACGCCTAGACAAAGACGCGTTATTTTAGAGGCGGCCTCAGACGAGCTCATTGTGACATTGTGTGACGTAGCTCTTAACGTAGTCCATGGTAATATTCCGCTAACACCACAGCAATATCAGAAACTGAAGAGAAGTGAGATCAAAATTGTTGCAGATAAAAAGGTTGGAGTTAGACGCAAAAGACGGTTAATCAACCAACAAGGAGGATTTCTACTACCTTTGTTAAGTGTCGCAATCCCGTTTATAACCAGTTGGGTTACATCTAAATAAGTTTGGTGATGGAGTATGCTGAGAAGATGTTTTTAGTCCCGCAACACCAGTTGGATAAACTAAAATCCTCTAACACCCGTGAGTCTATACAACAGGTTGTGGAGAATGACCTGGACATGACTATAAGAAATATTTTGCACAGGTCTGATCTGGATCACCATGAAAAAGCTAAGATGTACACTGGTGTTTTGCAGAGGTTTTTAACACTCACTAGACAAGGGGATAGGGAATCCTCCACATTAACATTAAGTCTACCACAGCCTAGTAATGTTGAAAAAGAAGACCCACCCACAACAGGGCATGTGAGTGCCCATGACGATTTGGGTGATTTTGCAGGCGAGATTTTAAAGAATATTCCGAAGAGGAGTGTGAAAAATGTTCGTTACATTTTAGATAAAATGTCTAAAACTAAAGATGTTACTTCATGGACTGAGTCGGGAGAGTTTGTGTTTAAAGGCAGAACAATCCCTGGTTCACACATGCTTGACTTAGTTAAAAGCGTCACGGCTCCACAAAAGATTGCTGACGAGCGGAGACCTGGCGGGTGGCACGAGTTTCTGGAGGCATTTGCTAGTTTAAATCTGTCATACTCTGTGGTACCAAAGCACAATGTCAGACATCCAATTAACTCTTTCAAAACCAAATCGACCACGACTATATCAGGATCATCTAAGAGGAGTAAGAAACAGAAAGCGCTTCCAGGCACCCCGATACATTCAAAATATCCAGAAGACCTCGTATCTAATTCACCCAATCTCGAGCAGAGTCAGTGGTCAAGTTTTTAATCTCACAGTTTGTATGTGTTGTGTTCTCATTTTCTCTCTTCTTTTTTTTGAGAACTTATGATGTGATGTATGTGTAATAAAAGTGGTATTAAAGAAACAAATTTGTGTTCTCTAGTTGTTTTTTTATTTAAAAAAATTAAGCATGAGACATGAACATTTCACCCATTTGTACACACTGAACACATTTGAAAACATTTTCACTACATGGAGCTTGTTTTAGTTTTCTCACAAATGCTGACACCTTTTTGTCATTTTTAATAAAATCGTTGGTATACAATTTCAGCACATAATCATAATCAAATCCCTTTGCCATGTGGTAGAGAAAGAACACACAATGCTGTCCACAGGTGTTTGATGAAAAATCTTGGACTTGCACAGTCGAATGTAGTACTTGACTAGAGTTGAGCTTTAAAAAGTTTTTGATAATCGGCGGAAAACCATGATAATCTGGCTTATTACAGAAGCTGTCGAAAAAACATCCTACACCATTATCGTTAATGTAGATAGCCAACCAGTGTTCCCCTGGGAGTCCTGAAGGATGTGTATTGATCAAAACCATTGCTGGTAGTTTTCTTAAAGGGGTTTTTGGTAGATAGTCACATGGTAGAACTCCAAGAAAATAAGTATCGCATGAAACCTTATCCATGACAGCCGTAAGCTGTACAGTGTTCATTTGAGTGTATTAGTAGTAATCAACCAGGATCTGTCGGCGATTTGACACCTCAATCAAACTATCAAACAAAGCTTAAACAATTAAGTTAACCGTGCGTGGTAGTGGCTGTCTAAAACGGGCTTCTAGTCTAATATTGCCACTTTTGATAAGCGATACGTGTTGGCTACACTCCTCGTCTGGTGCGAAATTGAACGCGTAGAGTGTATAGCCGTGCAGAAAATCCTCTCTATCGATACATAGAGGCTGGTATTTAAGATGCCTTCCAGAAGCTAACGCTAACTGGTAAAACTCCCGCACTGCAGAAAAATTTTCATATTCAGGTTGCAGGGGCTTCGCTGGGTACTGTTGCCCATCCAGATAAATGGCCAAAAATTCTAAATCATAGTTTTTAAACGCAAATGGGTTTTTATTATAGGCACCCACAAATGCATCATTATCAACCATAGCTAGAACCAGAGATTTCGGTAGAGTTCCTGAGAATAAGTTTTCTTGATTGCAGACACGTGAGCCTGCAGGTATTGAGAAGTTTTTCAGACACACTCTGTCGATGGGGTATTTGGCTGTGGTTGAGAGTAGGGCTTGTGCATGACCCAGTCTCACAGCTGGTGACACAGACACTTTTTTCACAAATAGCGATGCAGACACGATGTTTAGTTTATAGGCTGTAGCGTTGCTCCTCATCAGGCAGAATTCATCTTTACCTCTAGTCATTCTAATTTTAAGATCTAATCCATTAAGTAATAGTTTTTCCTGAAAGAAGATATCACTGTGAACAGGTGCGAGTAGTTCGACCACATTACTAGCATTGGTGAAGGCTGCTCTCTTTGTCAGACCGTGATTTCCCCCAGCAGGGTCAGCCACATCCATCTGACCCGCCGTGTCCTTGTAAAAGAGCCCTGCTGAGAAAAGCGTTTTGAGGGCATCTTTACCATAATTGGTGAGACATTCTATCATACAGCGGTATGGATATGTGCTAGAACTCTATGATATAAGCCGATCTCCAAGCGATACATCCACTTGTGAAAAAAACGTAGCTCCAGGATAGTTAACAAGACCTACGGGATCTCCGTCTGCAATATCCGTCCCGTCAGCATTAGTGATTTTGAGGCGCAAAAAAACTAATGTGTTGTTTAGATCTATGTAATCCTCTCCATTCCCCGCAATAAAAAATTCCAGCGGAGATGTGTCAGAAATCGCTGATAATAGCGGAACTTCTATATAAGTGTTTTTTTCAATTGCTGTTTGAGTTAGTGATACAGTAAACAGATCCAGCCCCATACATAACTCCGCCTCCTGCGTACCCGGGGTGTCCGCTGCCTGCCTAATTTTGATTCTGGTAATAGGCAACGTAACACATAGGGTCAACATTGTGATTGTTGAAATATGCCATTTTAAACAAAGTGTTTTACAGGCCTGAAGTGAAGTTTACTGCACACTTTCCCGTAAGAAAATGGGACGTGTTGATTTTGATCGTCCTTCACTTCTATAACAATATCTGTGATGACTGATTTGTTGATAGACGCGTAGTGGGGTTTGTCGTATCGAACACTGTGTTGTGGCAAAACTTCTGTTAAACATCATCACTGCGTAAGAGACACTCAGAGTCAAATTAATAAAAAAGAAAAGTATTTATTCTTGCAAGAATAGGCCCAGTCACCAACACAGCAGTTACCCTGTGAAGTGAGTGACGCGCACCAGGAAGACATGAGACAGCCTTTATACTCTTTTCAAGGTTCCTCCTCACAGCAGGTACCCTTTCACCCACTCAGATAAGGTCCCCAACTGCTGTTCAGTTTCTACTAAAGACACAACCTGGCCCTGAAATAAACTAGCCAAATCTTGACCATTCCTAAGGTCAAGAGGTCCTGTCCCATATATTCCTGAAACGTCACGCACCAGCACGTACACACATATACTTTTACACATTGAATAGGTTCAATCCCTTATGATATCTGTTAGGAATAAATGACTATTACATTTCTACAACAATTCCCCACTTTTTATCATTCTGAATACCCATAATCACAATAATAAACAAAAAGACAAATTTTAAGTCATATCATCACGCTACTCTTCATCTCTGGTTTTCGCATAACTGATCACTCTTCATAAACATTTGTGAAATATTATTTAGAAAAGAAAAAGCTTAGGCTGTTTTGCAAGGATAGTCCCTTAAATATTAGCAAGCAAGTAAAGAATTTAATTAAACCCGGGCTAAATGAATAGGCACTGCTATTGCACTCTCGACCTAGATCGAACCCTCAGTCACCTCAATTAAATAAGAAATAGTGTACAGATTACTTAGGAAAACAACACCATCAATTCACACTGGTTATTTTAGCAGGTCATCAAAAATACAAAGAATAAAAGTAGAATAGAATCCTTCATTTCAAACCCTCTCCTTGTACGCCACCTCGTAACACGGATGACCGCTGTTTGTAACCTTCTTTAAATCTTTGCCCTTAATCTTTCTCAGAAAAAAAAAATAGAAGAAAAACAACCAGAACATACATTTAACACATCTCACTGTAGCTTCCACTACCTGTCTCGTCACATAATTTTGTTAATCCTTGGGATAGACTGTCATTTTTATTTTTTTTTACCAATTGAACAGACAGCAGGTTTTCACCTGTCTCTGTTATCGTGTTCACCCATGAATAACAAAATTATCATAACACATACAATCCTAACTCCTACCATTAAGCCTTTTCCATTAAATTTATGTCCATCTCCACATTTTATTCACTTCTAATTCAATTTATTAAGCTCTATTGAATGCACTGTTTAACAAATCTAACCAGAGAAGTCTTATAATTTTATCCATTCCTCTAACCAAATTATTTGTTCAAAATTAATTCTAATATCTCTAGTACGGACACATCAATCAATAGAATTTCTACATTTACAATCAAATCAATACCTAGTTCGATTCAATCAAACAAAATCATCAAAATCATCACAAAAATAGATTCTTCTGTTAAACTTAAACCGTCAGTTGGCAGTTGGTTCCTCCAGGTGTGTTGATCATCTTGTTCGCCCCATGGACGTTCCGTGTTCGCCAGGGTGACACTTTGCGTGCCGTTGCAATGGTCTTTCCCTCGTAGGCGAGGCAGACAGTTACTAGCACAGTCTTCTTTAAACCTCACTTTCTGCTCTATTGGATGGTTGAGGCCTGTTGGTGTTGTCTAAGGTGAGAGGCTTGGACCCAGGTGTCACACTCTCCAACCATTTTCTGATCCTTACAAGGTCTTCCCTTTTAATCACGACCGCACCCCCACTGGAATGAACCATTCCTTGCCTGCTGTCACCTGTGAATGGAGACCTTAACTATTTTGTTAGTGATGCTTGTCTAGCCGCTCGTCCCTTTTGGTGTGACCTGTGGAATCAACAGCCTGAAACATATTATCACCAGATAATTTCTTGCCCATTTAATAGCACTCATGGTCCTTTTCCCCTGAAAAACACTCAACCCACTTTGCTCATGTCCACAACACAATATTTATATATTTGGAACAGAATCATTTCTGTTTGCTGCAATCCATCCTGACATTCTGCAAAAGGAAAATCTTAAGTTATGCGCTGCGCAGGTGTGGAACCTTTCTCCTACAATAATAACCCAGGCCAGTTAGCCAAATTCATCCATAGCCATCATTTTATTGGGCACATTCTGCCCTGTATCAAAAGTCTGCATGATCTATAGAGAAAAACAAATGTCGAGGTTATTTTCAGATAGTAAAGTACACGTAGTTTCTTTTGTCTGCTGTGCTGCCACGGCCTTCGCTGCTGCATCTGCCCTGGCGTCTCCTGTTGAAACAGTCCTGCTATATTTTGAATACACTCGAAGCAATTATGAAAGTAAATATAAAGTTGTATTAAAGTACCAATTAAGTTGTACCAAAACTTGTACCGGTGTCGGTGTCTGTTCCTGAGCCGTTGTCGGTGTCTGATCCTGAGCCGGTGTCGGTGTCTGTTCCTGAGCCGGTGTCTGTTCCTGAGCCGGTGTCGGTGTCTGTTCCTGAGCCAGTGTCGGTGTCTGTTCCTGAGCCGGTGTCGGTGACTGTTCCTGAGCCGGTGTCGGTGACTGTTCCTGTGCCTTGGCCGCCCGAGGGGTCCTCACCGCCCTGGCCGCCCGAGGGGTCCTCACCGCCCTGGCCGCCCGAGGGGTCCTCACCGCCCTGGCCGCCCGAGGGGTCCTCACCGTCCTGGCCGCCCGATGGGTCGTATTCCCCGCTCTGGCCGTCCGATGGGTCGTATTCACCGCCCTGGCCGCCCGATGGGTCGTATTCACCGCCCTGGCCGCCCGAGGGGTCTTCACCGCCCTGGCCGCCCGAGGGGTCTTCACCGCCCTGGCCGCCCGAGGAACTCTGTTTCGCCCTAGTCTGTTCCTGGTCTGTCCTTCCCGTCCCGCCCTGATGTTTCTTTCCTGTTTTCCTCCTTGGCCTGATGGGGCGTCTGGTAGCCGCTCCGTAGGGAGGGGGTTATTTCACATGTCTGTCCTGTCTTGTGATGCACATGCGTGGTTGTTATGTTGAGCCATGTGCTCTTGTCATTGTTTGATCCCTCCCCCTTGTTATCTGATTTCTGGTTTATTTGCTCCACCTGTCTGTCTCGTTACCCTCGTTTGTTTGCCTACCTATTTAGTCTTCCTGTGATTGCTGTCCTGTGCTCGTTCGTTGTTATTGTTACGTGTGTTAGTCGCGTGGAGTTCTGTGCCTGTCCTGTCCTGCCATGTCTGTGTTGGATTAAGTTCTGAGACCTTGGATTTCTTTTGTTGGTTTGTTTATTTTATGTTTTATCTTTATTAAACCTCTTCATTTCACTCTGCACTTGAGTCCTCTTTTCCATTCTCCACTACCCACCGTGACAGCCTCATCCTGACTTTTGTTTTCATCTTCGACCAAACCATCATACCCGATCATACTTTTCCTTGAATTTTGTGCCAAAACAAATGTTTAATAAACACTCAATTACAGCAGCCAAAGAAAAACTTGTATTCAAAAGTCAAGGGTCAAGAGCCCAACTAAAGCAAATGCTGATCTCCATCATGGTGACCTTAAACTTTGTATTTCTTTTGTTTCTCTTTCCTTCAGTGATTCTGCTTGTTAACAACAGGTGTTCATCACTAATGATCAATCATCTCTTAATTGATCACTTAACTATACAATTATTATTCAATTATCATTCTGGGATCTAGAAATGTTCTATAACTCAATCATTTTGAGTTCTGTTAAAGTCATTCAAGCCACTTCAAGTTTCGGTATTATCTGAGTGCAGTGAACTCAATTTAATTTAGTACATATTACTGTTAGGTTTTACAGTGCATGTGCTGAGTGTGCCGACCATTTTTGCTCTTGTTAAACTAGCAAAAGTGGATTCGGACACGCACTATGTGCACTTGCGCCGTGCGCTTTAGAGTATGCGCTTAGAGATCATTAAAATAGGGCCCCTTATGTTCATCACTTACCTGCTCACTGATCCTAAACTATCTAAACTATCTGTGAAAAAAGACCTGTTAGACCCATCTTTGTTCAACTTCTCACCTCCTGTTTTATGACACTGTGACTGTACTTTTATTTGCCTATTACATGTTTTATATTGTTGAACAGTGGATAGGTTTAGGGGAGGAGTGGGCTTAGTTGCTCCAATATAAAAGTATATTTATTTATAATATGCAAATGCAAAGAATGAAACGCATTTTGATCTGACTTGACTGAAATTAATGTCGGAAAACAATGCTAAAGGGGTTGCCTATGGGTTAAAAATGTCAATATACGACGATTTGGGAGTGGAAATGTAATTTTAATGATTCAGAAATTATGAATAACTGTCTGGCCAACTGAGATTTCAGTTTGGAGATCAAGTTAGCTATTGAGCATAGTTGTTATAGCATTGGTTGCCGCAAAACTGCACCCAGCTTTTAACTCGTGCCTATTTTAATGTTATGATACCAGTATGATATACTGGTACACTATGCAGCTGCAATTAATTATCTGTGCTTTTTTCCTGTTTTCTTTCTTTCAAATAAATGGCATCTTATATATTTTGTATATTCTAATTTAGTAGCTTGTTGTTGTTGTTGATTTTGGCATCATGAAGGTGCAGAAATTTGGCTAAAGCAAGTTTCTGTATGTTTTAACCTTTTCTCTTTCTAAATCTTTGACCCAGCATCCCTCCTTCACTCTTTAAGATGAAAGAGTTTTATAATTGACCATGAAATGCACTTGCATTATTGAAGCTTTGAAATTCTGCTGTCTCTGATAATTGCAACACGAGTAATGAAATCAGGAACACACTTTATTTTAGCGGCATGTGCGGATTTGAGTTGCACATTTCCTCAAATTCCTCAAGCTATACATTCCACCCAATTCCATCAACCCATCTTAATCACTTTATATTTTCATATATTTGAGCAATCCTCTCTCTCTCTCTCTCTCTCTCTCTCTCTCTCTCTCTCTCTCTCTCTCTCTCTCTCTCTCTCTCTCTCTCTCTCTCTCTCTCTTCCACCCATCCTTCTCTGCTTACACTGCGGGGATACATGGCACAGTTTTTATGTGTAATTTGCATAAGACATTGAAGTTTTTCGTTGGTATAACCTTGTGGTCTCTGTTCTTAGCTGGGAAATATGCAAATTGAAAAATAATACATCCATGTTTTCATGGTGAGAGATAAAACATTAAATACAAGGTTAAAATAAATTCAAATGACTAAATTTAATGCATATATTAAATAGACTAGTGATAAGACTGGAAGCATAAACACTTGGGAGTGGTAAAATAAATTATCAAAAACATAACATGGAACAAGGTTATGTACATTTTTACTGTACAACATTTCACAGTAGCACAGTATAACCAACTGAATGCATTAACAATGCAAACCTCCACTTGCCACATCCGTACAGTGTGAAAAATTACTATTAGAACATTTCGTCACAAAGAGTCAACATGTGCTCTGTGAATTCTTTGTATTTTTATTTATGGGTTGTTGCATTTGAAATGTATATAAAAATTTAGAAAAAAAAACTTTAGAATACTGTTCCTTCATTAATAAATAACTACACAGGAACAAATAAGGAACGAAATATTAACATTTTAGTAACTACTATTAACTAACAAGAACTTAAATGAATTAGTAATTAATAGTGCTCAGTTGAATGAGGTAATTCACTATTAGCACTACTGTAATCAGTAGTGTTTTTTTTTCATACATCCCAGAGGACTGGTAAGAACTATACAGTACAGGTTCATAATTAATGTGAATAATGCATAAAATATAATTCATTCTTAAGTGAAGATCATAGTAAACCAGTAGTAATTACTCAAGTACTATCAAGGAACAATTGTGTCACGGTGTGGTGTGAACAGAAGAAGGCGAAGCAGTCCAAAAGCTCAAGTTCCAACACTTTACTAATAATACAAATCAGGCAGGTACAGACAGGCAGGATAACACACACTAAATACGACTAACTACAGACAAAGGACTGACTGAACTGAAGGAACTAAATTCAAACACAAATGAACACTAATGAGGTGAGGACAGGTGACAGATGAGGACGATGAACAAGGTGGGTGATTGAGGGAGTGAGTTCAGGTGTGGAGACAAGAAGTATTCTGGGAAGTGTAGTGAAGACGAAGGCAGACTGGTGTAGACGATAACTGTGACAAATTGTTTCTCCACAGCAATGGGCAAATGGATATTTTATCAAAATCTAAAATAGATAGTCAAACTAAATTATGACCATTGGTGCAAGATACCTTGATTATCAATATATTTGTTTAATATTACAAATATTCTACATTATTTTTTAGCCCTTTGCTACTGTAGATAAATACCTATGGGTCAACATTGCTAATAAATACATCCCTTACAAGGAATAATTCACACATAAACACATTTACAGCTTAAATAAAACAGCTTTACAGAAAAAAAAATCTGTGTCCACAGCAGTGCATGACGAATTATTCAGTTTCATATTTAGTGTGTGCATTAAGCGATAAGGATTAGCGAGTTTGCTTGCTGGAAGCTTCCCCATAGCGGTCTCACTATTTATGTGCCAAATTTTCTGTACACCCAGTAAATAATCTCACCTTAGTCAAAATATTCTGTGAAAATAGATTTGTAGTGTTTTGAATGTCTCACAAAACCATAGGACTGTATGCTATAGGTCTATTCAGTGGCAACACTGATGGTAGTAAACAGAAGAATTTTATTTTACAAGTGTTACATAACCCGGCCTTAAACAGGCATAAGCACAACTCAGGTTCATTTAAATATGAATCACCAAGATTTAGTGATGGCTTTACAACTAAAAAAAAAGTGTTGTCAAAAAAAATTACACACACACACACACACACACGAGTGTCGGTCTATTTCCGTTGGCCAGAAACAAACACACCAACCATTCTCGTTACTACCACTGATCTTTATATTCATAACCACAGCCCCGTCATTCATCACTTTACTCCACTGATGTCACACGGTACACAAGCTATATTTTAGTCTTTTTTTTTTCCAATCCCTGTGGTGTATACACTCACTCAGCACTATGCTTGGAACTCTATGGTAATGCTAGGTAGGGGCTCCCTTTTCTTCACAAAACCGGTGCAGTTTAAAAAGCCTTTGCAGTCTGAAGTTTTTGGCAGAAAATGGGAGGTTGTGTGTGGAGTGATAGATTACAATGGAGCACGAGTTGCATGGAGATGCTCCAGGGCGGTGTCTTCAGAAATCTGCTTCAGAAATCTGAGAAATATAATTCCCTTTCAAGGGAACTTCGAGCTGCGTCAAACGCTGAGGGAACGCCCCTGCGTTGTGCGTCATGAAGCACGTATGGAATCAGTCCAATAGAGAGATGAAACGTTATAGGCGGGTGACGTCATCGACCAGGAACTATAAAAGCACCCCAAAACACAAGCGCATTAGCTTCTGTGCCTTCAGTCGCGCTACATGTGAATCTGTACCTGTGTGATATTGTCTGTCTTACATACTCTGCACCACACAAACAATTTATATATATATATATATATATATATATATATATATTGAGAGAATGGCGAACGAACAGCAGTTTAAGAAGTGTGTTACTCCCTGCCCGCACTATTTAGCGGGTGGGAATACACACGTTCTTTGTGTTGTTTGTTTGGGAGTGCAGCATGCCCAGTCTGCTCTCGAGGGAGCTGACTCTGAGCATTGCGAGCATCTGCCGTTAAGGACGCTCCGCTCCCGCCGAGCGCTCTTTGAGGAGGGCGGTTCGGTGCGCGCTCCCCATGGTTCGGGTCCCGCTTCTGTTGATGCAGAGCGGCGGCGCTTATCGTGGGGATCGTAGATGGATCTCTCAGCTAGGGTTGAAACGGGCGCTGCCTTATCTCCCCCTTCACCTGTGAGATCCAGTGCCTCAGTCCCGAGTTCGGAAGCACGCGCTGCGGTTTCTTCCGCTCGGGTTGAGGCACCAACACTGCAACTATCCAGTTCTGAGGAGCTGGATGTTGTTAGTGTTGAGGGAGATGTGGAGGATTCGCCACCCCACACTCCCGAAAGTGATGAGTTAATGGAGGTATTAACAAGAGCTGTTGATGAACTAAGTATTGAGTGGCCAGTGACTAGACAGGAGTCGGTTTCTAAATCTAAATTAGATGAGAGATTTTTGCCGTCACGTGTGCAGCCTCCACGCCGGTGTCTGCCGCACTGAGGTGTCGAGATCGTGGAAGAAATCGGTTTCATATAGATTATTTAGTCCCCAGACATCTACATATTCTAATATAATGGGGGCTAAATCATATGATTATGGCGCTTTGCCTCGCGTGGAAGAGTCGCTCGCGAGCCATCTCTCCCCCGAGGCGGCGTCATCTTTTAAGACACTGGTATTACCCACCAAGCCCCTCAGAAATACATCTGCTTTGGTGGGTAAAGCGAATTCGGCTGCAGGTCAGGCTGCGTCATGTCTGCATACAATGTCAATCTTGCAGGCATACCAGGCTGACCTGCTCAGGGACATGAGTGAGAGTAAGGAAGTCAGTACTGACGTAGTTCGAGAACTGCGTCAGGCTGCTGATTTATCCCTGCGCGCCACCAGAGAATCGGCCAAGCTAGTGGGTCGATCTATGGCAGCTCTGGTGGCCGCAGAAAGACATCTTTGGTTAAATCAAACAAATATGAAAGAGAAAGAAAAAACTTTTGTTTTAGATGCTCCTCTCTCTCATTCGGGGTTATTTGGCGAAGCTGATTCCAGGAAGAAAAAAAACAAGCTGCAGCTTTCCAAAAATTTCTTCCGTTAAAAATTCACGTCTCTGGGGCTGCTGGGCGGGAGCAGCCCCGGCCGTTTACAAGCTCATCCCATAGGGCGCAGCAGAAGCAGAGTGTCGCGTCTTGTGCTCCCCCTGCTGGACAGTGGGCTCAGGTGCGGCACTCTCAGCCGAAGTCTTCTAGCAATAGACCTGATCTGAGGACAGTGTTATTGTCTAAGAAGGCTTCGGCTAAGAAGAAGTCCTGACGCCGAGGCGTTCAGGATGCTGAGGGTGGTCCCCACCGAGGAAGAAAGGAGTTCACCTCTCTTTACGGTGCCCATTCTTGCTCGGTGCCCTCAGGGGGCTGTTCTGCCAACCCCGCCTTTATGCCGGGGCATAGACGGTCCCAGCGAGCGCTTTCCCGAGGGACGCTCGCTCTCTCTGAGGAGGGTCTCAGAGCAGTCAAACCAGTCATTCCCTGCCGGTGCGTCGTTACAGGGCGCTGTGTTTGCTGCTCAAGTTACACCAGAGGCCGTCTCGAGAGACTGGTACCCTTAGTAGATTTTCTGGCAGAGTGGAAAAGCCTTCCAAGAATATCTCATTGGGTCCTGTAGACAGTAGAAAAGGGTTATGCTATCCAGTTCAGGTGTGGTCCACCGAAATTCAGAGGGGTTCTGCACACACTGGTGGGCCCCGAGCAGGCTCTGGTAATGGAACAAGAGGTGAAAACGCTCCTTCAAAAGGAGGCTATAAAATGCGTTCCTCCTCCCAGTTTGGAGTCAGGTTATTACAGCCGATATTTCATCGTTCCGAAGAAGGATGGGGGGTTGCGTCCAATTTTAGACCTGCCCCTTTTGAATCTCTTGGTAGGGAAGCTAAAATTCAAGATGCTCACTATCAAGCAGATCGTGTCTCAAATCAGATCCGAGGACTGGTTTGTCACGATAGATCTAAAGGACGCGTACTTCCACATTTCCATCCTTCCTCAACACAGGAAGTTCCTGAGGTTCGCCTTCGGGGGCGAGGCGTACCAATACAGGGTTCTTCCGTTTGGCCTAGCCTTATCTCCCCGCACTTTCACGAAATGCATGGATGCGGCACTAGGGCCTCTGAGGCTTCAGGGCATTCGTATTCTCAATTATATCGACGATTGGTTTATTTTAGCTCAGACGGAGCAAATGGCGGTTCGGCATCGAGATGTCGTCCTTGCTCATATCAGAAAGTTGGGGTTGAGGCTGAACGCAACGAAAAGTGTATTATCTCCTTCTCAGAAGACCACTTTTCTGGGTGTCGTTTGGGATTCGGTCTCGATGCGGGCGCGACTCTCTCCGACCCGCATCGCTTCGATTCTCTCAGCTGTGAAACAAGTAAGGCTAGGCCAGCTACTCACTGTGAAGCAGTTTCAGATCCCACCAGATGACAATGCAGTTTCGCATTGTCATCTGTGGTTCTCCATCAGTCTTCCAGCCCCCCTGGGGTTGGACGCTATGGTGCAGCCGTAGCCGAGGTCACGCCTGTACGCCTTTCCCACGATTGCTTTGCTACCAGGAGTTATGGAGAGGGTTCGCCGGGACGGGGTCAGCCTACTATTAGTAGCCCCGTTCTGGCCGGCCCGAGTATGGCTCTCGGAAATGATTTCTCTCCTGGACGGCTCTCCTTTGGAGCTCCCGGTCAGGAGGGATCTACTCTTTCAGGCGGGCGGCACGATATTTCACCCCCACCCAGAGCTGTGGAAACTGTGGGCTTGGCCTCTGAGGGGGCCAAAAAACGAATTTTGCCGTATGAATTGCACGATAAACACTGCGTCCTATAGAGACGCATTTAGTGTGATCGGGTTGAAATGAAACAAGTTAATTCACTCAGAAAGTCTTGTCACCTTCATTTATATAGCGACAGTATAGATTGTTTCAAAGCAGCTTTGAACTCAATACCACGATTGTTTACACACTAAAATAAAAATTTCCACACAATTTGCAAAATTCTACTCCAATGAGCAAAACACATCCACAGATTTGCACAACATTACACAAAATGTCTGCTTCACCCTTTTTGCAAAACATTACACAGTGATTTGTAAAACTCTAAACACATTTTCACACCTTAGACACAGATAAGGATTGTGAGGTTACTTCCTTGTCATTACAAAGCACTGGATTGCCAATGACCACACTAATGAACGAATTGGATAATCACAACCACCAGGGACCTCATGTACAAAGACTTGCGTCGAATTCATACTAAAACATTGCGTACGGACAAAGTTGTAAATGTGCGTACGCACAAAAAAAAACAGATGTATGAATCTCTGCGTACGAAAGATCCCACGCATATTCCCTTTGTACATCCCAATTAACGTAAAAATGAGCGCACATGCACGAGCACAACGCCCCACCCAGTCTCCTCCCTTAGTCAAATACATTTAAATATGGTAATGAGTTCACTTTGGCAAAAGAAAGGAGTAATAAAATGGCTAAAGCAAGCGGCAAGAAGCGAAACTTTACAGAAAGTGAATCGGAGGTGCTACTAGCGGAGGTAAAAACAAAAAAAAAAATATTTGGAACTTTGTCCTCCGGAATTAATAACAAAAGGATAAAATATGAGTGGGAGAGTTTGGCTGATGCCGTCAATGTGGTGGGATCTGAAAGTCGCACTGTAAATGACCTTAAAAAGAAATGGTCTGAACTGGCTATCGCTGCAAATTGTGTTTTAATGTTTGGCTGGTCAACTGCATCATATGGGAATGTTATATACCTGGTAGACATGCAGATGATCCCGACCCATACCGTTGGCATTGCGCGGCTCAAAGACGACTGGCTTATTCCTGAGCGGCCTGCCAGTTCCCTTTGGAAAGAACCAGTTGCCAGGAAACCAAGTGTTGTCAGCACCTGCAAGGGAACGGGTATTGCGTGGCTCCTCGCCGTCTCTCTCTCTAGATTCGGACCCAACTCAGCACAGAGCTCCAAGAGGATAGCCCTTGGAAATCTGAAACGGCTGATAAGCCAGTCATCATCCTGGGCCAGAAAATCATTGTGGTCCCTAAAAACTCGTTCTCTTCGGATTCTGCCATTAGCAATGTCCTCTAATAAGGCCAAAGCTGCCATTGCCATAGACTAAGGGTTGTATCAATTTGCATATGCTTTTATATGTTCTTACTTAATTGTATAATTGATAGAATATTCCCATAAGGCTCGTGTGAGAATATATGTAAATTATTTTATAAATTGCAAATTAATAGCAATGCTTCCCACAGGTGGTAGTGCGATAAACTTGTAGAACAATTCGTTGTGTAATGTTTGCAACTTAACTTCATTGCCTGTAAGAGTCGCCAACGGACAAAAACTATGAGAAATGTACGTACGCCAGACATGAAATTGGCGTGGAGGAACGCACATTCTCACGTTAATTTTACTGTTAGTACATCCGACCGTGAGTGTGAAAGCTGGCGTACGCAAAATTTTTGTGCGTACGCAAGATTGATACATGAGGCCCCAGGTGTGGAAGCACACATGTGCTGATTTGAAAACGCAGCACTCAGTTGTGCTATAAAAGGTAACAGGTGAGTACACCTGTCTTCAACAAAAATGGAAGGAGTTAGAAGAAGAAGAAGAGTGAGAATGAGAGGGGGAGCTCAAAGAGGAGATGAAGGCGGTAGAGGAAGAGGAGAAGAAGTAGGTAGAGGAAGGGGAGAAGGAGATAGAGAAAGAGAAGGAGATAGAGGAAGAGGCCTTGGTAGAAGAAGAGAAGGAGGAGGTAGAGGAAGAGGAGAAGGAGATAGAGGAAGATGCCTAGGAAGAGGAGAAGGAGATAGAGGAAGAGGCCTTGGTAGAAGAAGAGGAGGTAGAGAAAGAGTCCTAGGAAGAGGAGAAGGAGGTAGAGGAAGAGAAGGAGATAGAGGAAGAGGCCTTGGTAGAAGAAGAGGAGGTAGAGGAAGAGGAAGAGGAGAAGGGGGTAGAGGAAGAGGCCTAGGAAGAGAAGGAGGTAGAGGAAGAGAAAGAGATAGAGGAAGAGGTAGAGAAGGACTTGAAGGGTTGATAGAACCTGAACAAAGAAAACGAGGACCAAATTTGACTCGAAAAAATCCGTGCAACACTTATTGACCATGTTATCAACCATTGACTGACCCTGATGGAAGCTGGACAAAGAGTTCAACCAAATCTCAGCAGAAATGCTGTTGTGTCAGTATTTCGGACATTTCATAGAGAAAACAGGTAAGCTAACCACACAGTACATTGAAACTGAAGCTTGCTGTACTTGTCATCAATAATGTTTACTATGACATTTGACAGTAGGCTGCATATGTATTTTATATATATATATATATATATATATATATATAATTTTTTACATAGGATTGAGGGTAGAGGACACCAAGGTGGAAGGGGCCCTATGTTCACTCGTGCACAAGAGGCTGCCATTGTGAACATGGTTTTGGCCAATAATTGTATCAGGCTGCGAGAAATCCAAGCCAATATCATCAATGATGACAATATTTTCAATAACATCCAACGAGTCTCTCTGTCAACATTAGGTCAAATCCTAAAGAAAAATCAAATATACATGAAGCAACTGTATCGGGTACCATTTGACAGACATTCAGAGAGCGTGAAACATCTGCGCAATGAGTATGTGGATGTATGTATTGTTCATCTTACTATGGTGTGGTATTGTGCACTGCTCATAATGTTCTGTCACAAAAAAATACTGTGCAATAGATATTGAAAAGCATCTTATTGTCTTTAATGTGTTTCAGAGAGTCTTGCAAATGGATGCAGCAGAAATTCAACATGAATTTATATATGTGGATGAGGCTGGATTTAACCTTGCGAAAACAAGAAGAAGAGGGAGAAATGTAATTGGACACAGTCGTCACACAAGGCGATTCTTCCAACGGTGCCTTGCCAATGAAGACATAGCCTGTGATGTGGATGAAATCTTATGGCCTGATCCAGCCAGACGGAGAGATGAATAGTTACAGTATTCTTGTTGGTTTTACAGTTTTTTTCTCTAATTTCTGTTTACTTTACTTTTCTTCAGAGTCAAAGTGTATGTACTGTAATTCATGCAGTAATTTTTATTTGTCAACAGATTTTATGTGTCATTGATTTCATTGTAGGTTGATTACTGTAACTGATTATGGTAAGAAATTTTGTAAGTATTGAAATAAATTCTTGAAATATTCAGTCAGCTACATCAGTGTTGTGCAGTGCATGGTCAGGTTATAGTAGGCCTATTTGTGTACATTCTCCCTGTATCTCAAACTAATCATGAAGAATGTTGTGGGTTTGTCACAATTTTTTTCAAATCTAAATTATCCCTTACATAACAATGTCTGGCCAAAAATCTAGCACATGCTATTTCCTAAAATGTGTTTTTTACAAATGTTTTTTTTATTTATTTATCACAGCAGTGTGAAACTGGCTGCAATAGTGTCTGATCATTGAGGACTGTGTTGGTTAAATAAAAACGTATAGCCTTTTCACAAATATGTGTATATGTTTTGACTGAAGTGCGTTTTTTTTTTGACAGAAGTATGTCATTTTGCAAATAATCTAGGAACATACTGTCAAGTATGGTAAATAACTAAAATTATGAATCACTGGCAATTTTTTTGCAAGTATTTTACTGTTACTTTACAGGACAATACAGGATTTTTACAATGCTGGTCATAGTCCAGATTTGAACCCTATAGTGAATATTTGGTCTCACATTAAACTAAAACTTGGAGACATTTTTCAACTACTTATGAACTGTTTGGAGCCATTAACATATAAGAAAAATCTTGTCTGTGAGTATCAAACATGATCCATCAGGCTTTTGAGGAACGTTTATTTGTTCTTCTCTGTCATCACTGTGTTGCATTACATTATAATTTTGCCCAGGTCCCTGTAAATTAGCTCAAAATGCAGTAAACGGTATGATGCTGTTTGGTATGAAAATGATACTGCTGTCAGCAGAAAAAGTCAGGATAACTGACAGTTCAATGAACTGCATGAACCAGAGAAAGTCAGAGAAATTGGTCATGTTTTTTTTTTCTCCAGAAATGTTCCCTTATCTTAACAAACCTGAAATTTGACTGCCTGTCTCTTGCTGAATATATTCAATAAACCACTCTAACATGACGCCTCGTGATAGTTATTTCAAATCACAGTTCAATTTCATGCTCTCCAATTCAGCCACTTCTCTGTAGTGCAGATATGCCTCGGGTCAATAGGATCATTGTTTTGTAGGACTTATTAGGTCACGAGAGCAAACATTTTAAACAAATAAAATTATAATGTTACATTTTTATTTAAAGAGATTGTATACAATATAATAGTATACGCCAGCATTTATATGGCTACTTCTGTTGTTCATCAGCAGAGATAGCTTGCATCAAGATGATTCATGTGCTGTTTAGCATCGGTCAGCATTCCCATTCCTCTTAATAGCATAACCTTTATCAGCTCAGCTGGTGAAGGACCGCTCAGAAGTAGACTACTGTAGACCAAGTACAAAAATAGTATGAACATGTGAACTGATGTCGAGATAAACCCACTGAGAGATCAAGGTTAGATTTTTGAACCAAAATGTGGGTGTTTATTGAGTATCACCACAGAACAGAGAAAGCAGGTAATATAATAATTGAAGTATGCTACAAAAGAAAATTGAAAATATTAGATAAGAAACCTTTGTTATATCATCATTGTAATATTTTAGATAAATATAAGTTTTTAAATTTTGCGAATTTCAAATTATTTAAATCAGCCTGTCTAATCTATAAAGTTATACATGGTCTGACACCTCCACCATTGAGTGATTTTATTAAACAAAAGTCTATCAGTGCTGTCGGGTCTCGAGTGACAAGAGCCACTATGAGAGGTGACTGTGACTTGGCGTTTAGGCGGGCCGCCTTTTCACAGAACGCTCTATCATATCAGGGGGTGAGCTCCTGGAATAGGATTCCTCAGTCAGTGAGGGAAAGCACAAGTTTTCCTATTTTTAGGAGTCGTTTAAAAGTATGGTTGAGGGACACACAAATATGTGAGCATGTTTAGTAATCATTAGTATATATATCAGATGTAAAATAGAGTTAGTGTTTTACAAAAATAAAGGGGATAGAATTATCAGTGTGATATGGGTTGTGTAATAGGAGTTAGTATAGCGTGGGTTGTGTAAAAGGGGTCAGTATAATATGGGCTTGTATGTTGTTATCACTGTTATTGTCCTTGCTTTTCTGAATATAGCCTGTGCATAGTATGTCTGTTGTGTCTTGTTGTGATGTCATTTAGAGATGAGTGCCGTTTGTTTGGCGTCGAGTGAGTCGTTAGTTTTAGGCTCGGAGCTGAATGCTAAATGTAGCTTATTTTGCATTGATTGTAATGCTATTCCTCCGTCTGACTTACTGTGCGTTGTGTAGGGCTGTTTATGTCTCTGTCTGTGATGTCGACACACAGCAAAATCACCAGTGTTAAATTAACACTGCTCAGTGTTTATATGAGTCCACACTCAGAGGGTGTTCAATGAACACTGAAGCAGTGCTAAAGGTAATGAGATAATTAAGTAATTAATTGAGTGATGATTGAGCATTATCGAAGACACCTGATGTTAACAAGCAGAATCACTGAAGGAGAAAATCGTAATTGGTATGTTACCATTATGGAGATCAGTGTTTGCTTTAGTTGGGCTCTTGACCCTTAAGTCTTTAACTTTAGTTTTTTATTTGGATGTTATACTTGAGTTATAGCTGCCTGATGATCAAAGAGAAAAAGTGATATGATGGTGTTGGTTGTGTTTTAACATAATCAGTTGATGACCAGAATCACTGAACTCATTGAGAGCATAATTTCAGAGTTTAGTTTATCTTATGGATTATAGCGGCACAGGCATTTTTTAGCCTTATCAATTAAATACAAATGATCAAACCTTTACAAAAAAGAAACACCTTAAAAAGTATTCCAGGTAGGCACATACAGTCATCAAGAATTAGCGTATGAATCTCAACAATGGTGACAAAAAGATGACCACTGAACATAAGCTCATTATTTATTCATGCAGCAATGCATGATGGGAGCCATGAATGAGATTTGATTGGTGGCACCCAGAATGCACTGCAAAATGCTTTATAATTGTCACCATTGTTGAGAGTCACAGGCTGGTTCTTCATGTCTGTTTAAAAAAGCGAAAAAAAGTTTAGTTTGTGAGTAAGTTTTAAGTTTTATTTTAATTACATCGTAAAAGTTGCAAATATTGTGATTTTCAAGGATAGTACTGCTATGATCAATAAATAAAATGTGGTTCAGAAATTGGGCTCTATTCAGGTCAAATGATTGTGAGATAATGATAATATTAAAATACAACCAACACCATCAAATCACCTTTTCTCTTTGTTCATCTGGCTGTTATAACTCAGATAAAGCAGCCAAACAAAGAATTAAAGTTAAAGATTTAAGGGTCAAGAGCCCAACTAAAGCAAACACTGATCTCCATAATGGTAACATACCAATTACAATTTTCTCCTTCAGTGATTCTGCTTGCTAACATCAGGTGTCGTCGATAATGCTCAATCATCACTCAATTAATCACTTAATTATCTCATTAACTTTAGCACTGCTTCCGTGTTCATTTAACACTCTCTGAGTGTGGACTCATATAAACACTGAGCAGTGCTAATTTAACACTGGTGATTTTGCTGTGCATGCCTATCCTGATTCAGTTTGGTTTCCCCATGTGCAGGTAACTGTTACTGAGTTTTTCTGTCTCTGAAAACATGGCTCTTGTTTGTGGCTGGAGCTTTGTCAAACATGATGCTACATCTTGGACTGTGACACACTTAGACCTTATGTCTTTGTGACATCGGCAAGCTGCTTGGCGATGCTTGGCCTAAGCATTTTGAGCTGGAGTTCAAGTGTCAAGCTCCTCCGGGAACTGAAGGGCTTCCAGATTGACGCTCCTTCCCTCTGCTGCTTTGATAACAGCTTTGCACCAAGCTTCATACTGGCCTGATCAAATCTTCTGTCCAGCTCCGCCGATATCACATCAATAGCCTCAAAAAGCTACGTCGCCAATCCACTGTTTGTGCGCCACTGCCTCTGGCTCTCTAGTTTGGCGAAGGCAAGCTGGGGTTTTGCTAACTCTAGGGATGGTGGTGTCTGGCATTTTCAGGGAGGTTTGTGATGCGCAGGTTTCAAGCTTGCGGATCAGCTCGTCCACAATTGCATCATCCCGGAGTGTAGCTATTTTTTCTCTCAGCACCCTGTGCATTCCAGTGCACCTTGGGCACTTGCTGTGGCACTCAGTAGGCTTGTGGCAACTGCTTCACAGGGCTCGAACAGTACATGGCAGCATAAAAGACCAAAATATGTTCTCCCTTTTAAAGCCTGTTTGTAGAGTCCCCCGATCTTTGCTCTGCTGTCCCCCCTGACAGTGGGGTAAGCTGCAGTGACGCGTTTAATGGACATGTCACAGATACAACACCTTGTCGGTCAAAGGCCTAAGATGTTGACAGCAACCTCATCACAGCCAAAAAACGATTGGTAGAGCTGTTTTCGCTTTGATGACTCTCTTATCACAGATGAGACACCCTGAACAAAGTTCAAAGTATCGGCCACAAGGCGCGCAGCTTCTTGGAGAATCAAATCCAGTGAGTGCTTACTGCAATGCATATAAAGTGAGAGCGGGTTTAACTCTTTAAGCCGAGCTTGCATGTCTGAAAAACACCCTGACATATTAGCTGCTCCATCAAAACAAAATCCTGCGAAGCGTTCAATGGGGATGTTTAGTGCTGGTGCTGGGGCTGGGGCTGCCGGAGCAACTGCAGGTAGAGGCGGGTGGACAGTGTCCTCACTCAGGCTGCTCTCCGTTGTCATGGTTGCGGTACTAGTGTTCTTTTTCACTGATGGTTTTCCAAAAAAAATCCAAATCCATTTCTGTGCCATATTTCCTCCTTGTTTCTGTCATTAGACTATGTAAATTTACTAGTCTGCTGCTGCCATGGATGGATGAATACTGCATGGAACGAGAGGGAAACCACTTTACTCGACGACCACTAGCCTGCCTGCCTGACGTTGACAACGTGTTGATTAGGCCTCAAAATAATTAAATTAAAATCCAAAATACACGTAATAGCCTACGTGTCTCAAAATCATTTCATAAAATATTCATAAGGAATTTATAAATTGAGCAAAATATTTTTAATACATTTTTTTTTAAATCTCCCTCTCGCCAATACACCTCCACTTCCCGCGGCCGTGCACAGTCAAGTCCATTAGCACTGTGCACATGAAAGGAAAAAAATGGTTTGTTTCCCTGTGATTACATGGCAAGTCACTGTGTTGTCAGTTAGATTCAGGGGCAACATGCAATGTGATGAGCTACAAAGATAAAGTAAAGGAGGCACCACACAAACCACTCCACCCCAGTAAAGTCAAACTACGGCTGTACTCGGGTGAGTCACTGGACTCCATGGATGCTATTGAGACACTGTTTGGTCAAAGGAGAGATACCAACTGTCATTTGAGATAGTATCCTGAGGTGTATCAATGGAAACAGCCTGAACTGTTAGCAGGTCTAAAATGATTGAGCCCATCGCAGATTATATCCTTGTCGTTGGCTGTAGGGCTGGACTGGCCATCGGGCATACTGGGCACTTTCCCGGCCGACGTGCTATTTGGGCCAATACATCTCAAACTAAAAAAATAAATAAAAAAATTATCTGAATGGCCCATAAAACTCGTACATCAGAGGCCCATTCGTTTAGTTTTGCTTAATTGGCGACACTGGGATCTTTGTGCCAGTGTAATGTATTGGACAAAAAAAGTCAGTGTAGGTTGTTTTTTTTCTCACAGACCGGCCCATGAAACACGTAGATAAGCGGCCCATTGGTTCTTTTCTTGATTGACACTGGGCTGGTCCAATCAAATGTTGAAACACCTCACCCTTTGGGCTCTGAGCGAGCCGGCAGTATTAGTGTGTATCTGTTTGAATAGTGCGATGGAGAAGAAACGCAAGGAATTATGTGCAGAGAAATAGCGTGAAAAAAAGAAACAGGCTCTTCAAGTGGCGATGAGGATCAGGGAGAGAGATGAGTGAGTGTAGAGAACTATGGTAAGTAGAACTAGGCTACTTTAACACGTATAGGCTGGAGCTCTTAATTTTGAACTCTCAAAATGCACCAGATGGATGAATTTAAGATTAAAAAGCACAACATTTTCTTGGCTATGCCACTGCAGCTTATACTGTAGCTTGTTTTAGGATTCATCACTGTGGAGTGTAGTTCAAATGTATTTTACAATTAGTAGTTATTTCATCTGTTAACTCTTACTCATTCCTACTCACTCATTACATGGCATTAGTGATTTTAAGGATTAGAGTTGGTATACATATTCAAGGGCGTGCAAAGATCGGTTGTGTTTATGATCATATGTAGTGGGCCAGTCTGGGCCAAAAAGCAAAGGCCGATTTTTCGTCCCAGTCCAGCCATGGCGGTGACACAGCCCAGCAAGCTGAAAATGATCATGATCTCAAGCTACGGCTGAGCTTAAAACAATTACAATTCAAGGTCACCGAAGTGAATTTCCATTGCCATATCCTTTCATCTGCTGGCTTGAAGCACAACCCAGAGAAGGGTTTACAAGCAGAAATCAATGACTTTGTGAGTAACTGTTCAACTTGCAATGAATTTGCACACAACTAACAGAAGAAAACCATGCTATCTCATGACATCCAGCACAGGCCATGGAGGCTAACAATCACACTGTCACAGCAGCCAAAATACACAATAAGAGTTAAAGGAGCTGTATGTAAGAAATGTATTTCAATTAATCATAAAAAGGTCCTGATATGTCACTAGACATTAAGAAATCATGTTCATTTCAAATACTTATATCACTGACAACAGTAGTATGGCTAGGATATTGTCATTTAAAAAGTGGACTTGCAGCCTGATGTTGATGTTGTCATGTTGTGTTTTGGTCTGATGCGCCACCCTCCACCTATCTACCAATCATGAAGTCACTAGTGTTTGGGGATCCGGGTTGCCAGCTTTGCTCTATTGTACCCTAACTCTAGTCGGATAAAAATGTCTAACGTTACTAAATCAAAAATACCTCGTTATAATTCAGAAATTCGTTGTGACAAAGTCTGAAATAAAACCAGAATTTGTATTGGAGATGCTTTTGAAAGATGGAGACGGCTGAAAACGGAGAAGAATTTGAACACAGACGCCAACGTTGCTAATTTTCTCCTGGACAGGTAAGATTCATCTATGCTTGGCTAACTTGTACTTGATGTCAAAAATGTCCAAAGTTATGCATGTTTGTGCAAAGTAACGTAACGTTAGCTCACATGGACGTAATACTAACATTAGCAATCCATTATAGGAGCTCATTTCTCTGTCTTTATGCTGAGACGCAGAGGAAAACAACATTAGCACGCCCATTATGGCAATTTGAAACGTAATTGAGACAGAAGCCTAACTTTACATACTTTAACTTAAAGCCTGATTCGTCATTCGTTCTTCGCGTATTTCGTGGACGATGGCATTCTCCAACACGGGCTCTCGCTCGCTTTCCCTCTCTGCCATGCGCGCGCACCACGCGGGTTCTCTGTCTCATATGCGCTCGCTCTAGATTCCGGGACATTTTAACTCATTTGCGGCATAACTAGTCGATCGCGAGTGGCTCAACAGGTAAATCTATAGATAAACTCATTTTTCAGGCATTTGACCGACCGGGTTGACATTTCAGCGTGAGAAATCGGGGGTGTGGCGTGTGAGCGTGTGAAACCACTCAAATGTGGGTGTCTCACGGCCAATGCGTGAGAGTTGGCAGCTCTGAAATTTAGTTACTCTAACAATATTTTATGATGGGACTGAAAACAACCCTGTGATAGCCATTGGTGATATTGAATTTGTCCCGCGTTATAATTGCTGTGGCAAATGTTTTGGTTATTTGTTAGCCTACTTATGACAAAAACTTGCTTACTGTACATTAATGACAGATAAATAACGTTACAAGTTAGACTAACAGCTACCATTCTGTCTGTCACATACGAGCATACATCTTTACGATTATACTGTCATATACGAGCATAAATCTTTAAGATTATATTTAACTAATGACAATTAGTACATTTTTAAAATACATAATTACTTATCAAAATATCTCTCATGAAGCATAAACATAATTAACAGAAATAAACCTTATGTGTACAACTCGTCGTTACTTGCCATTGGAAGCTCATTGAAGCAGCCTACGTTTCTGCTGAATCCTGCAGCTTATCTGGCAACCTCTAGTCAGGGGGTAGGGTGAGAGGTTACACCACTTTACGGTATATTTAAAGTGATTGCAATACCAGTTTTGGCCACAATCATACATATGGCTCCTTTAAGATCCCAACTAATGGAAACACTAATCACTGTTATGGTGACTTCAAATTAAACATTATAGTTAAACTCCTGTAGACGTCTGACAGAAATAAAGTCAGTCTGGTTAGTAATAAGTGAAGCTGTTAATGCTGTTTGTGGAGTTGTTTAATCCTCCTCTGCTGAGATCTTCACAGATTTAATATCTTCTTTTCTCTTCAGTGGATTTCATCTAAGACTGTGTCTGAAGTCAGTTGTAGTTCTTGTGTTTATGCCCATCTCTTTTTCTGTTCTCTTCTTTCCTTCAGTGATTCTGCTTGTTAACAGGCTTAATAAGGCTGAGATGACTCCATAGTTAATATACACAGATGTTGTGGCTCAGACAAGGTCCAGTTCTGGTTTATTTCCTTACTCTTGGCTGACATGTGGCATTGCTATGGCCTGCTTGCGGCCCAGATCTGACAAATGAGTGAGCCACCCAAGGGCCGTCATTCCACACTGCATGTGGGCCAGATCATCTTTCCACATGTGCCAGATGCCACATCTTTTTGGGTTTTGCTGTTTGGTCACTGTATTTTCACAAGTATGCAAGTGCTGAATATACAGACATTCAGTACTATACAATATTGAGTACAATACTATACTTGCAGTGCATACAGTATACAATTTATTCACCATACTAATGTAAGTTGTCATTACTATACTTTTTTATGTAATTGCAAAATTTGTTTACTTTGTTACAATTTTCCTGTAACAGCATGCTTTGGATGTGTTCTCCATTTTTTGATGTAGTGTTTAATGACTGATCTGTAGTGTTTATAATATTGACCCGTGTGTATAATCTGAAAGCATTATGTGATTTTGAGCACAGGTTCTCTGAATGTGGTTTGAAAATTTGGTTGTGTTAAAGGTTTTGAGAAAGTGAGTAATGGTTTCAAGAAATGTGTTTTAGCAATTCAGAAAAACTGTAACTGACATTAACTGACATTTAATTCAGTGATTCCTCTGTGTACCGCTAGAGGGAGCCACATACCACACTTTGAGAATCAGTGATCTAAAGCATTAGCTCCCTGAATTGCCATGCTTCCAAGTACAAAGACTGGTTTAATAAATAAATAGGCTTTTTTGCTAATATTCACAATAAAGTAAAACTTTAAAACAAAGGGGGAAAGGGAATCTTTTCAAGACACGGTGGGCACAAAAGACACTCTCACTCTGCTCACTCATCAAATGCTTGTACATGCGCACAGAGATAGAGAGAATAATTTTACAATCTATTTAACATTTATATAAACAAATTAGCCAAAGCACTAAATCATTTGAATCCCCCTGGCCCAACCCTGACTGAATCAGAAATGAAATGTCTCCTCTTTGCAGATGATTAAGTAATTCTGTCAAAAACATAAGAGGGACTACAACAGCTCCTTTAAACATAGAGACATTCAGTCAAACACACTCTAAAAACGTTTACTATGATTTACTAAATTTTTTTGGTGAAACATTTTTACACTTAAAAATATTGATTAAATTTGAATCAATGGAATCAATTACATATACCATATGAAGTAAATGTAAATGTAAATGTAAGTAAAAATATAGCTGCAAGCAGCCATTACCGGGGCCAAGCGCAAGAAGCGGCAACAGATGCCATCATGGGCGGGAGTGGCAGACTAACTGCAGCAAGGAGCAATTAAAGACATTTTAAGAGAAGTTTGGGCAAATGGCTAAAAAATCATATATTCAGTAACTTTTAAGATGATTTAATGGATTATCACTTTCGACCAATAGGTGGCGCATTTACGAAATCGATGTGATGTGGTCAGAGTGAGGTGACAATGACACATACAAACTTTGGTGTCAAAATGTCAAGGCATTGCAGAGATAAAGCCCGAGTAGTCATTTTGGCAGCATGCCTCAACTTTGCTGCTGCGGTATACAAAAACGGTTTTGTCTATCGTCACGAAATCCATAACTTTTAGTCGGCACGGTCTGGAGATGGTAGGATTCGATTTTGGTGAAAATCGGACATACGGCCTTGAAGGAGTTCGAAAAAGTAGGTATTCAATGAAAACCAAGATGGCGGACAGGAAGTTTCTCCAAATACGTCAAAATTGGTATCCATGTTCTCGGCATGACCCACGGAATCTATTGAGACCAGTGTCATTACAATAGGCTGTTTTATTCAAAAGTTATTAGCATTTTTGGAAATGTAATTTGAATTTTTGACCAACAGGTGGCGCTGTCTCGAAATCTTTTCAGTGCCTTCAGGGCAAGGTGCTGGTGGCAATTTCTGAGTTTCATAATGTTACAGCGATGCATTCGTTAAGTATAGCATTTTACATCACAAAACTGTATTGAAATCAATGGGAATTTCACGTTTTGTTCTATTATAGCGCCACCAAGAGGTAAAATCCTACAATTTTTTTTTACGTGTCCTCAGAGTGAGCCAATACATATGTGTGTCGATTTTGGTGAAAATATCTCAATTCGCTTCGGAGTTATAGACATTTATGTGAAAAAACACATAAAAAATGACTGACACGTGACTTTGATTGAATTTTACGACCCCTTACTATCAATATTTGGGCATTTGGGCTTAACTTTGTGACCAGCGACCTATGTTTCCAAACTTCTGACGGTGGTTTCGTCTTGATCGGACTTGCGGTTTCGAAGATATTGGCAAATGTTTTTTAAGCGCTAAATTGCAACGCTGCACAAATCATATGCCGAAACCTGGCAAGTCTGGTATCGTTGGACTAAGGAAAGGATTCAGGAGACTAATAATATGACTTTCGTGAAAATACGTCAACCACAGCCAGAGTTATAAGCATTTTAGATTTTAATTTTACCACTAGGTGGCGCTGTTTTGAAACTTCTCAGGCTCCTTCAGGGCATCGTACTGATGACCCATACCGAGTTTCGTAACAATTCGCTGACTCGTTCAAAAAATACAGCATTTTAGCACATAATTCAAAATGGCCGACAGCCAAAATGGCCGATCTGGGAAAATTGGATATCAGTCAACTCGGCATGACGCCCTGAATTTATGATTTATGGACAAACCGTTCAGAAGTTATAAGCAAAAATAGCCATTTTTCATATCTCCGGACCAGTAGGTGGCGCTGCGCCGAAACGCAGCCTGTAGCCTCAGGTCATGCTTGTGATGACATGTACCAAGTTTGGTTTGAATACGATTAAGCTTTGCGGAGATACAGCCTTACGTCTGTTTTCGCAAGCGCTTCGGAAAATTAGTTTGTGCGTTTATCCAAAACGGTTTGACAAATCAACTTGAATTCCATAACTTTTTGTCGCCACTGCCTGGAGATGATCTGGTGCAATTTTGGTGAAAATCGGACAAACCGTCTAGGACGAGTTTGCAAAAGTAGGTTTTTTGGACAATTCAAAATGGCGGCCATATATTTATGACGGAAAATGACGTCATAGGATGCAATCGAATCGTCATGAGCTCAGGAATCAGAGGAAAAAACAATTTTGTTGATAGGCCTTACGGTTCAAAAGTTATTAGCATAATAAAAGTGAAACTTTGGACAGGTGGTGGCGCTAGAGGGAATGAGTTAAAGACACCAAAATTGGTGCAATTACTGTTGGGATTGTCATCTATCAGAATGTCAAACCGGAACAACTTTCCCAGAAACGGTTCTATGGGCTGCCATAGACGCCCAGTCGGAAGAAGAAGAAGAAGAAGAAGAAGAAGAAGAACCGGAACAGATACAATAGGTGCCTCCGCACCTTCGGTGCTTTGCCCCTAATAATCTATAAGTCGACAAAAAATAAATGTAAGTAGTTCTGAGTAACTGTATTTGGTACATTAACAAATAAAATTGAGAAGAAATAATTGAGGAAAACAAAAAAAAACAATATTTATGAGTAATATTAACTTTTAATTTCCTGTAAACCATTTGTAAAATACTTCACACAACCACAGGTACACACCGTAAAACCTAACATTTATATGTACTAAATAAAAATAATAGCACTCAAATACTACAGATATAAGTTACGTGGACACAATGATTGAAACTTAACTCAAACTGAATGAGTTAAATAACATTTTTAGTTCCCTGCATGATAATTGGATAATTGCATAATAAATTGATTAATTAAGTGAAGATTGAGCATTAGTGACGAACACCTGCTGTTAATAAGCAGAATCACTGAAGGAAAGAGAAACAAGAACTACAACTGACTTCCAACCACATCCTCAGATGAAATCAACTGAAGTTAAAAAATAAATGAAATCTCTCAAGATCTCAGAAGAGGAGGATTGAACAACTCCACAAACAGCATTACCAGCTTCATTTATTACTAACCAGATTTACTTTATTACTGTCATTCGCCTACAGAAGGTCTTATTAGAACTAACAGAGGTTTAGAGGTTGATGATTTGTTTCGGTTAAGGTCACCATGATGGAGATCAGTGTGTGCTTTAGTTGGGCTCTTGACCCTTCACTTTTGCACATAAGTTTTTCTTTGGCTGCTGTAATTGAGTGTTTAAAAAAAAAAAAAAACATTTATTATGGCACAAAAAGTATGATTGGTTTAGATGGTTAAGGATTGATGTGATAAAAAACATTCAATGACTTGATTCACTGACTTCATTCAGAGTCTAATCTCTAATTAAAAGGGCAACATATAACTAATTTTATTAAAAACTCTGATTCTACAGCAGAAAATCAAGCAATGTTGTGAACATCAGATTATTTGAAGGATTTTACAAACAGTTGATTGCATTAATAAGACTCACACAGACATCAAGAATCAGCATAAAAATCTCAACAATGGTGACCATTAAAAAAACGATTCATACTGCAAAGTATGCTGGGTACTACCATAATACAAACCTTATCCATGGTTCTCAGCATGCATTGCAACATGAATAATTGTTTAATGGTCACCATTGTTGAGATTCATATGCTGATTCTTGATGTCTGTGTAAGTCAGCATTATACCGTAGAGATTTATAAAAATCTTATTTTCTCAATAAGTTTATAATATTGAATGAATAACTGTTCATTCTCAATAACAACTTCTACAGACACAGAACAAAAGTCAAACAAGTTGGTAATAAGTGAAGCTGGTAATGCTGTTGTAACAAGGTTATTTTGGTTGTTATTTTCACTCAAAATCCTCCTTTTGTTGAATTTAAATGTAATCTTGATTCTTTTATATAATTGTATGGAATATATATTGTTTTCTGAGTTGAGCTATATATGATTTCCAAGATTTGTTGCACATTTGTTGAAGTGCACTGCAAGTTCACTTCCTGCTGAGCCGAGAGGAGGTTATCTCGTGGCTCGACAAGCCATCAAATGGTAGTATTGCTGATATTTGATATGTTTTGCATCTAATCTGTTTCTTGGTTGGTAATCTGTTTCTAAGCTATTAGCTGAAGAGAGTCACGAAATACATGTTTACAGCATTTCTCATTTGTGCAGGTATGTTATGTCATGTTGTGTACAACTTTTGTGATTATTTTTTGACATGTTTGTGTTTTGTTAGCTTTATTCTAAGCAAGTTAACTCAATGTGTTTTGAAATATAAAACGGCTTGCTCAGTTCACTTCCTGCTGAGCCGAGAGGAGGTTATCTCGTGGCTCGACGAGCCATCAAATGGTGCTAAGCTATTAGCTGAAGAGATTTACGAAATAAATGTTTACAGCATTTCTCATTTGTGCAGAAAATAAAGACCGTGTTAAACAGCAAGAGGGTCGAAGCTTCTTTATTGAGTCCTTCAACACAACGCAGAGTGGAGTCCCATCACGTGGGGCTCGTTACAATGGTGCCGTGACCTTTTAAGGATCCATCCGAAGACCGACGCCTGTTCGTTCGCCGGTGGAGGCTGCAGTGACTGGTTTTAGGTATTTTTTTTCCGAGGACTGAAGAATTATATTATATTGAAGCAGAGTGGACGGGTTTTTTTTCTCTCTAAAAGGAATCACAGCATCAACCTGAATTGAGACTTTCAGCTAATTAGTTGCTGATTGATTATTCTCTTTAGATTATGCTGTTCAGAGAAATATTTTTGTTTGTTTATTTCTCTAATGTTGAAGTTAATTGATTGATACATTAGGAAAAACATGGCTGAGGGTATCAGTGAATTTGAGGTGGACGACAAAGTGACATTTGACCGAAGTTACCGACTTGGTAGGGGGAGGGGTCTTTTCAGAATACCTTTTGGATCTGAGCCAAGGACACCAGGGCCTACTAGCAGTGTATTTGATACACCAGTTCTAACTTCCACAAGATATGTAGATCGTGCCATAGCAAATCCAATTGATCAAAATTCAGATTTGGGTTCACTCATTAATGACAGCTGAAAAATTGGGTCAGTCCATTACTGCTCAGTTACGATCTGATAGAAGTACGCATGGCAGTAATTCTGAAAAACCAACTGAGATGTCACTGTCAAATGTCAAGCTAGTGATGCAATCAGATGTAAAAGAGCCACCTACATTTAGGGGTGATGGCTCGGACAAACTCACTGTAGAAGAATGGGAAAATCTGATGTCTCTATACCTGAGTAAACGTGCTATTCCAATTCATGAGCAGTCACAAGAAATCCTGGATAGGCTTATGGGGAAAGCAGGTGATGTAGTGAGAATTAAATTGCGCAATTACACATCTGTTGATCACAGCAAAACCACACAATTGATTTTTGACATTTTAAAACAGCACTTCAGTACAATCGCCTACTCTAGTATGCCCCTGGCCGATTTTTACAATACCTTGCCGAAGCCATCCGAAAATGTTATGGATTATTGGATCAGGCTGAACAAGGCAATGGATGTTGCGAAGGAATGTTTAGAGAGACAAGGCCGGCGTATTTGTGATCCTAGCCATGAGATCAGTATGATGTTTATTAAGCATTGCCCAGATCAGTCTCTTTCCAATGTTTTCAAATTTAAATCAGCAGAAAAATGGTCGGCCTGTGAGATAAAGGAGAGGCTTGATGAACATATGCAGGAACGAAAAGCTCAAACTTTTGCAAAGTCACACAGTTTGTATAAAACCGAGCGCAGGGTTTGCGCTCAGGGCACAAATGTTGAGACGTCAGCATTTAACCCCGACTGGTCAGTTCCACCTTCTCCCCTAGCACAGTCTGACAGTGACAATGCCTGCATGAAAAGCCTAGTGAGTCTGTTAGACCGTCTTATCACTCAGCAGACCCAATTCCAAGCCAGCCCTCATCCTCAAGCTACAACATTTCAGTCCTACCGCAAACCATGTAGAGTTTGTAAAGCTTTGGATCAATCCACAGTGTCTCATTGCAGACAGGAAGACAGATGTCTGAGGTGCTTAACTCCGGGGCATTGGAAAAAGGACTGCCCTCAGCGAGCCAATCATCGCCAACATCAGTTGAACGGTGATACTAGTAGACCATCTCAGCAGTTAAACTAGACAGCCCACGTCAGGGAAGGTGTGTATTTAAAGTCAGTTTGTAGCAGTAAATGAAGAGATGTCTTATCGATCACAAGTTCAGTATGGTGTACCACAAGGCTCAGTACTAGGGCCACTGCTGTTCACTCTGTACATGCTACCATTAGGAGATATCATTAGGAAACATGGAATTAGCTTTCACTGTTATGCTGATGATACTCAGCTCTGTATTTCTTCAAAACCTAACGAAACTTACCAATTCACAAAATTAACGGAATACATAGCTGATATAAAAAATTGGATGACTAGTAATTTCCTATTACTAAACTCTGAAAAAACAGAGATTCTAATTATTGGACAAAAAACTTCCACACGTAATAACCTAGAATACTGTCTAACACTTGATGGCTGCTCTATTAAGTCTTCGTCGTCAGTTAGGAACCTGGGTGTGCTCTTTGATAGCAATCTTTCATTTGAAAGTCACGTGTCTAGTATCTGTAAAACCGCATTTTTCCATCTTAAAAATATATCTCAATTACAACATATGCTCTCATTAACAAATGCGGAACAATTAGTTCATGCTTTCATGACATCAAGACTAGATTATGTTAATGCTGTACTGGGTGGTTGCACTGCACGCTTAATAAATAAACTACAGCTGGTCCAAAACGCAGCAGCTCGAGTTCTTATTAGAACCAGGAAATATGACCATATTAGCCCGGTTCTGTCAACACTGCATTGGCTGCCTATTAAACATCGTATAAATTTAATAATATTGTTGATTACTTACAAAGCACTAAATGGTTTTGCTCCGCAGTACTTGAGCGAGCTTTCAACGCATTATAGTCCTTCACGTCTATTGCGATCTCAAAATTCGGGCCAGTTGATAATACCTAGAATATCAAAATCGACTGCTGGTGGTAGATCCTTTTCCTATTTAGCACCAAAACTTTGGAACAGTTTTCCTACCATTGTCCGGGAAGCAGACACATTCTGTCAGTTCAAAGCTAGATTAAAGACACATCTCTTTGACCTAGCATACACATAATACATTATAGACTTCTATAATTCAATGTTAGGCTGCATAGATTAGGTCAGCCGGAACTGGGAACACTTCCCTTAAATCCTTATGTACTCGTTACATCATAAGAAGAATGGCATCTACGCTAATTTTAGTGTCTTTGTTTATCCCGAGGTTTTCCCGCAGCCTGCCTTATCCAGGCCGTATCCAGATCTGACTAGGAGCTTTGCCTGGACCCGATGACAACGCAGTGCTGAAGTGCCAACTAGCCTCTCCCTATGGAGGATTCTTTTCCCACTCTACAGATAAAACGTTGTGATTATGGTTCGCGTACCCACCCCGAAGTGATAAAATAAAACAAAATTCTGTATCAAATTACAGTTACTATAAATCTGGCCTCTAGTTCATAAACGGCAGAGGAGAACTGGCCCCCGACTGAGCCTGGGTTCCCCCAAGGTTTTTTTTCTCTCCATCAAGTCACCTGATGGAGTTCTCTTTCATAGGTTCACTCAACGCTGCGGAAAGTGCAGGGGGATATCCTCTGGATGTGCCGATTGCCTGAAGCCCTATAGAATCACGGCAATTCATTGGCTGATGGCGCTCGCGCAAAGCTGGCTCCGCCCCGACGCTCTTACGTCGTAGCATGATGAACGCGCACGCGCCATCTCTTCCTCAGATTTCTCTGCCTTCACGAAACGGTCACATCTTGCCCTTCGTTCGTTTTTTCTGAGCCTGAATTCTTCTAATTCAACTACAGCTTTTGTCTCGACACTTCAGCAACTGGTATAAGTGGAACTCTGTTCTCCTTACAGTGAAGTGTCATGGATTATCGACGCTGCTCTCCGCCATGCGTTCGTTTTATTTCTAACGACAACCCTCACAGTAAGTGTGTTAAATGTATGGGTTTTTTGCATGCACGTGAGGCTGTATTAGGATTGGCAAAATGTACATTTTGTGACAATCTCCTTCTCAAAACCCTCCGCTCTAGACTCGCGGTTTTTGAGAAGGAGTCATTCGTTCTCATGATGTTATCCCGCCTAGCGGCCAGGACGCGCGGCCTACACTGAGCTTATTGACGTGCTATCGCGCATTACAGACAAGCTCTCTATTCACTGGCCTGATGAGCCCCGCGAGTCTCAATCGTCCAAACTTGACGAGAGGTTCCTACGTGGCCCTAATTCTAGGCCAGAGCGAAGAAAGTTGCCCTTTTTCAGTGATCTGCATCACGGGATCTCCAGATCCTGGAAGCAGCCTTTCTATGCACGCCTAACTAATTGCGGCAGCCGCTGACTTCACCAACCTTGTGGGTATTGTGGAGCAGGGTTATTCCGCTATTCCAGCGGTCAAGGCTAACTAACTCGCCCGTCGTCTGCACCGTCCTGGAAGTCACGTCCCCTTCTTCCTTCCAAGGCTTGTAGGACTACTTCCTCACTTATTGGGAAGTCTTACATGGCGGCTGGTCAAGCAGGCATGGCCCTGCATACCATGGCCATCCTTCAAGCCTACCAAGCGGACATCTTGAAGGACATGGATGAAGGCGAGGGACTGACGCACAAAGCTGTCAAGGAGCTTCGCAAAGCCACAGATCTGGCCCTAAGAGCCACCAAACACACTGCTCGGGCTGTAGGTCGCTCTATGGCGGGCTCGGTTGCCGAAGAGCGCCACCTCTGGTTGAATCTCACGGAGATCCGAGACAAGGATAAGAGTTTCCTCCTGGATGCTCCTATCTCCCACTCAGGTCTTTTCGGGGAGGCGGTCAACGCGGTGGTTGAGAAGTTCCGCGCCGCTAAGTCTCAGTCGGCCGCGTTCAGGCAGTTTATGCCCAGGAGGGTTAGAGAGCCAAGATACTCCAACCCTCCCCCTTCCAAACAAACCCGAGAACGCTCTGCTCATAGAGCTGAATTCCCTACTAGCAGGAGTGACCCGGCTCACCACCCACCAACTACGGTCTGGGGAGCCCGAGGTCGTCCATTTCCCCGCCAGCGCCCTCACAAGCGCCTTCAGCTGCAGCGGTCCAACAAACCGGCCGCTCCAGCCTCCTCGAGCCTGACCCGTCGGTCAGAAGGAGGAGAGCCTCACCAGATCTACGAGGTTGGGACAGACCGCGCAAGCGTTTCCGCCCTCCTCCAACCGGCTCTCCTCCTCTAACCGTCACCTTCGCCACCCAGTGTGTTTTCAAGTGCAGGTCCTGTTTCACTCTCTTCACCCAGTCCGGCGCAGGAGGAAGGAGACGCATCTTGCTTTCTCCTCTCGCTCCCGGTGCACGTTACACCTGCCAATCGCTTCCTCGGAGGCACAGTTCGTTTTCCTCTGGAGCAGGCGGGCCGAGTTACTTCTATCCAGGTGGTGGTACCCCCCAGTACGTGTCAGGACACCAAGCGCTCTCCTCCACGGTCAACCACGCCTCCCCATGGGAGCGAGCCACCTCAGGTATGTCCCTTGCACTGCAACACTCCTCTCCCTCTATCACATTTCATTCAAGAATGGGAGCGTTTACCAGTATCGCCTTGGATCCTTCGCACAGTTCGGCTCGGATACACGCTTCAGTTTTGTCGCAACCCCCCCTGCTTCAACGGGGTCTTTCCTACTGTAGTCGACAACGCCGCTCAGGCTTCTGTACTACAGCAGGAAATTTCATCCCTTCTGCTGAAGGGGGCCATAGAAGAGATTCCTTCGGGGGAAGTCGAACAGGGCTTCTACAGCCGTTACTTCCTGGTTCCGAAGGAGGGAGGCGGCCTGCGGCCGATACTGGATCTTCGCTGGTTGAATTTCTCTCTTTTCAAAGGGAAATTCAAAATGTTGACACTGAAGGCCATCATATCTCATATCCGGCTGGGGGACTGGTTCGTGACAGTAGACCTCAAGGACGCTTATTTCCACATCCAGGTCGTACGGCGACACAGGAAGTTTCTCAGGTTCGCCTTTGGAGAAAAAGCGTACCAGTACAGGGTCCTCCCCTTTGGCCTCGCTCTAGCGCCAAGGACGTTCACAAAGTGTATGGATGCTGCTCTGGCCCCGCTGCGGCTCCAGGGCATCCATATACTCAACTACCTGGACGATTGGCTCCTTTTAGCCCACTCCAGAGAGTTGGTGACTCACCACAGGGACATTGTCCTCCGTCATATTCAGTCTTTCGGTTTGAGGTTGAATACGGAGAAGAGCGTTCTTACTTCAGCTCAGAGCACAGTTTTCTTGGGGGTACGCATGGACTCCGTTCTTATGCAGGCCCGTTTGGCTCCTGCACGGATTTCCAGTCTGGTGACATGTCTGTCCCGCTTTGTGCTAGGCCAGCATGTTTCCGTGAGCACCTGGCGCAGACTTCTGGGCCTTATGGCCGCGGCCTCCCCTGTGCTACCTCTAGGGCTACTCCACATGAGACCTTTTCTGTGGTGGATGAAGCTCTCAGGGGCTCGGCCCACGGGGCCAGCCCTTCGCCTATTGAAGATGTTGCGCAGTTGCTTTCGCGCCCTGTCAATCTGGCGGGACCCCCTCTTCCTTCAGAAAGGAGTCGGTATGGGTGCGGTATTCCGTCGCTAGATGGTTACGACGGATGCCTCTCTGACCGGCTGGGGAGCGGTTTTCGAGGGCAGGCCAGCGTGTGGGGTTTGGACTGGCGAGACCCTCTCGTGGCACATAAACAGCTTGGAGCTGAGGGCTATCTTCCTGGCTCTTTGCCACTTTCTCCCTTTCCTCGAAGGACACCATGTCATTGTCAGAATGGACAATATGGCAGTAGTGTCCCATGTAAACAGACAGAGGGGTTCACGATCGCGCACCCTAGACAGGCATGCGCGTCACCTTCTCCTGTGGTCCCAGGACAAGTTCCTCTCTCTGAGAGCAGTTCATGTCCCAGGGATTCTGAACCTCGCAGCAGATTTCCTGTTGAGGCAGAAACTCAGGTCCGGGGAATAGATGTTGAACCGCCAGACAGTGGCCCTGATCTGGGAGGTGTTTGGGAAAGCGGAAGTGGACCTCTTTGCATCTCAGGAGTCGTCTCAATGCCCGCTTTGGTTCTCTCTGAGCCCTCCAGCTCCCTTGGGGATAGATAGTTCGCCCACCCTTGGCCAATGCAGAAACTCTATGCCTTCCCGCCCATCAAGCTGATCCAGGCGGTTCTGTCCAGAGTGAGGGAGAGCGGAGTCCGCCTCCTTCTGGTAGCCCCATTCTGCCCGTTCCAGCCATGGTTTTCGGAGCTTATCCCTCTGTTGGAATCCTCCCCCTGGGACATCCTGGTCAGGGAGGACCTGCTTTCCCAGCTTCAGGGCAGGATATGGCATCCTCGCCCCAACATTTGGAAGCTGTACGTTTGGCCTATCAGAGACCGTTAGCTTTAAGCTTTGATCTCCCAACCGACGCTCAGGAGACCATTGCGAGTGCTAGAGCCCCTTCTACGAGGAGGCTGTATTCCTCCAAGTGGAGGGTTTTCGAGGCATGGTGCTTAGCACATGATAGGAACCCAGTTAGCTGCCCAGTAGGCTCAGTACTGGAATTCCTGCAGGAAAAGTTTGCTTCCTGAGCGGCTGCTTCCACTCTCAGAGTATATGTCGCAGCTATAGCCGCTCATAGAGAATCAGATGAAATTCCCCTGGGGAAACTGAGGTTAGTTTCGACCTTCACGCGTGGGGTTAGGCGCCTGAAACTGGCTCGCCCCCCTAGTGTTCCCTCGTGGGACCTGTCAGTCGTCCTGGATGGTTTGACAGAGGCTCCCTTCGAGCCCTTGGAGTCAGCCCCTGAGCGGATTCTGACTCTTAAGGTTGCTATTTTGTTGGCTTTATCTTCACTAAAGCGGATGGGGGATTTGCAGGCTCTCTCTGTTAGTGAGTCATGCTTGGGCTTCACTCCTGGCCTGGTTAGGGTTACCTTGAGGCCGAGGTCGGGGTATGTACCCAAGGTTCTTTCCACGGCATTCCGCTCTCAGGTTGTTAACCTTAACGCTTTCCACCGCATCTGAGGAAGAAAGAAAACTTAACTTGCTCTGCCCGCTCCAGGTTCCCAGGTTCTATCTGCTTGAACCGATCATGGTTGTTATTATTATTTGGTCTGGCACCAGTTATGGCAGCGCTTAGCTTGCCGAGTTTGGTATTTCGTTCCCACTGTGCTTTCCTCAGCGTTGAGTGAACCTATGAAAGAGAACGTCTCTGGTTACTTGGCTAACCTATGTTCTCTGAATAGGGAACGAGACTCTGCGTTCGCTGCCAAGCTCCTCGCGCTGCCGACAGTTTTTCTTTTCGGCAGAGAAATCTGAGGAGAGGATGGCGCGCGAGCGTTCATCATGCTACGAAGTAAGAGCGTCGGGGCGGAGCCAGCTTTGCGCGAGCGCCATAAGCCAATGAATTGGGGTGATTCTATAGTGCTTCAGGCAATTGACACATCCAGAGGATATCCCACTGCGCTTTCCGCAGCGTCTCGTTCCCTGTTTAGAGAACCTAGGTTACGCAAGTAACCAGAGACTTTTAGGACACCAGTAGGTCACTTGATGGAGTTTTTCGGTTCCTTGCCACTGTTGCCTTTGGCTTGCTCAGTTGGGGATATTCAAATTAATTAACCAAGCATTAATACCATTGATCAGCCCTACCAAACGTGGATGTTTTTTCCACTAAGAAACAAACATTGTTGTTATTTGATTGATACTGTGAAGCTGCTTTGATGCAATTTATATTGTGAAAAGCGCTATATAAATACACTTGACTTGACTTGACGACCTTTGCTTCACCATATGCACGCGGATTTCCCCCATAACGCTCGTCTAAACGCAGAATAAAAAGTGATAACGCAACGCCACTTTTGCGTTTTCTCTTCAGATCGTTTCCGTGTAAACATAGCCTAAGGCGTTGGAGGGACATGGAAGCCATCAGAGGCGACAGTCACTAGTGTGTCTGGTGAACCGAAGCTCTCTGACTCTTCCATTCAGATAGGGGCGCATCGAATTTAGTGATTCATCTCTTATACATCATATTTTTACCTTATGCATCTGTTGTGATTATTTTATGTCGATTTAAATTCCTTTTCTATGTAAAGCAATTTGAATTATCATTGTGTATGAATTGTGGTATATGAATAAACTTGCCTTGCATATTGTTTTTATATACAGCTAGTAATAAATAGTTTTTTAAATGAAAAAAAAATTACAAATGAGGATATCACCAAAAGGTGCCATATTTCACACCGAGACAATTCATATATACAATGTAACATGAATATAATAGTTTTCTCAGCCTTGAATGTGTGACTGTCATGGTTCCTATGTTTCGTTGTGTTTTTTTTTTTTGTCTGATTAGTTCACTAGTATAATAAGTAGAAACTAGTTAATTATCTCATTAATTCCTCTGTGTATTTATACTCACTGTTTGGTTCTCTTCATTGTCTGGTGCGGTCTAAGGTAAGGCGGGCATAAACTGTGAGATTTAAGCAAAGTTAGCTACTCACACTGTACGAGTAGATAGCATGTGATTTAAAGCTACACAGCAAAAAAATTGTGATGGGAAACCAAGGCTTTCTGAAGCGTTTGAGACTTTCATCAAATTGTGCCCAAAAACTGTTCATTACTCGAAGCTTTTAATTGGTTAGTTCACCCAAAAATGAAAATTCTGTCAGTAATTACTCACCCTCATGTTGTTCCAACCCGGTAACCTCCATAGGCTTCTTGAGGGATCGAAACTGGCCGGCCCAAAAGTTATGAAAGACATCGTTAAAATAGTCCGAGTGACCACAGTGGCTCAATCTTAAGCTCAAAGTTTATCAAGCGACGAGAATACTTATTGTGCGCAAAAAACAAACAAAAATAACGACTTTATTCATCTACTCATTTCCTTCCCTGTGGGCCTTGAGATTTCACATAGTGCGCAAAGCTTCTGTGTTGTAGCAGTGTTCAGAGCAGGTGAACTAACCCTTTAACACAATGCGCATTAGCGGCATTGGGTAGTCAGACTTGTTTTCTCCACCATATCTAACAAAGCACTGCAGAGCAAAAAAAGCAGTGACCAAACAAAGCTTCGGAAGTCTGTGACACAAGAGTGGAATCAATCTTGGATCAGTACAGTTCTATCTAATCTGATCTAATCTCTTCTAAATTAATTTGTGCCAAATGAGACCACAACACTTGTCAAGTGTAGCCTGGTCAACGGATTCACATATTGATCAATAATATAAAATATACTGTATGTGATCATAATTAGTAATTGACGTGATTAGAATTTTTTTTTTTTAGGTGTTCTGTTCTTTTATTTATTTATTTTTTATTTATTTATAAATGTATGTTATAGTGAAGCTATAGTGTTAAATCATGGTGGGGTTTGAATTTTCTCAAAGCCGCTGTTTCGACCTTCAAAACTCTGGCCAGTTGATAATACCTAGATTATCTGTCACAGTTATGTCTGGATTAGTTTGTTTTGATTTGGACTCTTCTGCTTGTATTCACATGTCACGTGTCATCTTCACTGTCATCATCAGTTCAGCTGTATCACCTGTGTTCCGTTAATCAGTGTCATCTGTGTTTGCATTTAAGTTCTGTCTGTTCAGTCAGTCTTTGTCTGAGATTAACAGATGGGACTTCAGTGTATACAGCAGAATTGGTGGCAATTCAGATGGCTCTTAGATGGGTGGAAGACGTGATGCCAAATAAAGTTGTGATATGTTTAGGTTCAATGGCATCAATTATACGCCTACAAACATATCAAACAGTTAGATAGGACTCGGTAAAGGAAAAGCTAACTGTTGAACATGTTTGGCCTTAACAGAATAAACAAAAGCCACTATTGATCTCTTAATGTAACATTCCTGTCTGCCTACCCAACAAGTTTTGACCAGATGTCTTTCCGTATTTCTACGTGCCGTGCTGTCACATTAAGAGGAGCAGGAATTATTCTTAAAATGTCATCAAGTATGTAACAGATGCTGTCCTCACGGGCTGGCCAGAAATATCTATTCGGGCCAACACAGTCCATGCACTTCACTTGGGCATATCCTTCATCTTTTGCCACGATGATTCCTGGGTAGATCATCTTGTCATATGTCAGGACACACCATTTTCCGATAATCTGGTTGTCATTCCAGTCAATCTCCTGGGGTCCCTGAAGTTCTTCTGTCAGGTGCTCCTCTGACTGGATTGGTTGAGGTCTGACTGGTGTGCTTGAGGTAGCTGACAGTGGAGGGAAGGTGAAGTGGTGAGTGTTGAAACATGTGCAGGACAGGTTATTCAGTGTAGCACACAGACATCTAACGTCCCAGGAGATCAAGTGGCCTTTTCTGTTGGTGACCACTTGGTGTATTCGCATTGTCCCAGGGACCGATGGGATGTTTGCTGGAATGTTACGGTATGCATCCACAATATTCTCGGTTTCCACATAAAAGAGCTTCACTGTGGTGCCAGTGGTCAGTAGCGCTCGGTAGAGTGTGATGGCATCAGGGATGTCACGCCCTTGACTCACAAGCTGATCTGCCAGTCTTTTTAACACTCCCCCAACACCACCAGGAGCACCCTTGCTGTGGCTCGCTTCAAAGAAATTCCAGGTGCCACTCTCAAAGCCCCTCTTGTGCAACTCAGTTAACAATAATCAGATGAGCAGCGCAATCATGTGGTTTTAATCAACTAAGTCTCTAATTAAGTAAACACTCCTCCATTCTTCAGATTGTGAAAGAAACAGATGTCATGGGACTTTTTAAGTTACTGATTCACACACAAGCAAATGGCGATGGGACTTAATTAAATGACCGATGCCAGAAGTGCCCCCGCAGCGTTTTTCGCTGATAAGTAATCACAGGGTCCTCTGTCTTACCACATGTGACCCAACAGGGTCGCCTCTCTGGCCGGAGATCCCGTGGTGTCCCCTCTGCAGGACACCTCACAAACACAGACAACCTTGTGTAATGAACCACACTGGTCATTGTAATCCAGACTTAAAACTCATCGATTCAAAGAATACGCACACACATATCATTGCCCGGGAGGGGAGTGAGCAAAAGTTCACCACATCTTCACCAACGAATGACCCAGCCACGTCCACAGTACACATACACACACACACAAGAACTTTTCTCCAATCTCCTCAATTGAGAGTCTTGGACTATGATATATTCGATATGTTTTTATGTTTGCCCATGTTCCATTGGGGTTAGATGTGATCGTATTATAACTCGAAATGAACAGAGGTGCTTTTAGATACATTTTTAATGTAACTGTGTTTTCCTATAATGTTTGTATGTCGTTCTTCACACCTTTAGAATCCTCTTGATCTGACCAAACCATATATATATGGGTGCAAACCGTAAAATGTATGTTACTATGTTTTATCATCTCTGGAGTAAAATTGAACGCATTTTTACATCACGGTCATGAAACATGCAAAGTCGATCATTTCACCAGAAATGAACTTAGTCTGAATCATTTATTTGGTAATTTACGTCAAAGACCTTCAAGCCTTCTTTGAAACTGCGCGCTCCAGACCGCAGCAAACCACGTGACGCTCCAACGGAACACACAAAGACCAGCAGCTCACACACGCAGCAGGGCTCAGACACATGAGAACTATATGCAAGTATATTTGAGTTACCAAGATTTTAGAGCATTAAGACTGTTTTTCCGTGTTGTCTCTTAAAGGTTTAAATGTCCAGGTGAATTTTGCCAAGCTGTGATCCTACGGATCTCTCTCTCTCTCTCTCTCTCTCTCTCTCTCTTCCCAACTCTCTCTCCCTCTCATTTTTATCTTTCTCTCTCATCCTATTTTAATTCGTGTTTGTAATGTTTTTCGTTTTGTTTGTTTCGGGTGTATATACATATATTCTGTGTGAATTGTAGTTCGATGTATTATTAGTCCAACTATTAAAACCATTATATTCTTGATTGCCTTCTGTCTAAAATGCTCATTTTACAAAGTCAATGAGATCTCGATCCTAGCAACAAAGCTTTCATTATTGACTACGTTGCGTAGTCTAATTTTATAAACACAGGAAAATTAATGTTCACGGCCAGAAAATTGATATTTCTTGGAGTTTATAAGAAGGGATAACTTTGTTGAGAAGTTGATAAGTTAATCTTACGGCTGTTGGCTGGACAAACAGTTCGATAGCTAAATTAACTCCATTAAAGGTTATCTCATATAATCGATCTGAAAATGGACCATTGACATATGAAAGAAGAATTATAATTCGTTGTGATTGATCATTCGTGTGTACAATCAATCTATTTTCAACTTCGATAATTTAACTGTAATATGCAATATATTAATCATATTCATGATTAATTATTAAAATTCCCTATATATAATTTGAGCTAATTTAATGTAAAACTAAATGTTGTTACACAGTACTGAACAGGAAGAAATTACCTTTCTGCCTGTATTGAGTACAAGGGCCATCACTGAAGAAGTGGACCACAGACACAGATGGATGATGGGCTTGTATGTAGTGCAGTACTGGTTCAAGATGTTGCCAGATTGCCGGTGGACCTTTTTGCTTGGATTGAGAGATGGTGCAGAAGCAGAGAGGGCTAGCATTGTCACCAACATATAACACACCTGTGTGCACTGTTACCTGTTGGTGTGAGGCACCGAAATGTACAGCCTGGATATCAGCACTGTATTTGCACGAGTAGTTTTCCGAGAAACCCACATGTATAATGCATTCATGTGAGGACAGACTTCTCTTTAGTTTTCTGGAGAATGAAAACTGCTGCTTGATGTTGAACACATGCTTCTTGAACTTATGCAGCAGGCACGTGAAATGCTCAATGAGCTCCTCTAAAGAGCTTTCGATTTGTTTTTTTGCTGTCACTTTGAATGACACAGCCTCATTTTCTTGTGGCATTCTGTTCTTCTCTTTCTCCTCCAGTACCCACTGTGTATATGTTATACGCATTGATGCATTGGTAACAGCATCCAGTGGGAAGCTTTTCAGTTTGCATTTGGGACACTCTCCATACATGCACTCCTTACTGCTGGTGCTGCAATATACCTCCTCTATTAGCTTCTCAAGGTTTGAGTTGGGAAGCAAATTTAGTTACTTCAACTTGTCAACCACAAAGCCGTGGTTCTCATGGATTTTGCACATGCAAGTATCTCTGTCTTGAATGGTTGGATGTACAACCCAGAAGGGACGAAGTCTGCAAAAGAGAGTGTAGGACAAAGCTCTGTTTGCATTTTCAGACTGAAATTTTGCTGTGAAGGTTTAACATTGAATCAACAAGAAATCTCTTCTGTTTTTTTACTTTGTTTCACGTTATTGTCTATTTTCTCCCAGTGTTGACCCGACTGACATCATCCCGGTCATAGAAGGCTCTGATACTTGATTTTATGTGCGTTGGAATGCGGAGCTTTTCTTTATGAGAGAAAGAAAGTGCATTTCCATCTAAAGTCTTCCGCCTTCTTCTTGGAAGACCAATGGCACTCTGTCCATATTTCTGCATGCGGTACTTTTTCACAATCTGCCCAGATACCAATTTGGAGATAATCTGCCTCTCTCGTTCATCATATGAAGTTGTATATTTGCTTTTAATGTCCCTCAACAGTGCAGAATGAAATTTGAGGGTTTTTGGAGCTTGCGACTGCGCAGCTGCGGTGCTCAATTGATGTCTGCCTTTAGAAGAAGGGGATGCTGTTTTATTTAGGCGGAAGTATCTTTTTTTGTACTTATTTGTCTTTTGTTTTTCTTTTTCCAGGCTTTGCCTCAATTTTCCCAGGCCATGGTGGAGCCTCTTTCTCTCCTTCTTTGACCTTAAACGCCCCTGATCACGTTGCCTGCAACACAATGAAGCACTGATTAATGAAATACTTGTACTGACAATCAAATAATCATAAATAGGGAGATGCATGTACATACACACCCCCAAACACACACCTTAAATCGAAATTTACAAAATTGAAACATTGAACAAAATCCATAACTTCTATTTACTCGAACTCTAACCTTGAGGGCACTGGTGCTGGCTCTAATGCTGGTTCTGGACTTAGAGGTGGTGTCATGCACTGATCTACGATTGCTGCACTTGCTGCTTTGGCTGTTCTGCTTTTCACTTGTGCTGCTCTCCAGTTCCGCCGCTTGGCTCTCCTTTCTCTATCATTTAGTTCACTAACTGACCGCTTTTTCCCTGTGTCTCTGTCCTTTCTCCATTTTGCCCTCTCTTTTCCTAAATATGCTTGTCGTCTCTCAGGATCTGCATCTCTACGTTGTCTGTGTCTGCGCTGTTTCTCAGCTGCAGAAAGAGGCAAATACAAATACATAAAACCCTTTAACAGCAACCTTGTTCATTTATTGACTTCTCATAATAAAAATAATAATGACTTTTGGTTTATAAAGCACATTTATAAAACCCAATGCACTTGTGTGTATCAGTATAGATCAGTAACCTCAACACATTTTAGCCTAGCTATCAGTAGAATAAATAAAAAACATGATTTTTAGGGATGAAAACTGTAAAAACATGTATATTATGTGAATAAAATTAGTAAGATAAGTACGTCTGTGAAAATTCTCAGTCATCCAGGTCATAGTTATCCAAGCAGGGTTGGCTCAGGGGTCACAACCCCACAGAAGTTAAATACCTGGCACTCCCCATCAGTCATTTTGAACTGAAGAAACCTCTTGGATGAGAGGCAAAACATCTTAAAATATGGAAGTACCAAGTCCAGTTGCCCTTGAATTAACCCTTCTTGGGTATACAACATGGGTAAGACACACAAAAGCATACTTTCGTCAACCCTGTTACCCTGGAATGGTAACAGGGTTGACGGTAACGGTTGACGAAAAATGTTATTGGCGGCCATTACTAGCCATGAGGTATAGGTAATGACACCACATTATGTGCCTTAATGAGAGGCTTAAATGTTGTTATATATATACATTTTTAAATATGTACAAATAACTTTTTAACGTATGCTTTTCTGGTAACAGGGCTGACACAATGAGCGTGTCCCCGTCTTTCAGACATTACATAAACTCAAATAAAATTCATAAAAAGAAGAGAACACTTACTTGTCTTCTACCATCAACTTCATGAAAGGCAGATGATGTCACTTCCTGGAACTGATGCAACTTTTGGAACAGTCCATTATCTTTAAAGAGGTGTTTTCATAAAAAGTAAGGCGGTTGACGAAAACTTAGGGACCCGACAATTTTTTTTTTTTTTTCACAATTTGACATGTTAAGAATAAGATCCATTCATGACTAATGAACTGACACTTAAGGCTTTATACAAGTATATGTTTTTTTATGATAGTTTGACTTTTTTGGCCTCGATAGCAAGTAGAAGTAGAAAAATCATACCGAGGGACAGGCCATTTTCAACATTTCTGCAAGATGCTTTGCACAAAAAAGTGATTAAAATCCTTTAAAAACAAAAGATACAGAAATAATTTTTTTCTTATATAAGAGACATATTATGGAAACTAAATTATAAAATATTTTATTTGTATTATGGTTTATTAAGATTTACAGAGCTTTTTTTTCTGCAGGGACACAAAATGGCACGTTTTCGTGTAATGACCCATATGGTGCATATTACCGTCTTGACCGTGACCGACACCTAAACTACTTCAGGATGAATGCAGAGCAAATGGTTCACATTCTTTCCCTGATTGGTGGACTAACTAACTAACAACTAACAAGGCAAACAACAAACTGCAGGCAGTCCATTGAACCCAAGCAGCGACTTGCAGTTACATCTGCTTCTCTTATTTATGTGTGCTTACTGTGTGCAAAATGTAAATAAAAGCTTACATTTGTTGTTTCTTGGAGAAAGATTTTTTATTTAGATTGCTGAAATGTCTGATACACATCTAATTTACAAACATTACCCATCATGAAGATCTTAAAGATAATTCATAAATGTGTGTAATAACAAACAGCACAGTTTCTCGAAAATTCAACAAAATCATGCATACCGGATGTGTGCTATAATAACATGTTTATTCTATTTCCCTTTCTATATTGAGTTAAGTTGTTTGGGCCAGGGAAAGGTTGTCAAAAACACCTAAGTTACTTACCATCGGCACCAAGAGATACTGCAACTTCATCCCATGCCTTTTCCATTGCCTGTGAGTCTTTATAAAGCATATTTCGTGGATCATAAATAACTAAAGGTTTCTCAACCTCCACAATGAGACGAGTGTCGTCCATTATTATATTTTCAGGTGCACTCGACCATGCCGGCTATGACACGACGTGCTTTTGTTCATGATTGTCAGCATGACATCCTTATGACAATATATATATATATATATATATATATATATATATATATATATATATATATATATATATATATATATATTATTAGTTATGTGTATATACATTTATACATTAAATCACTCTAACCTAAACTAAACTGGCAGTATAAATTATTTAAACCTGTTTTTGTAGTTTGGGCAACAAGTTTTTGGACATTTGTTTTCTTTTCAAATTGATGAAGGTCATTTGATTGACTGTTTAAAACACAATCGATATCATCAATGCGCTTTTGGTAACTGCTGTGTAATTTTGCCATGATCAATGCATTGTCACTTTAATTCAGCGTAAGCCGCGAGGCAAAAATTGACAGGACGCCGAAACGATCGCGGCACTGCTGCTCCTGCTACGCGCTGCTGCCGCGACGCCTCTGCCTTTGGTGTGAATGCTCTAATCTGTTAACATGGGTGCCGAAAAAAATATGCGCTACTAACCCATGCAGTGTGAAACCGGTGGAAGGATGGGACATACAAAACTTAATTCTACACTACATATTACAGGGAAACATGGTACAGGCTTATGCAAAATATGCTAAGTAAAGGAAACAGTTGAGCATGTGTTTGTTATTTTGTCCTAGGTAAGAACAGGACAGGAAGGAGTTTATAAGTGAGCAACAGGAAATGGGATATTAAACACAAAACAAGGATCCGGTGAAATTGTAAGGTCAGTTTTAAAATTCATTAAGCATAGTGGTCTTAGGAATAGAATATAGACATCTTTTAACATACATCAGGACTGAAATCACTTCACACTCCAGCACAGGTGGTGGCGGTATGCACCATAAAGTTGGTATGCAACCCGCCAATAAATCCATAGAAGAAGAAGAAGTCAGTCAGTAGCTGCGTCTGAAACTGCATACTTCCCTACTATATAGTAGGGGAAAAGCAGTAGGCGAGCGAATAAGTATGTCTGAATCTTTAATATCCATAAAAGAGTAGGCGAGAATTACCTGGGTGACGTAACAATTCTCGTGAGATTTGGACGTGCATATACTATTAGTGCCTCTGAATATCCCTACTTTCCTACTATAATCACCTTTTTCCTCACTTCTCCTTGAGGGGCACCATAGCGGTAAATGACTTCCAGTAAGATGCTCTCAACTTCCGTTTAGTAATTGTCATCAGCTAGACGACGGCGTAACGTTACAGGTGATGGCAAATAGTGGAGGCTCTGGTCGAATTTGTGCCGTTAAAGGCTGTCACAACAGCTACAGAAAGCTAAAAAAAGTATTGGATAATGAGTGTTACGACCACAAGCCAACAAGAGCAGAATGTAAATGCCCGAAACCATTTAAATTGCACAGGATGCCATCCGACGACGAGGGCAAAAGACAATGGCTCGCAGCACTTAATTTGAAATTACCGCCCCGTAACATCCACGTATGTTCATTCATTCCACTTTGTGGACAAACAGCCAACAACGGAAAATCTATATCCTGAACTTTGGCTTGGATATGATCGTCCATTAAGAAGGAAGAGAAGACTGGTTGGTCAATATAAAGTTGGTTTGACGTTGGAATTTTGACATTAGACAGATGTTCATCCGCTAAAAACTTCAATAGATCCTGATTGGGTGAGTATAATGTATAAAATTTGGCTTACCTGCAAGGTATTAGGACGTTGAACTGAACACAGATGACAGTTTATTTGTTTTTAATCCTGCGCAATGTTTTCAAAACAGAAACGCTCCAGAAGTCATGTGTATTTATATAGCGCTTTTCACAATATAAACGGCCTCAAAGCAGCTTCACAGTATCAATCAAATAACATAACAATGTTTGTTTCTTAGTGGAAAAAAACATCCACGTTTGGTAAGGCTGATCAATGGTATTAATGCTTGGTTAATTAATTTGAATATCCCCAACTGAGCAAGCCAAAGGCAACAGTGGCAAGGAACCAAAAAACTCCATCAAGTGACCTAATGGAGAAAAAAAAAAAAACCTTGGGAGAACCCAGGCTCAGTCGGGGGCCAGTTCTCCTCTGGCGTTTATGAACTAGAGGCCGGATTTACAGTAACTGTAATTTGATACAGAATTTTGTTTTATTTTATCACTTCGGGGTGGGTACGCGAACCGGAATCACAACGTTTTATCTGTAGAGTGGTAAAGGGATCCTCCATAGGGAGAGGCTAGTTGGCACTTCAGCACTGTGTTGTCATCGGGTCCAGGCAAAGCTCCTAGTCAGATCTGAATACGACCTGGATCCGACAGGCTGCGGGAAAACCTTGGGATAAACAAAGACACTAAAATTAGCGTAGATGCCATTCTTCTTATGATGTAACGAGTACATCAGGATTTAAGGGAAGTGTTCCCAGTTCCGCCTGACCTAATCTATGCAGCCTAACATTGAATTATAGAAGTCTATAATGTATTATGTGTATGCTAGGTCAAAGAGATGTGTTTTTAGTCTAGCTTTGAACTGACAGAGTGTGTCTGCTTCCCGGACAATGGTAGGAAGACTGTTCCAAAGTTTTGGTGCTAAATAGGAAAAGGATCTACCGCCAGCAGTCGATTTTGATATTCTAGGTATTATCAACTGGCCCGAATTTTGAGATCGCAATAGACGTGAAGGACTATAATGCGTTAAGAGCTCGCTCAAGTACTGCAGAGTTAAACCATTTAGTGCTTTGTAAGTAATCATCAATATCTTAAAATTTATACGATGTTTAATAGGCAGCCAATGCAGTGTTGACAGAACCGGGCTAATATGGTCATATTTCCTGGTTCTAGTAAGAACTCGAGCTGCAGCGTTTTGGACCAGCTGTAGTTTATTTATTAAGCGTGCAGGGCAACCACCCAGTAGAGCATTACAATAATCTAGTCTTGATGTCATGAAAGCATGAACTAATTGTTCCGCATTTGTTAATGAGAGCATATGTCGTAATTTAGATATATTTTTAAGATGGAAAAATGCGGTTTTACAGATACTAGACACGTGACTTTCAAATGAAAGATTGCTATCAAAGAGCACACCCAGGTTCCTAACCGACGACGAAGACTTAATAGAGCAGCCATCAAGTGTTAGACAGTATTCTAGGTTATTACGTGTGGAAGTGTTTTGTTGAATAATTAGAATCTCTGTTTTTTCAGAGTTTAGTAGTAGGAAATTACTAGTCATCCAATTTTTTATATCAGCTATGCATTCCGTTAATTTTGTGAATTTGGTAAGTTTCGTTAGGTTTTGAAGAAATATAGAGCTGAGTATCATTGGCATAACAGTGAAAGCTAATTCCATGTTTCCTAATGATATCTCGTAATGATAGCATGTACAGAGTGAACAGTAGCGGTCCTAGTACTGAGCCTTGTGGTACGCCATACTGAACTTGTGATCGATAAGACATCTCCTCATTTACTGCTACAAACTGAGAACGGTCAGATAAGTATGATTTAAACCATGCTAGTGCAATTCCACTAATGCCAACATAGTTTTCTAGTCTATTTAAAAGAATGTTGTGGTCAATTGTGTCAAATGCAGCACTAAGATCAAGTAACACTAATAGAGAGCTACAACCACGATTGGATGATAAAAGTAAATCATTTGTAACTCTAATGAGAGCTGTCTCAGTACAATGGTGCGGTCTAAATCCTGACTGAAAATCCTCACAGATATCATTTCTTTCAAGAAAGGAACACAGTTGTGAGGATACTACTTTTTCTAATATCTTTGACAGAAAAGGCAGATTTGAGATCGGCCTGTAATTGACTAATTCTTAAGGATCAAGTTGCGTATTTTTAACAAGCGGTTTTATCATAGCCAGCTTAAAGGTTTTTGGTACGTATCCTAGAGACAAAGACGAATTAATGATTGTAGCAATGTTCAGGGAAGAAGGAGGCGGGAACCGGCGAAGAATCAAAATATAATTTATTTAAATAAAACAAACAAACGAAAATACCGCCAGCAGCCCCTCGCGGACGACTGCTGGCTAAAGTAAAATACAAAAACAAAACACAACTAAAATACAGGCCTGTTCCTCTCTCGATCATCAACGTCGTCGCTCCTCCTTTATGCTTCCGCTCCTCCGTGAGAGATGCGAGACCGGTGTGCCTCACATGTGTTGCTCATTAGCAAGTGCACCACCGGCCTCGCGCCGTTCTCTCACGTCCCTCGGCCGTCCTGTTCGCCACATACCCCCATCGCCCCTCACAGGCCGGGGGGTACCCACGAGCCTGTGCCTACTCCCCCCCCCCCGGCGGCGGCGATCCCTGGGGAGTATGGACAGACAAACCGAGGAAAACGGAGACGGAAGCATGAGGAGCGACAGATCGAGAGAGGGGAGAGAGGAAAAAAAAATTGGTCCGGTTCCCACAACGCGCTGCCATCTGGTCCCCCACCAGCTAGGCGATCTCCTCCGCGGTGCCTGGCGGTGACGCTGGGTAGCCCTCGGTGGACGGCTCGACGCTCCTCCGCCGCCCGGTGGACGGCGACGGCTCCTCGGGTGCCTTGGGCAGACGGTAGGAGTCCCCTGCTCCCTGCTCCTCCCCTTCACTGGTGGACGGCAGCAGGCTCCGGCCCACGGCGAGCGGCGGCGACTCCTCCTCTCCCTCCCGGATGGCAGCCGCCCCTCCAATACCCAGGCGGCCGGCAGCGAGCTCGACCGTCCCACCGGCAACTCACTCAAGCGCCCCGCCTCGAGCGTCCGTGGCCGCGAGTCCCCCGCTCCCTGCTCCTCCCCTCGCTCGGCGGATGGCAGCAGGCTCCGGCCCACGGCGAGCGGCGGCGACTCGCGCACCATGCTCGATGGCACCGCGGATTCCCCACACCGGCGAGGACTCTCTGACAGCGCGTTCCTCCCTCTTCCCTGGTTTCGGCACCAGTGTACCAATGTCCAGGGAAGAAGGAGGCAGGAACCGGCGAACAATCAAAATATAATTTATTTAAATAAAACAAACAAACGAAAATACCGCCAGCAGCCCCTCGCGGACGACTGCTGGCTAAAGTAAAATACAAAAACAAAACAACTAAAATACAGGCCTGTTCCTCTCTCGATCATCAACGTCGTCGCTCCTCCTTTAAGCTTCCGCTCCTCCGTGAGAGATGCGAGACCGGTGTGCCTCACATGTGTTGCTCATTAGCAATCGCACCACCGGCCTCGCGCCGTTCTCTCACGTCCCTCGGCCGTCCTGTTCGCCACAATGATATTAAGAAGAGAATCTATGATCTCTGGAAGCAGTAGCTTTCAATAGCTTAGTCGGTATAGGGTCTAACATACAAGTTGTCGATTTAGATGAATTAACGAGTTTTCAGAATTCCTCCTATAGCAACAAATGAATAATTTTTTTCCTCAGGGAGACTACAATGCACTCCCTGATGTACTGTACTGTAGTAGACGGTTGCATAGTTATAATTTTGTCCCTGATATTATCAATCTTATAAGTGAAGAAGTTCATAAAGTCATTACTGTGTTGCCCGGAAACTTCTGTGCTTGAAGCTTTCTTTTTCGTTAGTTTATCCACTCCGCTAGTACACTTCACTATAGAACACGCTATGCGGACCTAACAAGTCCCTTACGGAAATGTAATATATGTACACAAATGAAATATACATATATTAAATATATTCACATAGAAAGTGAAAACATGTAGCCTATATCTGCCCATATATAAAACCTATTAGAAAATGGAATAATTTCATATATTGACATATAAAACTAGCACATATATTTTACGTATGTATAATACATTTTATGTATGATATTGGAACAATGCTCCAACATTCATTATCTGTTTCTTCTTTCCACTCGACAAGGGCGAACATTCTCCATCCGTTGGTCTCTGAATGTGTGTAATTTGGAGGTCTTTTGATTGCGTTTGAATTAAAGACTTGTTAAAAGTTCAAGATGTTCAAATAAGGAAAACAAGGAATTAGTTAATAAGGAAACCATAAGCATGTAAAATGTATGTATGTTGTTTAAATTAAACATATCAGTGAAATATGGTTATAACATACAATATTACATAATCAATAATCATATACATTGTATTAATATATGTCAATATACTCATTTAATATGGATAATTTATATATGTTATAAACCTATATCAAAATCTATATATGTGTTAGTAATATATTGTCTTATATTTAGCATATATGACAGCATCACTTGCGATATGGGGACATATATGTCATATATTACATTTCCGTATGGGGTGTCACGTCTGTCTTTTCACTGATTGAATTGTCTGATGCCTTGCATAAAACACACCACTTTGTTCCTAAAGATAATGAATATAATTAATTTGGATGATAAAATGTCCTCAGAACTGTGCACTGTTTGTTTATTGGCAGGTTATGGAGTTAGTCGCGTCGCAGCATTTCTCGGCTATGAGTGAAACGCAGGACAGTGGTCTGCGTTCTGAAGTACGAAGTTCACCCGCGTGTCCATCTCCGGCACGAGAACCAGTGCTGATCCAGTGGAAATTGGATAACAGAGCAGTTGATTACACTTGAAGTACTTTTAACATTTTTAGTTTTTACTTCTAATATTTTTTGTTATATGAGTTTAAATGTAGGCAATGGTGTATACATGTTAAAACAGTATTAATATGCTGTATTGCTGTACGTGAGGAAAGGAAGCGACGAAGATGCAAAAACAAGAAATGAGAAGCACTTACGAACCACAACTGACTTCATCCACATCCTTAATAAAATCAACTGAAGATAAAAGATGTTTAAATCTCTGAAGATCTCAGCAGAGGAGGATTAAACAACTCCATAAACAGTGTAACGAGCCCCACGTGATGGGACTCCACTCTGCGTTGTGTTGAAGGACTCAATAAAGAAGCTTCGACCCTCTTGCTGTTTAACATGGTCTTTATTTTCTGCACAAATGAGAAATGCTGTAAACATGTATTTCGTGACTCTCTTCAGCTAATAGCTTAGCACCATTTGATGGCTCGTCGAGCCACGAGATAACCTCCTCTCGGCTCAGCAGGAAGTGAACTGAGCAAGCCGTTTTATATTTCAAAACACATTGAGTTAACTTGCTTAGTATAAAGCTAACAAAACACAAACATGTCAAAAAATAATCACAAAAGTTGTACACAACATGACATAACATACCTGCACAAATGAGAAATGTTGTAAACATGTATTTCGTGACTCTCTTCAGCTAATAGCTTAGCACCTGTTGGCAAATGGAGTAAATGAGCCACACTAATACTATATTCAATAGTCACAAATATACATTTGTATAATCTCACATTACGAAGTATGTTTAACAAACCAAGAAACAGATTAGATGCAAAACATATCAAATATCAGCAATACTACCATTTGATGGCTCGTCGGGCCACGAGATAACCTCCTCTCGGCTCAAAAGGAAGTGAACTGAGCAAGCCGAACGGAGCGCGCCAGAACAAGTATGTACTCTTAAAGCAACAGTGCGCTTCAACAAATATGCAACAAATCTTGGAAATCATATATATCTCAACTCAGAAAACAATATATATTCCATACAATTATATAAAAGAAACAAGATTACATTTAAATTCAATAAAAGGAGGATTGAAAATAACAACCAAAATAACCTTGTTACACAAACCCCTCCTTAATTTCACCAAAATCCTTCAATGTACCATGAATACCTTTTCAATTAAACTCACTTCACCGGCACAAGTGAAACATAAATCTAATCCATGCAACCAACATTGAAGTTACCTCAATTTCAAGGTTCAGGAAAATAAACCTTGGTTGATCAAGTCTCGTATTGCCCGTAGGTTAATGTGACGCCTAATATGCCACACAGCACTTGGCCTATTAACCTGAGCATCTTTCACAAACATTGTCGGTACATCATAGCTCCAAAAGTCTAAAATGAACACTCAATTAAAATGTCTTAACCTCTCAAGATTGGTGTCTGCACCATGGATTCAATTCGTCTATTAACCGATTTAACTATTCTCCCTACTCTGGTTCTAACAGGTTCAACAATCTCCGTGTGACGATGTACATCAACAGGAGGCAATGTGTCAGCATAAGGTAAGCATGGTGTGACTTTTTCCGAATGCGAATGTTCGGGGTCCGTAGACATTGCATCTGAGTGCAGTGCGTTGTTTGCAGGCACTGTGTCTATCAAATTAGAATCACTCATGTCAGCCTGGATTTGATCGCCTGCAGGTGAAACAACTGATATATCGCATATAGAGCCTGAAGAATCCTGTGTGTTTGACTGGCTTGATGTGTCAATCGTTGCGATCTGTTCAACTCCAGGATCATTTTTATCAGAATCTGTACCAATCAATGGCTGGTCCATTTCACTGGGTCTCAATCCTTCTCCTCCGCTGGAGATTAGCAAGAAATTCACTTGCAACAATAAATTCCAATGCACAACTCTTGTCCGGCCTTCTCCATCCCTTATTTTATAGACATGAATGTCTGGATTCACATTAACAACAGTGTATAGTCCATTCTCCCATTTGTCAGCCAACTTCCTTTTTCCCCTTTCAGACTTGTTAGCCACTAATACCCGGTCTCCCACGGACAGGTAAGTACCCTTGACCCGCTTGTTGTATTGTTGAGCTTGGTGCTGCTGCTCAACAGATGAATGCTTCTGGGCAATCAACAAGGCACTTTCCAGACAAGACAACAGGGATTTGGCATAGGAGTCATAATCGGCAACCTCTGGGTTATCAAGAGCCTGTCTAAACATGACATCCACTGGTAGTCTGGGTATATGGCCAAACATAAGGAAGAAAGGCGTATAACCAGTAGTCTCATGAACAGTGGCTTTGTATGCAAACGTCAGAGTTTGGATGTGCTGCGGCCATTGAAGTTTTGCCTTCAAAGGAAAAGAGCGGAGCATGTTCCCTAATGTTCGGTTAAATCGTTCCGTACCCCCGTTCCCCATTGGATGGTAAGCCGTGGTGTGAGATTTAGCAACACCAGCCAAATGAAGGAGCTCAGCTATGAGATTACTCTCAAAATTGGTTCCCTGATCAGAGTGTATTCTTTCAGGGAACCCGTAGACACAGAACACATTGTCCCAAAGCTTTCTCGCCACCTGCTTTGCAGTTTGATTGGCACAGGGGAACGCATGAGCAAGCTTAGTGAAATGGTCGGTAACTACTAGTACATCCACTGACTGCTGCTTGGAGTCTTCAGCTGACCAGAAATCTATGCATACTAGCTCCATTGGCGCTGAGCTCTTGATGCTCTCCAGAGGAGCCCGTGCAGAAGGCTCTGGTGACTTTGCAAAGACACATCTCTCACAAGATCTGACATAATCTCTGATGTTCTTCTCCATATCAGGCCAGTAAAAAGCTGTCTCGCGAGGGAGAGAGTCCGGTCCTAACCCTGATGTCCGGCAAGATCATGGATGCCAGTGAGAGCTCGATCTCTCAAACAACCCGGTAACACATATTGGAATTTTCTCTGTTTCGTCGCAGGATCTTTTGTTACTCTATATAACACATTGTCACGAACTTCCAGCTTATCCCACTGTTTAATCATCCTTAGCACTTGTGTACTAGCACCATGTCTGTCACGCCTTGATGGACACTTTCTGTGGACAACAAAGGAGAGCACATAAGAGATGGCAGGATCGTTTTGCTGACTTTGCTGAAGCTCTTGCTTACAAAATACAGGGAATGTGTCCGGGAAACCTTCTGTCCACTGTCCATGTTGGACTAACTGAAGTGGTCTGGTTTCAGCTGCGTCCATCCAATTTCCATGAAATTGACAAAGAGCTCTGATGTCATCAGCTTCATATTCAGCTCTGGGTGAAAAGAACTCAGCAGACTTGTAGGATTGAACCTGGCAGCTGAGCTTGAATACGTCTTGAACAGAATCTTCTTTTACATTATTAGCGGCTTCTACCAGGAAAGGATATGGTTCAACCAGTAGTCTTTGCCTGATAGAATTGGCAAAAGGGTCGCGGTTGCTACCACGTTTGCTTTACCAGCAATGTGTTTCAGGTCAAACGTGTATGACGCCAGTTTTGAAACCCATCTAAGCTCATAAGCGTCAAGCTTGGGCTTAGTCAAAATGTAAATCAGAGGGTTATTATCAGTCCAGACTGTGAATTTATGTCCCTTCAGCCAGTGGCTAAACTTTTCACATATACTCCACTTTAAAGCCATAAACTCCAGTCTGTGAGCTGGGTACCTGCGCTGAGACACACTGAGAGTCTTGCTCGCAAAAGCAACTGGCCTGGCCCTAAACTCTCCTTTGGGCACTTGAGACAACACAGCCCCCAAACCATCCAACGAGGCATCAACTGAAAGAATGAAAGGCTCATTGAAATCAGGATGAGCAAGCACGGCACACTCCAGCAAACTGATCTTCAAGTGGTTAAAAGAAGCCTCGCACTCTGCTGTCCAATCAGCTGTGGTAAGTTTACGGTAAGTGCCCTGGTATTTTTTATCCTTTGCCAACTTCCCTCGCCATTTCTGTCCTGCAGTAAGTGCAAACAGAGGCTTTGCAATGGAAGAACAGCTGGGGATAAAATGTTGATAGTAGAATACCATGCCAAGAAAGGATTTAATTCTCTTGACAGAGGGTGTACAGCCATCATTTTCCATCAAGTCTTGAGCTGTCATCATTGAGATTACCTCCACTTTGGCTGGATCAACACACACTCCTTCATTGTCAATGATGTGGCCTAGAAATTTGACTCGTCTTTGAAGAAGATGACACTTTTTAGGGGACAATTTCAGATTGTTCTCCCTTAGTCTCTGAAACACTGTGCGCAACCTGGATAGAGCCTCACTTTCTGATGGTGCAAAGACAAGAAGGTCATCAAGATAGCACAAGAGCTTTGAGAAATTCATATCTCCGAAGATTCCAAGCATCATTCTCATGAAGGAAGCGGGGCTATTAAAGAGCCCTTGTGGCATACGGTTATATGCATGAAGGCCCAGCGGTGTGGTGAAAGCAGTGTACTTCTTGTCTTCCTCATTCATCGGGATATTATAAAACCCTGACGTGAGGTCCATTGTGCTAAAGAAGCAATTTCCTCCAAGCGCAGCAAGGCAATCAGCCTGGTGTGGTAGGGGATGCGCGTCCTTCACGGTTCTGGCATTTAGCCACCTGAAGTCTGTGCAAATACGCAATCCACCATCCTTCTTCCACACCATCACCAATGGTGATGCATACTCACTTGAAGACTTCCTGATGATACCCCTTTCTTCCATGTCAGTGAGAACTTGTCTTAACTTCTCATAGTGAGCAGGAGGCACTCGCCTATAAGGTAAGCGAAAGGGTCGATCATCAGTTAACCGTATACGGTGCACATATTCTTTGACTTCACCGCAGTCCAATGGTTGTTTAGAGAAGATGTCTTGATAATCTGCTAGTAACCGGGTTAGCTCAGACTTACAAGCGTCACTGATCTGACTCCAATCACTGTTAATATCAATAAGGCCAAGTTCTAACAAACTGTCATCCTTCTGATTCACGGGACAGGAAGTACATGAGACATCTGACTCTTTTTTCACTGGGGCAATATGTAGACCTGAGAAAATCTCGAAATCCTCAGATGCAATGCAAGGAAACACGTCAGGCAGTTTGCAGTTTATTTTCAACGTAACCACTTTATCTGTTGGATTTATAACTGTCATAGGCACCCACCTATCGCCCCAAAGTGGTGTGACAAGGCGGCCGACTACAATATCACGGGGCAAAGCTTTGGAATAGGTCGGCTCAACAATCACTGTGCTGCCAGGTGACATGGGCACGTTAGTTGGTAGACGGCCCCATACCAAATGTTCATGCTCTGGCAAGAGCACTACTGCTTGAGTGAGTTTGACTGTGCCTATTTTATCAGGGACAGTTTCCCCTTTCCAACGATCAACACCTGTTAACATTGACAAGAGCTGCTGAATGTCTCCGGTAAACTGATGATCAGGTCTAGAAGCAATGTCCCAATAATCGCAGCTGCTCTTCAGCTCATGAATCAAGTGTTTGATGATATTAGAGCCCAATATAAGATCATCACGTTGGCCAGACACGACCAAGCAGGGGACAACACATTGGATGCCAAAGAGCTGGATCTCTAAATCATAGAAACCCTTAGGCTGCGTGTGCTGACCGTCACAACCAACCAAGACAATGTTTTCTTCAGAATGTTTCATCACAGGCAAGACACCAGCTGATCTGATTTTCTCTTCAGCATTTTTACTGATTGTACATGCCATAGAACCGGAATCAAGCATTCCGTTAAGCTGAACATGGCTATTGACACGCACAGGAACATAGAAAAGGCTACTGAAAGCTTCAACTGTTTGACTGGATTGAACAATTATCTTGGTTCCATTAGAAGCACTATTACAATTCTCTTCGTATAGCTGAGCAGGATCACATTCCTCATGAAGGGAATTAACATCTGTACTTTAATACAATTCTGAGTGCAGCTTTTAAATCCTCTCTGTAAGTAATCGAGCTCTCTTTCCATGAAATCCGAAATACCTTATAGTATAAGGGCCTGAGTGTGCTCTTTGTACCACGGCGTTGGACTATTATCTTTACTCTTCTTTAAGCACAATGGAGCAACTGCGTCTAAAGTCTAAAGGAATGTGATCCTGCTCAGCTATACGAAGAGAATTGTAATAGTGCTTCTAATGGAACCAAGATAATTGTTCAATCCAGGCCGTATCCAGATCTGACTAGGAGCTTTGCCTGGACCCGATGACAACGCAGTGCTGAAGTGCCAACTAGCCTCTCCCTATGGAGGATCCCTTTCCCACTCTACAGATAAAATGTTGTGATTCCGGTTCGCGTACCCAACCCGAAGTGATAAAATAAAACAAAATTCTGTATCAAATTACAGTTACTGTAAATCCGGCCTCTAGTTCATAAACGCCAGAGGAGAACTGGCCCCCGACTGAGCCTGGGTTCTCCCAAGGTTTTTTTTTCTCCATTAGGTCACCTGATGGAGTTTTAGGACACCAGTAGGTCACTTGATGGAGTTTTTCGGTTCCTTGCCACTGTTGCCTTTGGCTTGTTCAGTTGGGGATATTCAAAATAATTAGCCAAGCATTATTACCATTGATCAGCCCTACCGAACGTGGATGTTTTTTCACTAAGAAACAAACATTATGTTATTTGATTGATATTGTGAAGCTGCTTTGATGCAATTTATATTGTGAAAAGCGCTATATAAATACACTTGACTTGACTTGACTTGACTAAAGTGCTGGAAAAGAGAGAGTTAAAAGTTTCTGTTGCAATATCAAGTTCTTCTAACCTATCCGGGATGCTGAGATGATGAAACTGATTAGAAATATTATTGATAAAGCAATCTTTAGTGGCAGAAGTGATAGGTCTAACATATTCATAACACGGAATCGGCTTTGCAGCCTTGGCTAAATGTAATTTACATGAGACTAGATAATGGTCTGAGATGTCATCGCTCTGCTGCAGAATTTCAACGGCATCAATATCTATCCCATGTGATAATATTAGATCTAGAGTATGATTACAACAATGAGTGGGTCCTGACACGTGTTGTCTAACTCCAATTAAGTTTACAATGTCTTTAAGTGCCAACCCCAATGCATCTTTTTCATTATCTACATGCATATTAAAATCACCAACAATTAGTACTTTATCGTTAGCCAATACTAATTCTGATAGAAAGTCCGCAAATTCTTTGATTAAATCTTTATGGTGCCCTGGTGGCCTGTATACAGTAGCCAGCAGAAATCTCAAACGTGATTTATCGTTTACACTATGTATTTTTACATTAAGCACCAACACTTCAAAAGAAGTATATTTAAAAATAGATTTCTTAGTGGTTTTGAAAATATTACCATAAATTACAGCAACACCTCGCCCTTTGCGTTTTAGACGAGGTTCATGTTTATAACAGTAATCTTGTGCGGTTGACTCATTTAAAGTAATGTAATCGTTTGGTTTTAGCCAGGTTTCTGTCAAACTCAGCACATCTAGATTATAATCTGAAATCATATCATTAACTATGAGCGATTTTGAAGTAAGGGATCGAATATTCAGCAACCCAAGCTTTATCATTTGCTCATCTGTATTATATCTGTTTTTTATTTGTTGAACATCAATTAAATTTTTTACCTGACGTTTTTTGGATTTCCAAATTCAGGGAACAGACACAGTCTCTATATGATGATATCTAGGTGAAAGAGGCTCTATGTGATGGGATTTATCTGACCTTGGTGACGCGAGGCCGCTAGCAGATGGTCGGTTTAGCCAGGCTCTGAAATCTTCTCCGTCAGCCTGACTGTCTACTTGCATTTATCACAAATAAATCCTATATTGCCATCGGAGAAGGCTATACTAAACATATGACATTTGACACAGGTGACAATAACAGGACAAGACATTACTCACCGTTTGTGTTGACTGATTCTTACTTACCTGGGCTTTTATGAACTCAAAGGCGCGGGCGCGCGAGAGAAAATAAATAATTAATAAATGAGCGCGGGTGGCGCGTTAACACTAGCGTGCTGTGCTAACAATAACGGAAGCTAACGATGTAAGGTTAATCTGAGATGGTGGGTAAACTGTATTTAGTAATATAAACAACTAGAAATTATAGTAAATGATTTTTCAAAACAGAAAGAAATACAAAGCTAATACGAGGCTTAGAGCTTACAGCCTCGACGCAAACAAACTCACAGCAGGCAGGAAGGCAGACAGGAGCAATCGATCACCCAATGGTGTTTCGTGTCTATTTTCGTGCTTGAATGGTTTAATAGAAATTGATTGAATGATAACTTGATCATATACTGTAGCACAGCCAAAGGATGACAGAAAAAAAACAACGTATGTTGTTTGCTAAAATTTATTGCATAGAATAATGGAATGATGGAAGGTCTGGGTAGATTAGATGATAAGCAAACAATCAGTTCTCGTAATCAGCGTGTTAGATGCAGGAGAAATAGGCAGGAATAAAGATCTGAGAGACTTTGACAAGGACCAAATTGTTAAGGCAAGCGACTTAGGATGCATCTGTAGAATGTGCTGAACGAACAAGTTTGATCTACGGCGGCTCCACCTCACAACCTGCAGGACTTAAAGGATCTGTCTTGGTGCCAGAAACCAATTAAAGCACACCTTCAGGACTCTTGTAGAGTCCATGCCTTGTTTTGGCCGCACGCAGACGACCAACAGCATTAGACAGGTGGTCATAATGTTTTGGCTCATCGGTATATATAGGGGTGTGTCAATGTGAAACATGGCCTCCTTTTGAGTACTTTCTCATTTGTAAAATGTATAAAAGTAAACAAAGATTTATTTTTAATTGTAAAAAAAGGTTTTCTGTGATGGTTAGATTGCAGTATTTAAAAATAGCTGTATTAAAAACAATAGGGGCCTCATTTAGAAAATGTGCGTACGCACATATTGGATCTTAGAGTGTGTATACACTAAAATCCACGCCAACCTTAATAATTATAAAAACGTCTTTGAAATGGAAAAGTGCTTAGCCCACGAGCAGACGTACGCACTTTTCCTTGTGGCAGAGAGTTGGAGAACTGCAGGTCTGTGGAGGTATCTTGCCATTCACCATTTTCAAGGAAAGGTTTTGGACGGTGACTGGTGCTATTTTATACGTTAATGATATTAATAAGGAAGCGTTTACAAGGCGGAGATCGGAAACCGTTCAGCTTCTGGAAGAGAGAATACGTTCTCTGAATCACACAAACGGATATTTAAAAATCATCTTAAGATCAAATTTAGGACGGTTTCTACGCAATATTTTAATAATGAGGCACTAAAAGTCTATGAAATGTCACTCAGACAACTAAGGTAGTGTGTCTGTGTGTGTGTGTGTAGGTGCAAAGGTTTTTTAAGCCATTTTAAGCCATTTTGCTAACTTCTGTAATTTTGCTAACTTCGGCACAAGGAGGTAAAATAATGACATATTTGAGATTTATGTTGCTTTTAAACAAACAAACAAACAAAAACAGCAAAAAAAAAAAAAACACACCGCTACCCTCGTCTGGATATCCAGTTCAGACTGATGCCTCTTCAGAGTTGAACTCTATGTGTGTATATTTTTTCTGAGTGCTGAGATTCTCTTTACAGACCAGCACACACTGGAGAGGCTCTGAAATCACTGTCAAACTCAACAAACAGTGACACATCACGTACCAAGACACTGGCATGTAAAAGAGGATTTGCAACACACATGGTAAATAGAGCACAACTAAGGTAGCCATGGTAACAAGAAATAACGATGCGCCTGGTCTGTTGTCACTGACTGGTGTTCTGGCAGGAGAGGGCGGGGCTTTGCATGTGATTATGCCTGTGACAACCAATAAACACACAGGTGCCAGAATTGAGCCAACAGCGAGATAAAAACCATGACCATGGTCATCGAAAGCCACCAATAATGCACACATTACAGGAAAAAGTAGTATAATGATGGAGATTATGATGTAACAGGGGGTTGAGAAAATATGAGCAGAGATCAGTGGATATTTCAGTGTCAGAACCCCCTCCAGAGCCACCAGCTGGGTCAGGTGAAGCCCACAGACTTTCAGACAAAAATATCCAAGCTTTATAATGTCTGAGATATGGAAAAAACTTGAAGAAAGAATTTTTGACACTATATAAATATACAGGAGCAGTTGCAGCAGGTCACAGAGGAGGAGGAGGATGATGAAGGCTGAGATCCGGCCTCTGGTCTTTCTCTGAAGATGCACAATATAAAAAGCCCAGATCAGACACGGCACCCCCACACACAGAGCAGCGATGAAGAAGATGGACAGTCTGATTTCCTCAAAAGAATAATAGTGTTGATAAGAATAAGAATTAGGTGGAACAGGATCATAATATTCATTGTAAAGTAGATCTGATTGGAGAGAATCGTCCTCCATGGCCTGATTTTACTGCTGCACTTGAGTTCCTGAAAGAGAAAAAAATGCAAAATAAAAAAGTGTAGAAAAAAAATACATTAAACCAGCCTAATGTGGCTAACCTGGCAAAGCTAGTTTGATGGTTTTTGATGGGTTTGAGTTGGGAGATCACAAAAAAAAGCAATGAAACTTGACAAAATGGTCAAATAATGTTTATATAGATAAACAATTTAAAATCAACAATGAAATGCAAAAACAACAACAACAGCAAATGTGGCCAGCCTTTATAGAGCTTGTTGTTGAACAGCACGTTCTGGCCGGTAGGGTTTCAACAAACCGTCATTGATTCAAAGATCTGTTTGTCAGAAGCCTATGTTAAGCTTCTGCTACAGCGGAACATTAACTGACAGGACTCCCAAGGTCCATGCATAAATGTTTAGTAATGGTCAGCCAGGCGTCACTTTAGACAAAGCAGAGTGATTCAACAACTGAACCTTAAAAATCCTGGGGGTGTTTGCTTAAACTGTCACCTGCCCGTATACGGGCAACCTAAATTTACTTCACTATATTACTATTAAATCCTAATCTTGTCATGACAAACTATATATCGTTGGAAAGGTCTAAAACTCCTAAATAGATATTTTAGCGCTGTTTTTTTCTTACAAATTATGAATGAACAGTAATATGAATTTATGACAAGAGTGCGCCTCAAAAAATCGACGTCATTACTGGAGTTTCTGACCTTTGTCACAAAAAGTCGACGCACACACTTTTAATAATTGAAACTCTGGTTTTTAGTGCTAAAAGTTCATAATAAAACAATCTAGTATTTGTCAATAAAAAAAGATAAAATTATATTTTAAAAAGTAAAGTAAGAAGTCCTCTAAAAAGTATAATATATATATATAATTTTTTTATTATTATTATATCACATATTTTAGTATTTATCATAAATTAGGTATCATTTGAAAGCTTACGAAGTCAGAATTTATTCTGTGAAACCCGTTTTGAAATTGGACGTTGCGTTACCATAGAAACGGTATTTTATTTTAGGCCCCTCCCCTTTTCGGGATCATCTTTCATAATTTATTATCAAAACCTTGTCCTTGATCCTTCTCTGCCTGCCCTGACCCCGGACTGTTTACTGGACTCTGATTCTCTCTGCCTGCCCTGACCTCGGATTGTTTACTGGACTCTAATTCCCTCTGCCTGCCTCGACCCTTTGCCTGGTTACCTGGTTTGTCTCTGCCTTGCCTTCTCTGTTCTGTTTGCCACTGTTTGACCTTGCCTGTTTTGACTATTCTAATAAATGCTGCAAATGGATTCTCCTTACTCTGCCTCTTCACAAGTTTGTTAATCAGAGTTTCTCGTTAGTTAATTGTAGATACTAGATTGTTAATATTGAGTTACTCATTGGTTCTTGTGTAGTTATTCATTAACGAACGGCCCATCGTCAATTCCTTACATAATTTAGTATTATTGTACAAATATATTAATTGTAACATTTAACCTGTTTTAAGGTTTAAAAGTATGTTATCTGACAATTTATTCTATTGCCCACAGACATGGTTTTAAAGCAATTGCTATCCTTTTTTTGTCCTTAAAACGTCTTTAAATGTACAGATGTAGATCAGGGAAATCAAAATTGGAATATTACAATAGAACAAATATAAATATAAATAGCAATACACTAACACTAATTATGATTAACATGAAGACTCATCATTTAATTCACATTTTTAGGTAGTATACAATCCCATGGTGATATCTAAGTGCATATGCAGACAGTACAGTACATCAGTCCAAATTAAAAATATACATTATTTATACTATAAAGTTATGAAAGCTTACCAGACCTGCAATGAAATGTGTTACACTGTCTGTCCGGATGATCGTGTGTGTGTGGAACCCAGCATGACTAGGTTTTTGGTTAAGTGTCAGGAGAGGTGTCTTTAGCTGCTTCTTGATAGTTCATGGTGTCAGCAGTTTGGGTGGATGTTGGTTTCTTATTCCACCAGAGAGGAACAGAGAGTGTAAAGATTTCAGAGAGTGGCTTGGTCAGTGGCCTTAGCTCGCAGGAGGGAGCATGCACTTGTAGTGAATTGAGCCAGGGAGATGCCGTTCCAGTTGTGAAGGACATTTTCAATTCATCAAGAATACAGTCTTGTTCAGAATTATTGGCACCCTTGGTAAATATAAACAAGGAAGCCTGTGAAAATAAATTTGCATTGTTTATCCTTTTGATCGAACCATCTAAAAACATATGTGTACTGTATGTGTATATATATATATATATAGGAAAATCACAATATGAAATAAATGTTTTCCCCAATGCATGTTGGTCAAAATTGTTGGCACCCCAAGAACTTCTTATGAATAAAATATCGCTGAAGTATACTCAAAGTATAAGGCCAAATTGCCTTCATCATCCATTACAATGGGTAAAACCAAAGAATTTAGTACTGATGTGCAGAAAAAGATCTTTACAAAATATAAAGTGGCTGGAAAATTTCAGAAACTAGTTGAGTCTTGAGGTCAGAAATCCTAAAAAAATATATAAAAAAAAACCCATCACTGCTCTCATCCAAAAACAAACTCCAGCATACTCAGTTGTCAGACATTCCTGGAATTTCAAACGTTACTTGGTTCTATGGTCAGATGACAGAAAAAAAGAGCTTTTCAAAAGCAAACATACGAGATGGGTTTGGTGCAGAACTGTGCAGGCTTACAGTGTTTAGTCTGTAGCTGTTAATGTGTTTGAAACGGCTTGACAAGAAGTGTGAACGACTGGAGATCAGCTAAAACACAACAGTATTTGCAACAGGGGGTGGGGTGTGAAGTGTGTTGCCGAAAAAGATGCGCCTTCAGCATTTTCTTGAAGATGGCTAAAGACTCAACTCAAAATACTCCTTACTAGTTTTGACTAAACATAACTTTTGAACAGTTCCACTGGTATTGCCCAGGAAAGGATACATGTGTCATAACACACATTGAATTTTTGGAAGCATTAATCACTATTTGTAGAGAGACAGCTACACAGCAAAAACCCCAGTGTTAAATGAACTCTCCTAGGAGTTTATTTGGCTCCAGCCTCAAGAGTGTAAAGTGTTAAAATATGAGTGTTAAATTAACACTCAAGAGTGTTAATGTTAATAAGCTAATTAAGTGATCAATTGAGTGATGATTGACCATTATTGAAGACACCTGATGTTAACATGCAGAATCGCTGAAAGAGAAAATCTAATTTTAAGTCAACATTATGTTGATCAGTGTTTGCTTTTGTTGGCCAGTTGACCCTTACATTATTAACATTAGATTTTTTGTTTTCTGTTGTAACTAAGCTATGATAGCTAGATGAACAGAGAGAAAATGTGATTGAGTTATGTTGAGCATAAATGCATAATAACCTGAATTTTTAAACTAATTTAGAGAGTTAGGATTACACTGTTGATTACAGCAGCCCTTTAAATTTATAGCTTGTGGTTTCCAGGATTTTCAGTGTAATCAAAAATATTTATTTAAAGTTGTTCTGAATAAAAGACATTAAAACTTTTATTTATCTAGACACACTTGACATCAATAATAAGCCAGTGAATCTCAACAATGGTGATGATAATAAAGCATGTTGCAGTGCATTCTGGGTGCCACCAATCAAAACTCATCCATTACTCCCATCATGCATTGTGGTATGAATAAATTATGATCTGAATTGTCTAAGTAATTCCCTTTTCCTAATTTAATATTCTTTTTTTCACCATTGTTGAGATTCATACGCTGATTCTTGATGTCTGTGTGTGCCTAAAAGAAAGATTTTTTTTATTTTTATCAGAACAACTTGTAAGAAATCCTTTTTGTTATTGTATATTGTAACCGGATCATATGCTGTAGCTTCACTGTGATGCTGTAATCAATAATATACTCTTAAATGAAACATTAAGCTCTAAATGAGCTCAGGGATTCAGATCAAATGATGATTATGTTGAAACACAACCACCAATACCTGATCATCTTTTCTTTATATACATCTGTCTGATATAACTCAATTACAACAGTAAAATCTAAAGTTAATGATTTAAGGGTCAACTGGCCAACTAAAGCAAACACTGATCTTCACAATGGTGACTTAAAAAAAACCCAAAAAATTAGATTTTCTCCTTCAGTGATTCTGCTTGTTAACATCAGATGTCTTCGATAATGATCAATCATCACTCAATTGATCACTTAATTAGCTTATTAACGTTAACACTCTTGAGTGTTAATATAACACTTGAGTGTTATATTTTAACACTTCACACTGTAGACTTGGAATTAAAGCCTCTTTTGTTTCCCCGTTATTATTTGATTTACGGGACCAGACACCAGTTATCTTGCCAAGAAAGATTTTATTCTTATATGTCAGGAGAGAAACTTCAAGATGTTGTATTCATGCCAGGTCTATGCGTTTCCGTGTTTCTCTGAGGTAGTACAGTAAGATTGAGCTTTTATACATCACAGAGAGTCTTACAGCTTCCTTGTAAGGTAACAAAACATGTTGCTCTGAGCTTCTTAAAATTAGAACGTATGTCATACGTATACGTTATGTTTAGCATGTCACAATTCACTTCCATATTAAGAACTATCCTTGTTGTTTACATCTGTGATGCACTTACATCAGTCGAACATGTTACATTGTACACACCCCATAGCAAAATATAGCTTCCCCCTGTCTGACATATGATCCTCCCATGGATCCATGCTATCTATAGTTCCCTCATGCATTCAAACTCATGCTTTTGCAACTTCATAAGATGATACAACTGATTATGAATATTAATAAAGAATAATAATACAGATACATAATATTTAATAATAAAATAATATTAAAAGATGAAATTTTGAATCTTCATCTCCCTCCACTGGAACTACGGCCGTCAGTTCCACACCATCATTCCCAGGTGGCCAACCTATAGAAGTGATAGTGAGGAGCAGAAATAGCAGACCAAAAAATAGACAGAAAGAACAGAAGAATGGAAACAGAGAAACAAAACAAAGAACAAAACCCCAGCCCATGTTATGTCCCCGTATACTATGTGTATTTTAATATCTATGTGTATGTCTTTAAAATGAACCCCAATCATCTAAGAAAAGAAAAACTAATAAGTCTTCTGCCCGTGCCTGAACTCATTAATTAATTAACTCGTTAATTAATTAAATCCTTCAGTTCCGAACCAAAACAAGAAATTAAAATAAACGTTGACGTTAAAGGATCCTATCCCTTGGGCTTGAAAATCAGTAAGCGGATGTTCATTGTTTGTGAGGTAGTGTTTTGCATAAAATCTCTTATTTCACGCTGTATGTCCCATTCTTAGTTCTATCCATTTGGTTAGAAATAATCAATTTGACGGGTTTGGTACTTTTCCTTCTAGTAACACATATAAGGACTTGATTCCTGAAATGGAAGCAGAGAAATAATTAACATCACTTCTTTGTTCCCAATCTTTAAAACTAATGGATGAACATTGCTCAATCTCAGGCCATAAGCCATCATTATCATCTTGTTCATTCACTAAGCAAGGTTTAACTTGTGACCAATGATACCATCTATCTGTTCCTACACCCTTCCCTTTGAGACAAACACTTGTATCAGTAGTTAGGAGTATCTCATATGGTCCTTCCCATCTAGGCTCTAAACCTTTCCTAGCAATTCGTTTGATCATGACAAAACTACCTAACTCGGGAATGTGTGGAATGTCAGTAGTGGTGTGTTTTTCATCCCATTGATGTTGAGCTTCTCGCACTTTCTTATTATTGTCTTTAGTAGCTTTGTCTAGCATTGCGAGATAGCGGCGTAACTTTTCTTGGAACAAAGTAGAGTCTCCTCCTGTTCCCGCTGGTGGCGGAGCATCAGGAGGTAGAACCATTGCTCTTCCCGTCATTAGTTCAAAAGGGGTTAGTCCTGTAACTCGGTTTGGAGTTGCTCTCAAGTTCCACAGAATAGCAGGTAATAACTTATGCCAGCCTTGGCCAGTTTGCAGAATGGCTTTGGTAAGAGCGGTTTTCAAAGATCTATTCATTCGTTCAACCAGGCCTGAGCTTTCCGGCCTATAAGGAATGTGGAATTTCTGTTTAATTCCCATCAATTTCATTGCTTCCTTCATCAATTTCCCAGTGAAATGAGTTCCATTGTCAGAATCAAGTTCATATGGAAGGCCCCAGCGAGGAAAAACGTCTTCCACCATTACTCGTGCTGCCGCTTCAGCAGTACAGGATTTTGTAGGGTATGCTTCCACCCATCTAGTAAATCTGTCCATGATTACAAGTATGTATTGATACCCTCCACTGGGTGATAAAGGTCCTGTGAAATCAATTTGGAGGTGTGTCCATGGACCTGTTGGTCTGGGTGCATGTGACATTCGCACCTTTACAGATTTTCCTACATTTGCTTTGAGGCATATCAAGCATCTCCTACAGTAATCATCAATGTCTCTCATCATTCTTGGCCACCACCAAGTCTCACTGATTTGAGATTTCATTGCTTTTGCTCCAGCATGTACCTTTCCATGATAGAGCTGCATTAGTTCTCTTCTTGTTCCGACAGGCATCACCACTTGTCCTGTTGGAATTCTCCAGATACCTTGATCATCCTCTTTCGCTCCCACTTTCATCCATTGTTCTTTCTCTTCATCTGTCTCCAATTGATATGACAGAAGATGGAGCTCAGGATTATCCTTGCTATTTTCCTTTACCAAGGTAACAGGAGTAAAAGGAAGTAGAGCTGCTTCTCTAGCTGCTGCATCTGCTGCCGTGTTTCCTTGACTTTCTTTGGACTTGTCAGATTGATGTGATTTTACTTTGATCACGGCTGCTTCTCGGGGTAAGTAACATGCTGTAATCAAACGACGAATTATGGAAGCATGTTGTATTTCGCTCCCACTGCTAGTGATAAGTCCACGTCTTTTCCACAGAGCAAGGTAGTCATGGACCACGCCAAAAGCATAACGACTATCTGTATAGATGTTGACTCGATCTCCTTCTGATAGTTCAAAGGCTTCTGTAAGTGCTATAAGTTCAGCTACTTGTGCTGAAGATTTCCCAGAAAGGGCTCCTTTCTTTACAACAGTTCCATCTCCTTTCACTACAGCCCATCCAGTATGTCGTTTTTCATCAACATAATAACTGGATCCATCAACCCATAACTCTTTGTCTGGGTTTTTAAGAGGGATTGGATTAACTGGACCAAGACTATCTTCTTCTACTTGTTTTTCACACTCATGTGGTATTCCCTTGTGTGGTTCCAGCATCATTGTTGCAGGGTTAAGAGTCGTGTCCCTGATGATTTCCACTCTTAAATCTTTGTTCAACAAAGTTGCTTCCCATTTTGCTCTTCTTGCATCAGTTATGGTTTTGATGTTCATGTTGTTCAACAGTGTCACTATACTGTGTGGAGTGTGCAATATGATAGTTTGTGCTCCTATCAGATTCTCAACAGCATCCACTGCCCACGTGGCACCATCGAGGGCTTGTATACACCGTGGTTGCCCAATCATAGTGACAGGAATCTTTGTGGAAAAGTATCCAACTGGTCTGTATCGATCACCTGGTTTTTGACACAGTACTGCTGAATATGTCTCATCTCCTACCCTGGTCCACAAATGAAAATGCAACCGTCCGTCAGGAAGTCCCAATGCTGGGGCTGAAGTCAGTTTTTCTTTCATAGAAGTAAACGCTTCCTCAGCTTCTGGTATCCAGTTTATATGTTCCACTCCAGGCTTTCCTCCCTTGTACAGGTCGATGAGGGGGCTGGTGATGCTAGCAAAATCAGGTATATACTGACGACAATAGTTGAAAAGTCCCATCACCTTCCGCATTCCTGTAACTGTTAGAGGTTTTGGAAGTTGTCGTAATGCCTCTACACGCTCTGTTGTCATTCTCCTTCCCTCCACAGATATTTCTTGGCCCAAATAGATAACCTTGGATTTGGCCAGCTGTGCTTTATCGGGGTTAACTTTGAATCCCCCTTTCCTAAGGGCTTGTAGGACAACATTCAGAGCAAATACATGGCTGTTTTCATCTGGGCTTGCAATTAACAAGTCATCAACATATTGGAGGCAGACACTTCCTGATTTCTCAATTTCAGCTTTTTGCTCCGTTAAGAACTGGTCCAAAGCTCTATGAAATACAACAGGAGAAAGATTAAGACCTTGTGGGAGTCTGTTCCAAACATACTGTTTTGCGCCCACTGTGAAGGCTAATTTCTCTTGAGATCTTTTGTCTATAGGTATAGACCAGAAAGCCGACAGTACATCCAGTACCGTAAAAATTTTAGCATTTCCTGGAATGTCATTCAGAATGGTGGCAGGATTGGCCACAATAGGATGCGGTTTTGGTGTTACACTGTTAAGTCTTGTGTAATCAATGGTTAGTCTCCATGAGTTATCAGATTTCTTGACAGGCCAGACAGGACTATTAGTGGTAGATGAAGTTTGTCTGATGATTCCTTCAGCTTCCAAGTCTGCCACTATCTCCTCCACGGCTCGTCTTGCTTCAGGTCGGATGGGGTATTGTTTATGAGGGGCATGTATCGGTCCCTCAATAACAATGGGATCAATGTTGGCTTTACCACAATCCAATTTGTGTTTAGCCCAAACATCCGGATATAAACTGCAAAGAAGACCCCACACACCGTCTTTCTTCCAGTTTCTGATAATTGGTTTTGCTGTACCAACAGACCTTAGATTACATGTGCGATCTTCGTGTGGTATTATCCCAGCAGTTGTAGCGATTTGACGACTGTCAGTGAATATGATCATGTTTAACAATGGAAGAATGTCCATGCCAATAAGGCTTCCTTGTGAATTCGGCCCAACCCAGAAAGATGTCCATAAGACTTCATCTTCATGTATTTGCAGTGGAACTTGAATACTTTTGCGGAATTTTGTGATACCTCCTCCAACTCCTTCAACATCCATAGTTTCCTCTGTTGTAGGTAGGTTCAGATCTGTTATTGAAATGGCTGCGCCTGTGTCAACAAGGATGTCACATGGGTGGCCCCCTATTAATGCATTGACGAAAAGGCGATTGTCTCTTTTCTTACTAATACAGGGGGCCGCTGATTCCTATTGCGGACGCATAATTCCCTCAATGAGCTGACGGACTTGTGCTTCGGTCCACGTCTTCCCTTGAGGGGTTTCATTATGGTTTTTTGCACTGACCTGTCTAAATGATGGACCTTGACCTTCTGCTCCACCTCCTTTAGCCCAACAATCTATTTTTGAGTGTCCACGCTTTCCACAGTTGCTGCAGGAAATCACCCTATTCTTTGTGTCCTTGTTGTATTGAGCTGTTGCCACTCCTCTTCGATATGGCTTGTTTCCTTCTTCTTTATTTGATCTCATAGCCATCTCTAAGCGGCCAGCCCATTGCATAATTTGGTCAAATGTCTCACCTGGGTTGACTCCAAGTGATAAGGCTTGTTGGTATTTTGTGCTAAGTCCATCCACAAGTGTGTCAGTGAACTGTACATCATCTCTGTCAGGTTGTTTCTTGGCACAGAGAGCCCATCTCTCATAAGCATTCCACTTACGTAGAGCATATTCATCTGGAGATTCATCATCCTTTTGCTTAATCAATGTCACTAATGTGAAAGGAATTTTACCACTGCCCAAGATTTCCTGGATTTCTTTTCGGAACACATCTAATGCTTGCCAAAGACCCAGGGGTCGTCCCTGGCCATCAACCCACAAATCTATCCATTGGGCGGTTGTTATCGAAGCTGGCAAGCGTTCCCATCTGTCTCTTGGGATTTTAGCTTTCACAATGGTGTGTATGTCTCTTAATGTCATTTGATGTGCTTCAATCAATGAGTCTAATTCTCGCCAAAACTCTGTGTTTGGATCTTGTCTCTTCAGAGGAGGCAAGGCTGTGAGAATGGCTTGACGTTCTCCTGGTGTGAATGGTCTCTCTTCTGTCATCATCTCAGATCCTTCCCTTTTAATTACAGGTGAAGAAAATTCAGGACCAAGCTTGTCAATTGTGATCATGTCGTCATCTCTTGTCTCATCACCCCAGTCAGAATCATAATTCCGAACTGGTGTACATCGCAGCATGTCTCTGTTTGGCTGAACTGTTTTAGATCTTGTTATTACCGGAGCTGCTTGTACAGATGCAATATACATTTTGTCAACTGGACCTCCATTTGATCTCGAAGCTTGAGGCTGTGTCAGAGGTTTAGATGAATTTGTATATTGTTCAGGCAAAATTGGATAAATTGGGTTGTAAGGAGGAGGCGTTACAGTTGTCGCAGATTTCACTGGTGCTTGTGAATATTTCTTTTCAGCTTCAGTTATTATATTTGTCCAATCTGGATCAAATGAATCATCATTGGTTGTATTTTCTCCATCTGAACATTTAATAGACATAATTTTGTTCAATTTGTTATATGCTTCAATTTGAGGCTTCATTGCTTCAACAAGTGGGACTGGGCACCCATTGATACCACAACAAATTCCACCTTGTTTCAAAATCCAATGTGCGGCGAGGATTGGAAATACTTTTGACTTGATAGAGTCCTTCTGGGACTCAAGCCAGCTTAACTGCACATCCATAGATGTGTTAATGTCCAGTCCTTTTTTCAAAAACTTAGCTTGCTTTTTCTGTTTTCTTTCTAAGTACCAAGCAGATATTGTTCTGCTGTTAAATCCACTTTCTGCCATTGCAAATTATTTGTCACTCTGTGTCTGTGTGCTCAAACAGCAGGGCTATTTTTGTGAGGGAGTGTGTGTGTGAATTCCAGGGGAGGCCCTCTGCTTTTCTCACTCCACCTGTTCTAATTTCTCAAGAACAAAGAAGGGGTTGGGAAACAAAAAAACAAAAAACAACTCTAATATTTTCTGTTTTTCTCTTTTGTTTGTCTTAATTCAGATTAATTTATATATATATATATATATATACCTACATACACACACACATATATATATATATATATATATATATATATATATATATATATATATATATACACACACATTCAAGTTGCTCTCAGATCAGTCTTTTCCTCCAAACACTGAACAGCTTTATTGTCAAAATCAGAATGCATGCAATTCTAGCATCTATTCCATTGATACCCTTCTTCTAAGGGTTCAATCCTCTGCGTATTTACGTTTTAGGGTTTATTTGTATTTTTTTTATACTGCACTGTACTAACTTCAAGCACAGACCCGCCACTGTAAACCGCTATAAATCACTGCTTGTCACACTATCCTCGTCTTCTTCTGAAACGATTCTTTGTGTATTGGATATATTTTAGAGATAAATCTGCCCTTTATCGCAATCTCGCCATATTCCAACCACCTTACAAGCTAATTGCTAAATCGCCTTACAGCTATTTCCAAAATTTGACTAAGATGATCTTTTTCCTAAAAAAGATCCACTTTCTACAGTTTTTTCAAAAATGAAAAAGACTTCCCCAGCATCATTCAATATTCAGAGGTTTACTGACCAGAGCAACTCAAATAAGCCACATTCTAATTATTTAAATTATTTTTATTTTTCTGACACATATATTCATTGGCAAAACAACTGGTACTTTAAATAACACAGTTCTTTTAAGCAGTTTCAGTCAATGTCCAATCATCAGGCAGACTTAGAATTATTTAGAATAGAAAAAGTCTTACCTTGAATGATTGACAAATGCCTGAAGATGCAATCCTGTTCGTGACGCCAAATGTAGACTTGGAATTAAAGCCTCTTTTGTTTCCCCGTTATTATTTGATTTACGGGACCAGACACCAGTTATCTTGCCAAGAAAGATTTTATTCTTATATGTCAGGAGAGAAACTTCAAGATGTTGTATTCATGCCAGGTCTATGCGTTTCCGTGTTTCTCTGAGGTAGTACAGTAAGATTGAGCTTTTATACATCACAGAGAGTCTTACAGCTTCCTTGTAAGGTAAAAAAACATGTTGCTCTGAGCTTCTTAAAATTAGAACGTATGTCATACGTATACGTTATGTTTAGCATGTCACAATTCACTTCCATATTAAGAACTATCCTTGTTGTTTACATCTGTGATGCACTTACATCAGTCGAACATGTTACATTGTACACACCCCATAGCAAAATATAGCTTCCCCCTGTCTGACATATGATCCTCCCATGGATCCATGCTATCTATAGTTCCCTCATGCATTCAAACTCATGCTTTTGCAACTTCATAAGATGATACAACTGATTATGAATATTAATAAAGAATAATAATACAGATACATAATATTTAATAATAAAATAATATTAAAAGATGAAATTTTGAATCTTCAACACTCTTGAGGCTGGAGCCAAATAAACTTCCAGGAGAGTTCATTTAACACTGGAGTTTTTGCTGTGTAGAGAAACCACTTTCCCCCTACACCAATAAAGGACTTGGTCTTAAAGGGTTAGTTCACCCAAAAATGAAAATTCTATCAGTAATTACTCACCCTCGTGTTGTTCCAACCCGTAAGACTTTATGAGATTTTTTTATGATATCTGAGAGATGGCTCACTGGTTAGTAAGTCAGTGGCAGTTGCCAGTCTTCTCAGTTCTGAATGAATTGTGTCATCACTGTCCAGTTCTCTACTAAGATACCTACTATAGCTCAATAAACTCCCCACTGGAAGGGTTTCAGGACAAATACGGCAGATACAACTCAAGTCACTTTGTGAGCTTTTATTTTTCACACACAATACTCAATACACAAACTAGTCTGAAAGCTACTGCTAAGCTAGCCTGTTAGTTGGATTAGTGACGTTAAATAGTTAGGTTGTAAACCGGCAAGGCGTACCAGCCCTGAACATCAACTAAACGGAAATGAAACTTAAAGGCGAAACGGCTGGACACTGGAACTAATTAAACATACACAGACAAATAGAAAGGATGCTAACTACCTAGTAAGGATATAACATATTACACTAAATATAACATAAATATACCTCATTTGGAATAAGTCAAATGTACACACTTATTTTCTCAAATACGCTATAACATAATATTAACATCCATCTCTTAATATATATTTTTATATATATCACTAGTTCCACCTACTGGAAAGTTCTACAATCACTCTGCTACTAATGGCTACAATCTTCTTCTTGCTGTGTGAAATTTGATAAGCTCTTGTCTGTATAAGTTTCAACTAAAGCCTAGTTCACATTACATGATTTTAAAACGTCGGGCTGAACTGTGCGGTTCACACCACATGACACAACGTGATTGATCCGCAACAGGAGGTAATGCACTACACGAGTTGAGAACAACTCTGCCACCCAACGATTCTATCTTGTTTACAAACCACGTTTTGTCACGAAAAATCACGCGATAAAACGAACCGGAAATGACGCGAAACAGCACGCGCGCCAATATCCAGCCAAGAAGACGAACCTCACATGAGGTTGAGTCGTGCGACAGCTCTGGATATCAAGCATGCTAGATATTTTTCTGGGCTCGGCGATGCGTCTGCGAGCATCTTTGATGCGTTGTTGGCTCTTTTATACTAACAGATTGGCGAGCGTTCATCGCCTGCTAATCCCCCGCGATTTGCACCCGATAACACCCTGACCCGTCGGCGGGCTCAACGATTTGCAAATCGGGCTTAAATCGGGCTTAAAATCATGTAGTGTGAACTAGGCTTAAGAGACCAAACAATCTCCATTCAGTAAAGTGGTCTTATTGCAGAGCGTTACAATCACCCGTTGCTCCATGGTTGTGAAAATATTTCCAGAAGCCAGTTTCTGTGGTCAGGTAGGGTTCCAAAACCAGAGAAGACTTGAAGTCAAGTCAAGTCACCTTCATTTATACAGCACTTTTAACAATATTGATTGTTTCAAAGCAGCTTCACAGTGATAATACACTGTAAAACCTAACAATAGAAATTGAGTTCACTGCACTCAAATAATACTGAAAAACTTGAAGTGGCTTGAATGACTGAAACAGAACTCAAACTGAATGAGTTATAGAACATTTCAGATCCCAGAATGATAATCGAATAATAATTGTATAGTTAAGTGATCAATTAAGTGATGATTGATCATTAGTGATGAACACCTGCTGTTAACAAGCAGAATCACTGAAGGAAAGAGAAACACAAGAACTACAAGGTTTAAGGTCACCATGATGGAGATCAGCGCTTGCTTTAGTTGGGCTCTTGACCCTTGACTTTAGAGTACAAGTTTTTCTTTGACTGATGTAATTGAATGTTTATCAAACATTTGTTATAGCACAAAATTCAAGGTAAAGTATGATTGGGAATGGTGGTCAAGGTTTGATGATGACAATCATCAGTTAATGACTTAATTCACTGATCTCATTCAGAGTCTAGTCTCTGATTAAAAGAGTGACAAATTATTAGTTTTATTTGAAACTAAGACTCTATAGTATAAGAACTAGCAATGTTGTGACTATAAGATAATATGAAGGATTTGACAGAAAATGTAATTCATCACCAAAACTAACACAGATATCATGAATCAGCATATGAATCTCAACAATGGGGATCATTAAAAAACTATTCATACTGCAAAGCATGCTGGGTACTACCATAATACAAACCTTATCCATGGCTCCCAGCATGCATTGCAGCATGAATAATTTTTTAATGGTCACCATTGTTGAGATTCATATGCTGATTCTTGATGTCTGTGTAAGTCAGCTGCATACCATAGAGGTTTTTAAAATCTGATTGTAACACTGGGCCTTGCAGCAGAATCACAGTTCTTTTATAATGAATAATACAAGTTATATATCACCTGTTTAATCAGAGATTATACTCTAGAAAAGACCAGAAAATTAAGACACCAAATGATATTCTATAATCATCATCAAAACACAACCACATGCTCACATTTGCTTTTGTGTCATAACAAGTGTGTTATATAAACACTCAGTTACAGCAGCCAGAGGAAAAACTGGTGTTATAAAGTCAAGGGTCAAGAGCCCAACTAAAGCAAACACTGACCACTATTATGGTGTCTTTAAATGAAACCCAATAAATCATCTTCATCTAAACCTCTGTTCATTCACAATAACACCTTCTGTAGACGCATGACTCAAATAACTCAGTAACTCATAACTCAAACTGGTTAATAAGTGAAGCTGGTAATGCTGTTTGTGGAGTTGTTCAATCCTCCTCTGAGATCTTTAGAGATTTAAACATATTTGATCTTCAGTGATTTCATCTAATGTTGTGGTTGGAAGTCAGTTGTAGTTCTCTTTCCTTCAGTGCTCCTGCATGTTAACAGCAGGTGTTCGTCACTAATGCTCATTAATCACTTCATTAATCACTTAATTTCTTGACTGCAATATCTACTTTTAGTGAACTCAACTGAAATAATTTCAGAGTACTCATAACTATTGTTTGTTATAAACTTAAATGAATTGAGATAATAAGTTTCCTCAAATGTAATGAGTTAGCTTAACTCATTGGATTGGACTTTGTGTGTGATATTGTGAGCTAGCAGTAACTGCAAGTGCTCTGAGTTTATTTAAAGTTTGTCATTTCACTGTTTTTACTCAATAAAGTGAAGTTTCAGCTATATACAGTATTAAATGCAGTGTAAAGTTTAATTGTGTATTAAGAAATATTATTGTTTTAGTAAACTCAAATAAAATAAGTTCAGAGTACTCATAACTATTGTTTTTTATAAACTTAAATGAATTGAGGTAATCTGTTTCCTCAAATGAAATGAGTTAGCTTAACTTGCTGGGTTTTACAGTGAAAGTACACAGCAAAATCACCAGTGTTAAATTAACACTGCTCAGTGTTTATATGAGTCCACACTCAGAGAGTGTTAAATGAACACTGAAGCAGTGCTAAAGTTAATGAGATAATTAAGTGATTAATTGAGTGATGATTGAGCATTATCAAAGATACCTAATGTTAGCAAGCAGAATCACTGAAGGACAAAATTGTATTTTTCTCCTTCAAATATATTAAAGACTCGAGGGTCAAGAGCCCAACTAAAGCAAACACTGATCTCCATAATGGTAACATACCAATTACGATTTTCTCCTTCAGTGATTCTGCTTGTTAACATCAGGTGTCTTCGATAATGCTCAATCATCACTCAATTAATTACTTAATTATCTCATTACCTTTAGCACTGCTTCAGTGTTCATTGAACGCCCTCTGGGTGTGGACTCATATAAACACTGAGCAGTGTTAATTTAACACTGGTGATTTTGCTGTGTAACAGAGATTGTTTTAGCTTTACAGCAGCTCTAGAATAAAGTTATCGTCCAGCTAAAGTTAGTTTTTATTGATTCACTTCCGTCGCAACGATCATTAGTTATTAACTTAGGGGCCGCTAACACGACACAGTTCTAACAGAAAACCCTTAACAGGCTCCGGCCGTTCATTCACACAACAACAGTGCCTGGTGGCTCGAGAAAACCCCGAAATAGGTTCCAAGGTGCAAGCCCTGAAAAAAAAAAATAATAATAATAATAATAATTTTAATCTCTGCACAAGATTTAAAAAAGCAAACCTGTGAAAACGCTGACGGCGTGCATATGCGTATTATGTGTTCAGTCTATAGGTATGCGCGTATGCAGCTTCTCAATGAACACTAATCTACTAGTGTGGATTGTTATATTTGCAGCCCGCAAAAGATCTATGCCCAAAAGAACATTGTCAAATATCAGAGCCACAAAGACATCCCATTCTGTACTCCAGGTAACGATTTGTAATTTACTTTTTAGTCCATCTTTGGCACTCATGTCTTTCCCTGATTCTGCATTATGGAGGCATGTCTGTGTTAAATCTCTCTGCTTATTTAAGGAAAACGACTGATATACGGATTCTCTGTTGTTTGTCACTGAATTGATGTTCAACAAATAAAAAACAGATATAATACAGATGAACAAATGATAAAGTTTGGGTTGCTGAATAGGCAAGGCAAGGCAAGGCAAGCTTATTTATATATAGCACATTTCATACACAATGGTAATTCAAAGTGCTTTACATAGAAGAAATTAAAACAAAAGAAATCAGAAAAATTAAAACAGTTTAGAATAAAAGATAAAATACAGAAATAATCAAATAAGATCAGAATAATTAAAACATTAAATAAAATACAGTACAAACAGTCGGACGAGCAGTGGCACAGTGCTCATTCAGTAAATGCATAGGTAAACAGATGTGTTTTGAGTCTGGATTTGAATGTGACTACTGTAGGAGCACATCTGATCTCTTCTGGAAGCTGGTTCCAGATACGGCTGGCATAGTAGCTAAAAGCACACTCACCATGCTTAGAGTGAACCCTTGGTATTTCTAGCTGATGTGATCCTAGTGATCTGAGTGATCTGTTGGGTTTATATTCAGTGAGCATATCTGCAATGTATTGAGGTCCTAGGCCATTGAATGATTTATATACCAGTAATAAGACTTTAAAATCAATTCTATATGTAACTGGCAGCCAGTGTAAAGACCTGAGGACTGGTGTGATGTGTTCATATTTTCTGGTTCTGCTCAGAATCCTGGCAGCAGCGTTCTGTATGAGCTGCAACTGTCTAATGGTCTTTTTAGGAAGGCCAGTGAGGTAACCATTACAATAATCCACCCTTCTGGTGATGAAAGCATGCACAAGTTTCTCTAAGTCTTGACTGGAAACAAAGCATCTAATTCTTGCAATATTTTTCAGATGATAGTATGCTGATTTAGTTATTGCTTTGACATGACTACTGAAACTAAGGTCTGACTCTAGAGACACACCCAGATTCCTGACTTGATTTTTAGTTGTTTGACCCCTAGACTGAAGGTAAGCGTTCACCTTGAGAACTTCATCTTTGTTTCCAAACGCAATGACTTCAGTTTTGTCTTTGTTTAACTGAAGAAAGTTTTGGCACATCCAATTGTTTACTTCATCAATGCATTGGCAAAGGGAGTCAATGGGGCTGTAATCGTTAGGCGATAGGGCTAAGTAGAGCTGTGTGTCGTCTGCATAGCTGTGGTAAGAGATTTGGTTATTTCTCATTATTTGGCTCATTGGGAGCATGTACAGGTTGAATAGGAGTGGCGCAAGAATTGAGCCTTGAGGGACTCCGCATGTCATAGATGTCCACTCAGACTTATGCTCTCCTATAGTCACATAATAACCTCTCCCTTCTAAGTATGACCTGAACCATTTTAGGACTATCCCAGAAAGCCCGACCCAGTTTTCCAGCCTGTCAAGAAGTATGTTGTGATCGACAGTGTCAAATGCAGCACTGAGGTCGAGTAGTACTAGAACTGATAATTTGCTTGTGTCAGTATTTAAGCGAATATCGTTTATTATCTTTATGAGCGCTGTCTCTGTGCTGTGATGCGGTCGGAAACCAGATTGAAAGTAGTCAAAGTATCCATTCGAGCTTAAGGATTTGTTCAGCTGATTGAAGACAGCTTTTTCAATGATCTTGCCTATGAAAGGAAGATTTGAGATCGGTCTATAGTTGTTTAATATGGTCTTATCCAGATTGCTCTTTTTCAGGAGGGGCTTGACAACTGCAGTTTTCAGGGAGTTTGGAAAAGTCCCAGAGAGAAGTGAGGCATTTACCACTTCTAGGAGAGTTACTTACTGCTTTTAAGCTGTGTAACACAGTTTTGAAGAAAGATGTGGGAAGTGCGTCAAGGGCGCAGGTTGATGTTTTAAGGTGCTGTACGATTTCTTCCAAAATTTTGCCATCAATTTCTTTGAAATCAGACATAGTGACTACTTTCTCAGGCTGTTGTGTGATCTGTCTGACCCCAGTGCGGCTCAAGGATGTGCTGATCACCTTTCTGATATTATTGATTTTCTCAGAGAAGAAAGAAGCAAACTCACTGCATTTGCTCTCTGAGAGCATTTCACTGGGAATCTGGCTTGGGGGGTTTGTCAGTCTCTCTACAGTAGCAAAAAGAGTGTGTGTGTTGTTTATATTGCTGTTTATAATATTTGAGAAGAAAGTCTGTCTGGCTTTGCCTAGTTCTTTATTGAAAGCATGGATGCTGTCTTTGTAGATGTTATAATGGACTACAAGTTTTCTCTTCCGCCACATGCGCTCTGCTTTTCTGCATTGTCTTTTCATATTTTGCACTGCTGTTGAATTTCTCCAAGGTGCTTTCTGTCTGCCATTCTTCTTCCTGACTTTCACAGGAGCAATCTCATCAATTACACTCTTAACTTTTGAGTTAAAAGAATCAAGGAGAAAATCAACAGAGTCAAGTCAAGTCAAGTCAAGTCAAGTGTATTTATATAGCGCTTTTCACAATATAAATTGCATCAAAGCAGCTTCACAATATCAATCAAATAACATAATGTTTGTTTCTTAGTGAAAAAACATCCACGTTTGGTAGGGCTGATCAATGGTATTAATGCTTGGCTAATTATTTTGAATATCCCCAACTGAACAAGCCAAAGGCAACAGTGGCAAGGAACCGAAAAACTCCATCAAGTGACCTACTGGTGTCCTAAAACTCCATCAGGTGACCTAATGGAGAAAAAAAAACCTTGGGAGAACCCAGGCTCAGTCGGGGGCCAGTTCTCCTCTGGCGTTTATGAACTAGAGGCCGGATTTACAGTAACTGTAAATTTGATACAGAATTTTGTTTTATTTTATCACTTCGGGGTGGGTACGCGAACCGGAATCACAACATTTTATCTGTAGAGTGGGAAAGGGATCCTCCATAGGGAGAGGCTAGTTGGCACTTCAGCACTGCGTTGTCATCGGGTCCAGGCAAAGCTCCTAGTCAGATCTGGATACGGCCTGGATCCGGTCGGCTGCGGGAAAACCTCGGGATAAACAAAGACACTAAAATTAGCGTAGATGCCATTCTTCTTATGATGATGTAACGAGTACATCAGGATTTAAGGGAAGTGTTCCCAGTTCCGGCTGACCTAATCTATGCAGCCTAACATTGAATTATAGAAGTCTATAATATATTATGTGTATGCTAGGTCAAAGAGATGTGTTTTTAGTCTAGCTTTGAACTGACAGAGTGTGTCTGCTTCCCGGACAATGGTAGGAAGACTGTTCCAAAGTTTTGGTGCTAAATAGGAAAAGGATCTACCGCCAGCAGTCGATTTTGAAATTCTAGGTATTATCAACTGGCCCGAATTTTGAGATCGCAATAGACGTGAAGGACTATAATGCGTTAAGAGCTCGCTCAAGTACTGCGGAGCTAAACCAATTAGTGCTTTGTAAGTAATCAACAATATTTTAAAATTTATACGATGTTTAATAGGCAGCCAATGCAGTGTTGACAGAACCGGGCTAATATGGTCATATTTCCTGGTTCTAGTAAGAACTCGAGCGGCTGCGTTTTGGACCAGCTGTAGTTTATTTATTAAGCGTGCAGGGCAACCACCCAGAAGAGCATTACAATAATCTAGTCTTGTTGTCATGAAAGCATGAACTAATTGTTCCGCATTTGTTAATGAGAGCATATGTCGTAATTTAGATATATTTTTAAGATGGAAAAATGCGGTTTTACAGATACTAGACACATGACTTTCAAATGAAAGATTGCTATCAAAGAGCACACCCAGGTTCCTAACCGACGACGAAGACTTAACAGAGCAGCCATCAAGGGTTAGACAGTATTCTAGGTTATTACGTGTGGAAGTTTTTTGTCCAATAATTAGAATCTCTGTTTTTTCAGAGTTTAGTAGTAGGAAATTACTAGTCATACAATTTTTTATATCAGCTATGCATTCCGTTAATTTTGTGAATTGGTAAGTTTCGTTAGGTTTTGAAGAAATATACAGCTGAGTATCATCGGCATAACAATGAAAGCTAATTCCATGTTTCCTAATGATATGTCCTAATGGTAGCATGTACAGAGTGAACAGCAGCGGTCCTAGTACTGAGCCTTGTGGTACGCCATACTGAACTTGTGATCGATAAGACATCTCTTCATTTACTGCTACAAACTGATAACGGTCAGATAAGTATGATTTAAACCATGCTAGTGCAATTCCACTAATGCCAACATAGTTTTCCAGTCTATTTAAAAGAATGTTGTGGTCAATTGTGTCAAATGCAGCACTAAGATCAAGTAACACTAATAGAGAGATACAACCACGATCGGATGATAAAAGTAAATCATTTGTAACTCTAATGAGAGCTGTCTCAGTACTATGGTGCGGTCTAAATCCTGACTGAAAATCCTCGCAGATATCATTTCTTTCAAGAAAGGAACACAGTTGTGAGGATACTGCTTTTTCTAATATCTTTGACAGAAAAGGCAGATTTGAGATCGGCCTGTAATTGACTAATTCTGAAGGATCAAGTTGCGGTTTTTTAACAAGCGGTTTTATCATAGCCAGCTTAAAGGTTTTTGGTACATATCCTAGAGACAAAGACGAATTAATGATATTAAGAAGAGGATCTATGATCTGTGGAAGCATCTCTTTCAGTAGCTTAGTCGGTATAGGGTCTAACATACAAGTTGTCGATTTAGATGAATTAACGAGTTTGTAGAAATCTTCCTCTCCTATAGCAACAAATGAAAACAATTTTTCCTCAGGGAGACTACAATGCACTCCCTGATGCGATACTGTAGTAGACGGTTGCATAGTTATAATTTTGTCCCTGATATTATCAATCTTATAAGTGAAGAAGTTCATAAAGTCATTACTGCTGTGTTGCTTGGAAACTTCTGTGCTTAAAGCTTTCTTTTTCGTTAGTTTAGCCACTGTTTCAAATAAATACCTAGGATTATGTTTATTTTCTTCTAATAGGGTTGAAAAATAAGCAGATCTAGCAGCTTTTAAAGCCTCTCTGTAAGCAATCGAGCTCTCTTTCCATGAAATCCGAAATACCTCTAGTTTTGTTTTCTTCCAGTTGCGCTCCATTTTTCTGGCTGCTCTCTTAAGGGCCTGAGTGTGCTCGTTGTACCACGGCGTTGGACTATTTTCTTTAATCTTCTTTAAGCGCAACGGAGCAACTGCATCTAAAGTGCTGGAAAAGAGAGAGTTAAAAGTTTCTGTTGCAATATCGAGTTCTTCTAAGCTATCCGGGATGCTGAGATGATGAAACTGATTAGGAAGATTATTGATAAAGCAATCTTTAGTGGCAGAAGTTATAGGTCTAACATATTTATAACACGGAGTCGGCTTTGCAGCCTTGGCTAAATGTAATTTACATGAGACTAGATAATGGTCTGAGATGTCATCGCTCTGCTGCAGAATTTCAACGGCATCAACATCTATTCCATGTGATAATATTAGATCTAGAGTATGATTACGACAATGAGTGGGTCCTGACACGTGTTGTCTAACTCCAATTGAGTTTACAATGTCTTTAAGTGCCAATCCCAATGCATCTTTTTCATTATCTACATGTATATTAAAATCACCAACAATTAGTACTTTATCGTTAGCCAATACTAATTCTGATAGAAAGTCCGCAAATTCTTTGATAAAATCTTTATGGTGCCCTGGTGGCCTGTATACAGTAGCCAGCAGAAATCTCAAACGTGATTTATCGTTTACACTATATATTTTTACATTAAGCACCAACACTTCAAAAGAAGTATATTTAAAAATAGATTTCTTAGTGGTTTTGAAAATATTACTATAAATTACAGCAACACCTCCCCCTTTGCGTTTTAGACGAGGTTCATGTTTATAACAGTAATCTTGTGGGGTTGACTCATTTAAAGTAATGTAATCGTTTGGTTTTAGCCAGGTTTCTGTCAAACACAGCACATCTAGATTATAACTTGAAATCATATCATTAACTATGAGCGATTTTGAAGTAAGGGATCGAATATTCAGCAACCCAAGCTTTATCATTTGTTCATCTGTATTATATCTGTTTTTTATTTGTTGAACATCAATTAAATTTTTTACCTGACGTTTTTTGGATTTCCAAATTCGGGGAACATACACAGTCTCTATATGATGATATCTAGGTGAAAGAGGCTCTATGTGATGGGATTTATCTGACCTTGGTGACGCGAGGCCGCTAGCAGACGGTTGGTTTAGCCAGTCTGTCTGCTTCCTGACCTGAGCCCCAGATTGTCATGTTTTAGCTCTAAGACTATGTGCCATATTACTAGAGAGAAGAGCAGCACCATCCCAGGAGGGATGGACACCATCTCTTTTCAACAGGTCAGGCTTGCCCCAAAAACTTTTCCAATTGTCTATGAATTCTATATTATTCAACGGACACCACTTAGACAACCAACCATTGAGTGAGGCCAATCTGCTAACTATCTCATCACTCCTGCGAACAGGAAGGGGGCCAGAGAAAATTACAGTGCCTGACATCGTACTTGCGAGTTTACACACCTCTTTAATATTAATTTTGGTGATCTCCGACTGGCGGAGTCGAACATCATTAGTGCCGACATGAATAATGATCTTAGAGAATTTACGATTAGCATTAGCCAGCACTTTTAAATTTGCTTTGATGTCAGGCGCTCTGGCTCCCGGCAAACATGTGACTATGGTGGCTGGTGTCTCTATTTTCACGTTCCGTGTGATCGAATCACCAATTACCAGGGCACAATCAACAGAATTCTCAGTGGGTGTTTCACTGAGTGGGGCAAATCGATTTGTTATGGTAATCGGAACGGAAGGGTGGTTTTTTAATCCGCGACTAGAGCGATCTCTCACGGTCACCCATCTGCCCTGCTGCCTGGGCTCTACTTCAGCCGGAACCGAATCATGTACAGAGTTCACTATGCTAGGCGCATCCAAAATAGTATCTAAAGCTCTAGTACTATCCTTACTATCCTCAATTAAAGTTTGGATGCGTGTCTCTAGCTCTGAAATCTTCTCCGTCAGCCTGACTGTCTCCTTGCATTTATCACAAATAAATCCTATATTGCCATCGGAGAAGGCTACACTAAACATATGACATGTGACACAGGTGACAATAACAGGACAAGACATTACTCACCGTTTGTGTTGACTGATTCTTACTTACCTGGGCTTTTATGAACTCAAAGGCGCGGGCGCGCGAGAGAAAATAAATAATAAATAAATGAGCGCGGGTGGCGCGTAAACACGCGTTCTGTGCTAACAATAACGGAAGCTAGCGATGTAAGGTTAATCTGAGATGGTGGGTAAACTATATTTAGTAATATAAACAACTAGGAATGATAGTAAATGATGGTTCAAAACAGAAAGAAATACAAAGCTAATACGAGGCGTAGAGCTTACAGCCTCGACGCAAACAAACTCACAGCAGGCAGGAAGGCAGACAGGAGCAATCGATCAGTGAACAGTGAGTCAGCAGATATGCTTGGTGTTAAAGATATAGCCTTCATAAATAGTACACTAGTGTTCTCATTTAAGCATCTCTTCTTGACAGACACAGATCTAGCTTCAATGGCAGGAGAGATCAATATATCAAAGAAAATACAAAAATGATCAGACAGTGCTACGTCCTTAATAACAATCGATGAAATGTTTAGACCCTTGCTGATAAGTAAATCTAGAGTGTGTCCACGATTATGTGTGGGTCCATGTACATGCTGAGTCAGATCAAAAGTTTTTAAAACAGTTTTGATTTCTTTTGCCATATTGGTTTCTGCATTATCTATGTGAATGTTAAAATCTCCAGCAATAGCAAAACGGTCAAACTCGGAGGAAATTGTTGATAACAGTTCTGTAAAGTCTTCAGCAAAGGCTGGAGAGTATTTTGGAGGCCTGTATACAATGATAAGTAAAATGCGTGGAGCACCCTTTAACACAGTACCCAGATATTCGAAAGACGGGTAATTCCCAAATGATATTTGCTTACATTGATAGACGGCTTTAAAAAGAGCAGCTAAACCTCCACCTCTTCTTACAGCTCTGCAGACACTCATAAAAGTAAAGTTAGGAGGGGCCGTTTCATTGAGGACTGTAGCACTGCAGCTGTCTTCTAGCCAAGTTTCATTTAGCAACATAAAATCCAGGTTGTATGTGGTTATTAAGTCGTTGACTAGAAGTGATTTATTTTTAAGTGAGCGGATGTTTAAAAGTGCTAACTTAACAGTCTTACTTTTTGTCCCCACAGCAATCTTGGTTTGGCGTGTAATAGGCACCAGATTAAATGGGTTTGCGGTACGGCTTTTGAGGGCCTTAGACTTTCTATCATGTAATCGAACAGCAATAGAGAAAGATAAAGATAGAGGCACACTGGGTTCCCGCTTGTTCTGTAAACATTTGAGAAAGTTATTGTTATCATAGCGACACATATCACTGAGAGCTGGTATCAGTTGTTTTTGGTTCACCTTGAGCCGCTGGAGGAGGGTGTGTGCCCTGGCGCTGTGGCAGAGGCCGAAGAGCTCTCACAGGAGGAGGGGGAGGGCGAGCTGGGCCTGCAGGCTTTGGTGGTTGTGGGGCCTGCCGTTTTTTGGTTGGTATCTGGGGGCTTGCAGCAAAAGAGTGGGATAGTCTAGTTCCAGCATACACCAGTTGTTCCATTTTCTCTGAGAAGCACAGAAGTGGAGATGCTGGAGAGATGGAGAAACTGTCTGGTGAGAGGGGCTGTTGCTCTGGTGTTATTGGAGGCTGTAATATGCTGTCCTGGTTTCCCTCGCTGTTTCCAGAAAGTCGTCCTTGGTTGCTGAATCTTGGAGCAGTGCTAGTATGTCACAGTCTGTCGGTGGTGAGCTCTGTGGGCAGGGCTCAGCTGAGATTGTGTCCGTGAGCAGAGGTTGTTGTGGCTGAGTGGTGTTATGATTATCGAATATTCGATCCCTTACTTCAAAATCGCTCATAGTTAATGATATGATTTCAGATTCTAACCTAGATGTGCTGTTTGACAGAAACCTGGCTAAAACCAAATGATCACATTACTTTAAATGAGTCAACACCACAAGATTACTGTTATAAACATGGACCTCGTCTAAAACGCAAAGGGGGAGGTGTTGCTGTAATTTATAGTAATATTCTCAAAACCACTAAGAAATCTATTTGAAAAATACTTCTTTTGAAGTGTTGGTGCGTAATGTAAAAATATATAGTGTAAACGATAAATCACGTTTGAGATTTCTGCTGGCTACTGTATACAGGCCACCAGGGCACCATAAAGATTTTATCAAAGAATTTGCGAACTTTCTATCAGAATTAGTATTGGCTGCCGATAAAGTACTAATTGTTGGTGATTTTAATATACATGTAGATAATGAAAAAGATGCATTGGGATTGGCACTTAAAGACATTGTAAACTCAATTGGAGTTAGACAACACATGTCAGGACCTACTCATTGTCGTAATCATACTCTAGATCTAATACTATCAAATGGAATAGATGTTGATGCCATTGAAATTCTGCAGCAGAGCAATGACATCTCAGATATTTATCTAGTCTCATGTAAATTACATTTAGCCAAGGCTGCAAAGCCAACTCCGTGTTATAAATATGTTAGACCTATAACTTCTGCCACTAAAGATTGCTTTATCAATAATCTTCCTAATCAGTTTCATCATCTCAGCATCCCGGATAGCTTAGAAGAACTTGATATTGTAACAGAAACTTTTAACTCTCTCTTTTCCAGCACTTTAGACACAGTTGCTCCGTTGCGCTTAAAGAAGATTAAAGAAAATAGTCCAACGCCGTGGTACAACGAGCACACTCAGGCCCTTAAGAGAGCAGCCAGAAAAATGGAGCGCAACTAGAAGAAAACAAAACTAGAGGTATTTCGGATTTCATGGAAATAGAGCTCGATTGCTTTTATAGAGGCCTTAAAAGCTGCTAGATCTGCTTATTTTTCAACCCTATTAGAAGAAAATAAACATAATCCTAGATACTTATTTGAAACAGTGGCTAAACTAACGAAAAAGAAAGCTTCAAGCACAGAAGTTTCAGGCCAACACAGTAATGACTTTATGAACTTCTTCACTTATAAGATTGATAATATCAGGGACAAAACTATATATGCAACCGTCTACTACAGTATCGCATCAGGGAGTCCATTGTAGTCTCCCTGAGGAAAATTTTTATTCATTTGTTCCTATAGGAGAGGAAGAATTCTGCAAACTCGTTAATTCATTTAAATCGACAAATTTTATGTTAGACCCTATACCGACTAATCTATTGAAAGAGATGCTTCCAGACGTCATAGATCCTCTTCTTAATATCATTAATTCGTCTTTGTCTCTAGGATACGCACCAAAAACCTTTAAGCTGGCTATGATAAAACCGCTTATTGAAAAAAACGCAACTTGGTCCTTCAGAATTAGTCAATTACAGACCGATCTCAAATCTGCCCTTTCTGTCAAAGATATTAGAAAAAGCAGTATCCTCACAACTGTGTTCCTTTCTTGAAAGAAATGATATCTGCGAGGATTTTCAGTCAGGATTTAGACCGTACCATAGTACTGAGACCGCTCTCATTAGAGTTACAAATGATTTGCTCTTATCATCCGATCGTGGTTGTATCTCTCTATTAGTGTTACTTGATCTTAGTGCTGCATTTGACACAATTGACCACAACATTCTTTTTAATAGACTAGAAAACTATGTTGGCATTAGTGGAAATGCACTGGCATGGTTCAAATCATACTTATCTGATCGTTATCAGTTTGTAGCAGTAAATGAAGAGATGTCTTATCGATCACAAGTACTAGGACCACTGCTGTTCACTCTGTACATGCTACCATTAGGAGATATCATTAGGAAACACAGAATTAGCTTTCACTATTATGCCGATGATACTCAGCTCTATATTTCTTCAAAACCTAACGAAACTTACCAATTCACAAAATTAACGGAATGCATAGCTGATATAAAAAATTGGATGACTAGTAATTTCCCACTACTAAACTCTGAAAAAACAGAGATTCTAATTATTGGACAAAAAACTTCCACACGTAATAACCTAGAATACTGTCTAACACTTGATGGCTGCTCTATTAAGTCTTCGTCGTCGGTTAGGAACCTGGGTGTGCTCTTTGATAGCAATCTTTCATTTGAAAGTCACGTGTCTAGTATCTGTAAAACCGCATTTTTCCATCTTAAAAATATATCTAAATTACGACATATGCTCTCATTAACAAATGCGGAACAATTAGTTCATGCTTTCATGACATCAAGACTATATTATTGTAATGCTCTACTAGGTGGTTGCCCTGCACACTTAATAAATAAACTACAGCTAGTTCAAAACGCAGCAGCTCGAGTTCTTACTAGAATCAGGAAATATGACGATATTAGCCCGGTTCTGTCAACACTGCATTGGCTGCCTATTAAACATTGTATAAATTTTAAATATTGTTTATTACTTACAAAGCACTAAATGGTTTAGCTCTGCAGTACTTGAGCGAGCTCTTAACGCATTATAGTCCTTCACGTCTATTGCGATCTCAAAATTCGGGCCAGTTGATAATACCTAGAATATCAAAATCGACTGCTGGCGGTAGATCCTTTTCCTATTTAGCACCAAAACTTTGGAACAGTCTTCCTACCATTGTCCGGGAAGCAGACACACTCTGTCAGTTCAAAGCTAGACTAAAAACATATCTTTTTGACCTAGCATACACATAATACATTATAGACTTCTATAATTCAATGTTAGGCTGCATAGATTAGGTCAGGCGGAACTGGGAACACTTCCCTTAAATCCTGATGTACTCGTTACATCATAAGAAGAATGGCATCTACGCTAATTTTAGTGTCTTTGTTTATCCCAAGGTTTTCCCGCAGCCTGTCGGATCCAGGTCGTATTCAGATCTGACTAGGAGCTTTGCCTGGACCCGATGACAACACAGTGCTGAAGTGCCAACTAGCCTCTCCCTATGGAGGATCCCTTTACCACTCTACATCTAAAACGTTGTGTTTCCGGTTCGTGAAACCCACCCCGAAGTGATAAAATAATACAAAATTCTGTATCAAATTACAGTTACTGTAAATCCGGCCTCTAGTTCATAAACGCCAGAGGAGAACTGGCCCCCGACTGAGCCTGGGTTCTCCCAAGGTTTTTTTCTCTCCATTAAGTCACCTGATGGAGTTTTAGGACACCAGTAGGTCACTTGATGGAGTTTTTCGGTTCCTTGCCACTGTTGCCTTTGGCTTGTTCAGTTGGGGATATTCAAATTAATTAACCAAGCATTAATACCATTGATCAGCCCTACCAAACGTGGATGTTTTTTCCACTAAGAAACAAACATTGTTATGTTATTTGATTGATACTGTGAAGCTGCTTTGATACAATTTATATTGTGAAAAGCGCTATATAAATATACTTGACTTGTTTCAGCTCCTGTCAAAATGATCTTCTTCACCACAGTGATAACACAAACTTGTTCCAACACGGCTGGGACTTGGTGTGTAGGATTTGTTTTGTGTCACTCCCCTTTGTGTTGGAGACTGTCATTGCCTCCTTTCCTAATTTGCTTTCTCCAGCTTTCTTGGTTCTTTAGCCACATGATTGTTTTGTTTTGATAGCAGCTGCTCCATCTTTTCCATTAGGCGGTGAAACTGGTCACTGCTCTGTAGTGCCACAGGGGCTGTTTCACAAGCGGCCCCTTCATTATTGCTCAAGAACCATGTCCCTGTTATAAGGTGAGAGAAAACCCAACAGCGAACCACAGTCAAAGTGTCTTTAATGATATTAAATGAGGAAGCCACCAGCAACAGAAATGCTCTAGCAGAAAAATGTTCAACAGAAAACAGCCGGAATTAGGGACAGACAAAAATTAACAGAAATATCCACTCTGGAACAGTGAGGGTGGCTGATCGCAAGGATAAGGAGCACAGGCGGCGGCTTGCCTCTGGTCACTCGGGAAACACCCGGAGGATGGTCAACGGGAAACAGTCGCTGTCTCAGGCAGCATGGATACTGAATAAACACAGAGAACAATCTTTAGCTCAGATGACACAGTACTTGCAACTGAGGATTCCCGGAAGGATCAAACAGCACCGGACCGGACAGGACAGGACAAGACAGGACAGGAACAAAGCAGGCTGAAGGAGGGAAAATCTGTGTAGCTTTTTTCGTCAGAGGTTAACAAACAATCTGACAAAGAGACAGGGAAAAGAGAGGGAAGAAGTAGCAAGCGTAATCAGAGAAAAGAGAGAACAGGTGCAGGGAAACTAGAGCGAAGCAGAAGAGAGATAGAGAATCAGTAAAAGTGCGTGTACAATACTGTGTGTGACCAGTAGAGGGAGGCAGAGGAAAGAGACAGGATCATAACAGTCCCAAGCAGCGCCTGGTGCCTAGGACGGCTCAATCTCAGGGTGACCTGTGGCTCTGTCAGAGCCTTGGCCCCATGGAAAGCACCCAGCTTCTATCCGTCTGGGATAAATCTGGGGTCTGTCTCGGAAAATAAAGTAGTCATGACAGATGCCTCCAGCTCGGATCGGGGCACCCAGTGTGATAACAGGCAGGCATTCAGCTCCTGGATGGGCCCGGATATACACTAGCACATCAACTGTCTGGAAATGATGGTAATTTTTTTGGCACTTAAAGCCTTTCTGCCAGACCTGAAGGGGCACCACGTACTGGTCCATTCAGAGAGTAGTATGGTGGTGGCCTAATTAAACCATCCAGGGGGACTCGGGTCGCGCCGTTTATATGGGCTGACGATATGGGCTTTTTATATGGGCTCTATATGGCCTTTATATATCCTCCTATAGTCAAATCGCAACCTCCATTCTGTCAGGGCAGTGTATATGCCTGGCAGACTGAACCAGGGAGCAGACATGCTGTTTCGCAAAGGTGTGTCTTCAGGGGAATGGAGACTCCACCCCCAGACATTTGACAGTCTGGAGTATCTTCGGTTAAGCGGAAGTCAACCTCTTTGCCTCAGAAGATAATTCTTCCTGCCCTATTTTCCTTTCAAGGTAAAATGATGCGTTGTGACCCACAAATGGCCCAATTTGCACCTTTATGCCTTTCCCCTGGTATCTCTGCTCCCCCAGGTCATCAGATGAATGAGGGAGGACAGACCCTTAGTCATTCCAGTGGCTTTGCTCTGGCAGAACCAACCTTGGCTTGCCGAGATGGAGCAGCCCCCCTGGCAGATTCCACTGAGGAGGGACCTCTTTTCCAAACATTGATTTGTGTCGTGTGCAGGTGCGATGGATCACGTACAAACCAATAGGAGGTCAGAATGGTATGTTTCTACTTCTCATCCACCCACAATCAAATTCACTCTATCCCGATGGCGCGATGTATCTGGATAGTTTTTTTTTTCTTTTTTTAACGATGACAAGCCAGAATAAAAAGAAGCCGAAATGAAATAGGAGTAAAGGTATGTTTGGGCAGAATACGAGACAGAGTTCTTTATTAAATTCATAAAAGACAAAAGAATTACAGGAATACTGGACTCTAAATCTCAAAGAAATGCCACAATCAAAAGCTGGAAGCAGAAATGAGGGAGAAACACCCAGAAACTCCTCATATGTGCTGCTCTCAGTATAAGGGTCTTTCCTCACCATTAATGCTTGGATAACACACACACGTCTCCTAATAATAATGGATATACATAAAACTACCAACTTCTGTCGCCATGATGTTTGGAATGATTATCGTGAGAGGAAAAATGACGTTTTAGTCGCATTACATCGGTTACTGGAAACGCCGCCATTTCGCAATAGTTTTTTGTCGACATTTTTAAAAAAAAGAAAAAGAAAATCGCAAAAGTTTTGCGCAAATATTTAATGGAAACGCGCCTACTGAGAAACGTCCTGCTCTAGTCGTCCTTGCGATAGAGGTTCGAGTTAAATAACTAGTTCTTCCAATGTTTCATCTTCGGACTCGTGCTCAGATTGATATGGTAAAATCGATGTCATCGTCCGTTACTCTCTTTAGTTTGCGGTGTGCAATCGCTGACCTGTAGGAAGCCCCTGGATGGAGCTGAAGTTCAGTTATGGCAATTGTTTTCGACAAGCGCTGTACACAGTAGACCAATCACAACAGATTGAGCTGTCTGGCCAATCAGAGCAGAGTAACTCATGGAAAGGAAGGATTCAGAGAGATTGATTCATCCATGTCAGTTTGGGGGCTGTTTTGACTCATCCGAGTCATTTGAGAATCATTGAAAAATGAAGTGATGTGAAAGGTTTATTATAAGAAAATGTGACCCTTTTTTTTCCTTTGATGCATGTAAACCAATTATAGGAGACCTCAAAATTAGGAGACATTAAAATAGCATAATAGAGGCACTTAAATAACCTCGTGACAAAACCAGTGTTACCAATAACGCTGCATATTTGACAAGAAAGGATATTTGTCAATGATGCTCTGTACCTGTAACGCTTTTGATCTTTCCTTTCTTTGAATAAAAGAATGTTTAAATGTTCATTCAATATTATTCTTGATGAAAAAAAAAAAATTAGTAGGCTATAATGACAAATTCACTTGTTACACATAACTTTTACTAACAAAATTAATAAGACAGTGTTGCAACAAATAAATGAAAGGTATTTGGATTTTCCACTTACTTTAAAAACGAATGCTTATAGGTTCATAATTAATGAAAACACATCAACAATTAAAATAGTACAATGGAAAATTTGCTTTTATTAAACAGATCGAACCTTTGACGGGTGATACTCACATTGTAACACAAATAGATATAAAAGATCTTTGGATTTTCCCCTTACTTTAAAACAAATGCTTAGTTATAACTATAAAACAAACAAATTAATTTCTATCTAAATGCAACTTTTATGAACAAAAGTTCTCTTGCACCTTTGCCTCTGCCATCGTCCTCTAAAATGCTGAACGTGAAAAATGCTTGACATGGCTTAAGACAGTCATATTAAAACACCAATCCCAGTAAACACCATACACTAATAAAGCATACTATACAGAAGAGCAGATGAGCCCAGAATATGAACTCAACGCATTTAGTTACACATTAGGCTAAGCTTTTTCCTCCCATATAACCAAGAAAAAGCTTAATGAGCCTTAATGGACCAACAGTTATAAAAAAGACAATTTGTTATTAATAAAACACAGCCAGGTTTAGGGATGTGCAAAAGCCAAATCTGTACTCACACTTAGTTTGCCATAAACAAAGGCAAGGCAAGTTTATTTATATAGCACATTTCATACACAATGATAATTCAAAGTGCTTTACATAGAAGAAATTAAAACAAAAGAAATCAGAAAAATTAAAACAGGTTAGAATACAAGATAAATACAGAAATAATCAAATGAAATCAGAATTATTAAAACATTAAATAAAATACAGTACAAACAGTCGAACAAGCAGTGGCACATTGCTCATTCAGTAAATGCATATGTAAACAGATGTGTTTTGAGTCTGGATTTCAATGTGACTACTGTAGGAGCACATCTGGGGTGTATTCCAGAAAGCTGGGTTAATTTACCATCAGATTAACCCTGAACTCTGGGTTGATTAACCCATAACCTGCTTACTCGGGGTATGTCGGTTCCAAAACACCTGTGTCGAGTTAGTTTAATCAACCTACTGCTAATAACCTCAAGTTAATGCGCGTGCAAGGCCAACCTATAAAGGCATTTTCAATGGAACGCCGAATTCAGGAGTCACCATGGAAACTAAGGGTGAAAAGTTGCGTGCCGCCTACTTCTCCGAAGCAGAGTTAGAAGTTTTAATGTTGGCTTATGAGGAGTTCAAGCCCATTATAATGGAAAAAAAGCAATACAGCTGCATATGCGAGGGAAAGACAATTGGCTTGGCAAAAAATAACCTGACAGAGTAAATGCATACGTTTTTTTTTATTACTACATTTTAAATATGCTTGCCTTTTGTTAATTTGCAAAGTTGAACAATTGTCTTTTTGAGCATGTGGCATGACTCGACGAGCATTTACTTTTCTCTACATCAGTTTCTTAAGAATACAGTGCAATGTATATTGACAAGAAATATTTAGGCCTCTTGTTTTCTATGGTGTAATCCTTCTGGAGCCAAAAGAACTCTTTCCCAAGTCAAAATGAAACACAAAAGCATTCTCCAAAAAGGTAATATTTTATTTTAACTTTTGTAAGATCAATGTCTTAAGTTACTTTTAAAGTATTCTTCTTATATAGCTAATAGAAAGGCTGAGGCCCGTCTAACTGGCGGGGGTCCACCTCCACCTCCTGTCACCTCATCTGAGTAGTTGGCTCTCTCACTTAATAAAGGTCGCCCTGTGGTTGATGGTATTCCAGAGGGAACTTCGTCAGACTTAGCTACCTCCCACAACAACTCAAGTGACTTGGTACAATGTAGCTATACCATATTAGTACTTATGATTATTTAGTCATACGTTTGGACAAAACGATCATTAACTCTTGTCATTAGGAAGATGGCTAAATGGTTCCCAAATGCAGTCATTGTTTCACTTGTGCATTATGCATACAACTTCTATTTTACAGCATATGCTGTATACAGTAATCGTTTTTACACTGCTAAGATTATGTGTAGAGGTAGATGGACCATCATCTGCATGTACATCCCCAGCTAGATTCTGTCACAGGACAAATTACACATTTTTCACTCCATCTAAAAAGCTATGCATTGTCCAGTATATGCATCATACCTCTGTGGGTCTCCCAGCACTTTCTAATTCTGTCACAGCAGATGTGGTCTCTTCATCATCATCAGAGTGGAAATATGCAAGGTTACTTTGTCTGGCAGACAAAGTGAAAGATCTAAAAGCAACTGGTTCTTAAAATGCATCACTAACAATTGTGACAGACTGTGTGGTTTCAGGAGGATCCAATAATACAATGCGTCCAACAGCAACTGCAAGAAAAAAAAGATACTCAATGTGTAAATTACTTAAGTATGACAGACACTGAATAAAGCTACAGCTACCTCCTCCGGCAACGCAAGCACATTCATCTCTACTAAACGACTATATAACAGACTTAATCTCTTTTTTAAGAGACTGTTTATTTACCGAAAACTGAAAGTGACTTGCTATCATCACCAAATCATCCTTCCTATCATCACCAAATCATCCTTCTTACAACTAATTCTTCTAGTGAGGGACTCTCAAGAAACCTTTCCAAAATAAACATCCTTATGACGCCGAACAACCGCACGTATGAGTTCTCATCATACACAGTGATACAAAAGACGGGATAATGAAGTGGTTATTTATTAATTCAGGTGGATCCCGGACGAGCCCCCATTATGTTACAACCCTTCTTTGGCTCTCACCCGTCTAGGGATTTTTCGAAGGGGAACACAAGACCAGTTCAGACATACGTCTCTATTGAACACTGTATGAGTTGAGAATCACGAGAGACACCCAAAAATAGAATAAGTAGTAATTTAATAAGAATAAAGTAATTTATATTACATGTGAACAAGGCAAAAAGGAAGAAAGGGAAAACAGGATTTGTGCCAAACAAACGAAAATAACATAAGCAAAACAAATCTAACTAAACCATTTCAATCTAAACCTAAACTAAAACAAAAGACCAAAGAAAAAGTCTTCAACGTCCAAGACGTCATAAATAAACTATACTGACTAATGAAGACAAAAATACAGGGGGTGGCACAAATCCCTAACCTAATGAATATAGACAAAAAAACAACTAAGTGTACAAAATGTGTCACGTGACAATCTTACCTATTCCCTTCCTCCTTCCCGCTTAACCCAGCTTTGCAAAGCTGTTTAACAGAGTCAGAGCTCACGAATGAGAAGTTTCACGGAACACTCAGAACAAAAGGCAAGCGTAACATGACACACAAAACAATTATTTAACAGCACTAAATCAACCGAAGAGAAAACAAAACATCTCAAAGCAAAACCAAAAATATCTCTGGTGTTAGCATGCGTCTTAAGTAGAGCTTCTCCAGGTGTCAAGCATCAGGATGATGAGGATCCCGCCTCACAAGGTAAACCCACTTAACTCGTTACGAGTAATTGACAGGTAATACAGGCAATCAGCAACAGCCTGTGAAAGTAAGAGAGACAAAAGAGACCAAAAAGAGAAACACAAACCCCCAAGAAAACACTATAAACGTCCCCAAGGACGTAACACCACATTAAGCGTTTTCTTTACAACGGTTTTCGAGAAAATACTTAACGTGGAATTTAAATGTGGTGCGTTCATATTCTTGACTCATCTGCTTTTCTGTACATAGAATGCTTTATTACTATGCATTATAGTAAGCAAATACTACCCCCCCCCCCCACCACCACAGTTTGCTCATTTCTGTGTGGGTGAGAGGGTGTAGTGAGGTCCAATACCACAGTACTTCTGGAGTTACAAAGGTTTTTTGGCACTTTTTTATTTTTTTTATTTATCCTTTATTTTACCAAGTGATGTCCCATTGAGATATTCAAATCTCTTTTACAAGGGAGCCCTGGGGCAACAATTGCACACATTTCACAGAATCTCAGTAACAAACACAACAAACAAAACAGATTTACAGTACATGTAATACAAATTAAGAATGACATAAAAGGGGTCATTGAAAACGTGCATTATTCAAATTTGGAACATTTAAGTAATTGTTTAAGATGTTAAAGTGGGATAAAAACAGAAAGCTTCAATACTTTTTGGAGCGAATTCCAACACCAAGGAGCAGCATAACTAAAAGCAGTCTTACCAAATTCATTTTTAGAGATTGTAAATGGAATGATTCCAGGTCAACAAACTAGTAAGATAACTGGGTAAATTACCATTAATGACTTTATAAATAAAAATATGCCAGTGAAACCATCTACGGAGACCTAAAGAGCTAAAACCAGTCACCTCATAAAGACGACAGTGATGAGTGCATGACTTGGCATTAGTAATAAACCGTAATGCACTATGGTAGACTGTGTCGAGTGTATGCAGCAGGGTAGAGGCAGCATGCACATAAATAACATCCCCATAGTCCAAGACTGGTAAGAAAGTGGCACCGATCAACTTCCTCCTAGCTTGGAGAGTAAAACAAGATTTATTTATAAAATAAAAACCAAGCTTTACTCTCAGCTTTCTCACTAATTAGTTTCCCTCATTAGTTACCATGATGACTAATGACCTTCACCTGTCGCTTGTTAGCCTGGCCATTATGATCACTAAATTAATATCAGTCATATTTAAAGAACAAGGAGAGTAAGTTTTAATGGGGGGCGGGTAGACGGTCACGGAGCAGGGCGGGAGATTCGGTAGGTTGGCAAACACTGGGCAGTGACTGGAGCGTTGATGGGAGGAAGTGACGGTAGTTCCGGAAGTGATCCGGAGATGGAAGAAGATACTGGCGGTGGGATTAAAGGTTTTAAACAAAATGAATGGAATTTAGTAGAAAATCGGAAAAGGAAGAAGAGTGTTAACCAAGTATCGGGTACGGATAGTGAGAGAGAAAACCATATGACGAGAAGGAGGAAAGAGGAATATAAGGTAATGATACAATTCATGACAGGGGATATACGCTCTTTGAATCCTTTAAAACTGTCAAAGTCGTTGAAAGAAACGATTAGAGATATAGAGAATGCTATGAGATTACAGGATAGTAAACTGATGCTGGTCTGTAAAGATAGCAATCAACAAAAGAAAGCTCTAGGGCTAAAAACTTTGATGGGACAAAAAGTAAATTGTTCTGTAATGGGAGAGGAAAAATGGATGAGAGGAGTGATCACAGGAATTCCAACTAGTATGTCTGAAGAGGTAATCAAAAAAAGCATATCAGGCGCCTCAGTGATTGAAGTCAAACGACTAAAGTGCGTTAATAATAAGGAGAAAATGGATAGCTTGTCGGTGATGCTGAATTTTGACGAGGTTAAAATGCCAGAAAGAGTGTTTCTAGGATTTATGAGTTATTCAGTAAGACTATACACTCCTCCTCCATTGAGATGTTACAAGTGTCAAAAATATGGACATGTGGCATCGGTGTGTAAAGGGAGACAACGGTGTACAAGATGTAGTGGTAATCATGAGTATGGGAAATGTGAAGAAGGAGCGAAACTAAAGTGCTGTAACTGTGGAGAGGAGCATAGTGCGGCATATGGAGGTTGTCAGGTGAGGAAGAATGCTGTCAAGATACAACATGTTAAAATTACAGAAGGAATAAGTTACGCTGAGGCCATACAAAGAGTCAAAGGAACAGAACAAAGGAATGCACAACAGAGTGAAGATGAACAAAGAATACAGAGGCAGACCCAAGAGGAAATAATTAGACCTACTAACTTTATCAATGTAGACAAACTGGCACTTATCACCTTTATGGCGGATGTAATAAATTGCTCAGCACAAACAAAAAGCCGAACAGAGAGAATAAGAATAATAATTAGAGCAGCAGAAAAGTACTTGCAGGCAGAGGGATTAACAGTTGAACAGGTAAATGAGAAATTAAAAATGCAAATAACAAACTCGCAGGCGGCATGTGGAGATGTATAATGGTACTGATAATATTGCAGTGGAACGCAAGAAGCTTAATATCAAATGGGCAAGAATTTAAAAAATATATCGATGAATATGAAGAAAAACCTCATATTATTTGCATACAAGAATCTTGGCTAAAACCCCATTTAAAATGTGTCGTTCCCTAATATACAGTATTACGTAATGATAGGAAAATAATAAATGGTGGTGGTGTAGTAACTAATTAAACAAGAAATCGAATTTCGGGAGATAGATGTGAATTGAGAAGTTGAATCGATAGTGGTGGAGGTATGTACAAAAAAATCAGAAAATACGAATAATTAATTTTTATAATCCATGTGATGGGCTTAAAGATTTAAGACAAAAAGCTTGTGGTGAGGGAAGTTTTAAATTAGTGTGGTGTGGTGACTTTAACGCACATAATACGATGTGGGGTAGTGAAGTTAATGATCAAAATGGAAAAATAGTGGAAAATATTTTAGATGATAATGATCTAGTGTATTTAAATGATGGAAGAGCAACTAGGATAGATGTTGCAAGAGGTCATCAGTCAGCAATAGGCTTAACTATAATGTCTCAAAGTCTGGCAAGACAATGCAAATGGGAAGTGCTTGATCAAAATACAATAGGGAGTGATCATTACCCCATCAGATGTGTAGTAGGTATAGAAGTGGTACAAAATATAAAACAGGAAATCCCCAGGTGGAAATTTAAAACAGCAGACTGGGAAAAGTTTAAGGAAGTAAGTGAGGCTAAAATGTTAGGAATGGTAATTGATAACCAAGAACCAGAGGAATTAAATAATACAATTATTGAGATCATTTGTAGTACAGCTGAGGAGGTAATTGGGAAAAGTTTAGGAGTAAGAAAAGGAAAAGGTGTTCCATGGTGGACAGAGGAATGCATATCACTTAGAAATAAAGCGTTTAAAAATGTCAAGAAAACATATTCATTTCAGGATGTAATAAAATATAAGAGATCTCAGGCAGCGGTTAGAAAAGTAATTAGATCTGCTAAAAGAAATTACTGGAGACAATATTGTGATGAAATTGGGGAGAGTGTAGATATAAGAGAATTATGGGGTATTATGGGGTATGATTAGGAAAATGGGAGGGAATACATTTAATAGGAATATACCTGTAATAATAGATGAGGATAAATGTATAACTATTGAAAGTGAAAAAGCAGAGGTATTAGCAAAAGCATTTGTAAAGATTCACAGTAATTGTAATATATCAGAGGAAATGAGAAGGATAAGAGAGCAAACAATAAGAGAAAATCCTAATATCATGGTCCAAAGAAAGCCCTCTGAAAGTAGTATGGAGGAAGTTTTTACATTGTATGAACTAAAACAGGTACTTATAGGTTTAAGAAATTCATCTCCAGGAAAGGATGAAATATGTAATGAGATGATAAAGAAATTATCAGATGTATCATTGAATTTAATATTAAACTTGTTCAATAAAATGTGGGAGACAGGAAAACTCCCTTCTTCCTGGACACATGGAGTAGTTGTTCCAATAGCTAAGCCTGGGAAAGATCATTCCAGAGCAGTTAACTACAGACCAATTGCACTAACATCAAACTTGTGTAAAATCATGGAAAGAATGGTAATAGCTAGATTAAATTACATAATAGAAAATAAAAATCTTTTATGCCCACATCAAAGTGGTTTTAGAAAGGGTCGTAATACAATGGATGCTATCATATGTCTAGAATCAGAAATTAGAAAAGCCTTTGTAAATAAAGAAGTATTGGTTGGAGTGTTTTTTGATGTGGAAAAAGCATACGATATGTTGTGGAAGGAGGGATTATTAATTAAGTTGGATAAAATAGGTATTAAAGGAAGGTTATATAATTGGATAATGGATTTTCTTTTCAAGCGTACAATACAAGTCAAGATCGGTTCAAGTTATTCAAAAGTATATACAATAGATAACGGTACTCCTCAAGGTAGTGTTTGTAGCCCCATTTTGTTTAATATAATGATTAATGATATATTTTCTCAGGTAAGACAAGGAATAGGTAAATCCCTCTATGCAGACGATGGAGCCATGTGGAAAAGAGGACGGAATGTTAAATTTGTTGAGAAAAGCATGCAGAGAGCAGTAAAGGAAGTGGAAGATTGGGTAAACAAATGGGGTTTCAAATTGTCAGTAGGAAAAACGCAACTTGTTTGTTTCTCAAAAAAGAAGAGTAGCCCACAAATAAAATTAAAACTATATGATCAAACTTTGGAGCAAGTATCGGAAATTCGATATTTGGGGTTGTGGATGTATTCAAAATTGAAATTTGACAGTCACATAAAGAAAATAATTGATAAATGTAAAAAACGAATAAATGTTTTAAGATGTCTGGCAGGGGTAGATTGGGGTGCAAGTTGGCAATCATTAAAAAGAATATATTGTGCAATAATCAGACCAGTAATAGATTACGGTTGCATAGTATACAGCTCAGCATCAGCATCCAGGTTAAAGACAATAAATATTATCCAGTCGCAAGCTTTACGAATAAGTTGTGGGGCATTCAGAACATCCCCTATTCCAGCAATGCAGGTACAAATGGCAGAAATGCCTTTGGATGTCAGGAGGGTACAATTAAAAATGTCATATTGGAGTAACATAAAGGGACATAAAGAGAATCATCCAGTGAAAAAGGTCCTAGAAAAGTGCTGGGAGTATGGAAAAGGAGAAATAAAAAGTTTTGGATGGAATGTAGAAAAAGAAGCCCAGAACATAGAAATAAGTAATATAAATATTAGTCCCACAGTGGTAATACCTTCTATACCACCATGGCTTTTCCCTAAACCATATGTAGATTTAACATTGAAAGAAAAGATGCAAATAAATACATAAAAAAGAATATAGTGGTGAAACAGCATCTAAATCAGGAATATTTCAATAGTATCCAGATATTTACAAATGGCTCTAAGAACCCAGACACACAGCAGCAGCAGCAGTTTACATTCCCCATTTTAAATATAGTATTGAAAAGAGAATTACAGATTATGTTTCGGTATATACAACAGAAATGATTGGGATTTTAATGGCACTTCAATGGGTGGAAGAAGTTCGTCCAATGGATGTAGTGATTTGTTCAGACTCCTATTCAGTTTTAATGAGTATAAATAGTGGAAAGTCAGCCTCTAGGCAGGATATTTTGTATGAAGTGTTACAAAACCTGTACAGAATATACAGAATAGGAGTAAGTATTTCATTTCTTTGGGTTCCAGCACATGTGGGAGTAGAGGGTAATGAGGAGGTGGATCAGCTGGCAAAGAGATCTTTAAAACGCAATGTAATAGACATTAATGTATCTCTGAGTAAAACTGAAGTTAAAGTATTAATAAAATCTGCTCTAAATAAGATCTGGCAAGAGAAATGGGATAAGGAGACAAAAGGTAGACATTTGTATAAAATTCAAAACAAAGTTGGGGTTGAGAGAAAGAAATACGGAAGTAGAAAGGAAGATTCTATTATATCTAGGCTTCGAATAGGGCATTCAGCACTTAATTACTCATTATTTATTATTGGGAAAAGAGAATCGGGGAGTTGTGATAAATGTGGATTGTCAGAAACAGTTGAACATGTGTTGATTCAGTGTTCAGGATACAATAGAGAAAGAAGCAATTTAATTGAAACATTAGAATACTTAGGTATTAATACGTTGACATTAGATAGCATATTTCAAAACGCACAGAAAGAGAAAAGGGTGTATAGTGCTTTAATAAGATATCTAAGGGAAACAGGATTGGTTGACAGGATATAGTTAAATAGTTTTTTTTTTTTTTTTATAAGTTGCTTAACGCTATTGACGCTTCAAACTCCTGTCCAGTTGGTGGCGGTAAATGCACCTTTTAGCTGGTTTGCCAACCGCCATAAAACTCTTAAAGAAGAAGAAGAAGAAGAAGTTTTAATGGGGAAATCTCCAAACATTTGCTGTCTCTGAAAAGCCATGAATGTGCTCTTTACGGGACACCCGGAGTGTCTTGAAAGGCTGAGGCTATCATCAGCATCTCTTTATTTGTTATTAGATATGTGCATTGTTTGTCACACTTTATGTTGTATAGTAAATATTGAACTTGTACCATCTGTGCTAAATACAATGGTTTGGGTACATTAACAGCCAAACAGGCAGGTACATCCATCACAATTATTTAATTTAATACAGTTAATAACGTACGAGACAACTTTTCACAAGCTATTTTTTACAGTGTACAGGCTGTGTACTAAATACTTGAGTCTTGTGACTTGTGACACATTGATGTTTAACCAAATTCCAGTCTTAATGGTGTCAAATGGCCGTCCTTAGACCTTAACCAGCAGCTCCAGTGGATGGGCTTGTCATGCTGGGACAACACAGGGTTAATAACACCAGAGCCGGACAGTAACGGAGTACATTTACTTGAGTACAGTACTTAAGTACAATTTTGAGGGATCTGTACTTTACTCGAGTATCATTTTTGGGGAGTACTCATGACTTTACTCAAGTACATTTGAGAGGCAAATATTGTACTCTTTACTCCACTACATTTCTATCCATAACCGTGCGTACCCATTACTACTTCTAAAGCAATAATAATAAAAAAAAAAATCTCGGAAACCCTCAATCTGTTGTTCCCCTCTCAAACGTGATTGGATTGTGCAGGCGCCACTTATTGAGACAGCCTATCAGCAATCACCTTCAGCTTTCCGCCAAAGTCAACTCCATGGTCAGATTTAGATAAGAGACGAAACCATGGATGAAGATGCAACAGGTCCATCCCGGGAATGTGCCACCCGTGGCCCCACCCCAGACTATTTACATTTTCTGAATTTTCTGAAATTTTCTTAAATGATAAATAAAGCAACACGGTAAAAAAAATAAAAATGTCTTGATTTTCTTTCAATTTCTTTTACATTCTCCAAGGTATTAACATTCAAATGTTTCATAACTCCATGTAGGACGTTTCTGTAAATAAATGTAAGCACTGTGGCAGTAGTAATGCAATATTTAGAAAATGTACTCTTGTACTCTTGATACTCAAGTACTTTTAAAAACAAGTACTTTAGTACTTTTACTTAAGTAGACATCTGACTGTAGTACTTCTACTTGTACTTGAGTAAAATTTAGCAAGGGGTATCTGTACTTTTACTCAAGTAATGAAGCTGTGTACTCTGTCCGCCTCTGAATAACACCCTATATCTGATTATCACCCATGCAACATCACTTAGACTGATAGTATAAGGGTTCAGCCTGCACTAGATCTGTTGTGTTTCTGTTCAACAAATGACGCTGCGAAAAAGACGGTCTACTATAGTTCACATTTCTCAAGATAATCAGAGTACAAATAACATGTTCTTTAAATAAATTGCTATACCTATGTCCAGTTTCTTTTTTCTCTTTGACAAAATATGCAAATACCAATTGTGTGTGGTGTAATCATACACTGTTGTGTTGGCCAGAGGAGAACTGAGTGACTGAACCTGGTTCCTCTCAACGCTATTTTCTTCTCGAAACAAACTTTGTTGCAGTATTTTCCAGTTATCTCTGTAAAGCTGCTTTGAAACAGTCTGTATTATAAAAAGCGCTATATTAAGAAAGGTGACTTGACTTGACTAACATGCGTACCAATGCGCAGGTGTAAATCTCTCTACCTGTCTTTCTCTACCTCCGCCGCATTTCCATGTGACCTAATCTTCTGTAAACAAATGGCCATGCAAATATGACACTGACCAGAGACCAGCTGGAGCTTTGCCTCTAAGCGTTCTCAGGTCTCAAACCGGTCTCAGAAATGACTTTCACAGAGATAAAAGTATGTAGAAGGAGAGCGGTTAGAAGCGCAGATCCTGCATTAGATCCTCTTATAAACGTCCTCTTATGCCACCGCACCGGAGATGTGCTTGCATGTTTTAACATATGTTATTTCTGCACGGAAATATTTCTTGCAGCATTTGCATGCGTCTCCATGAGTGTTCATCTAAGTAGGCTTTGGTTGAGGATTGTGGTGTTGAACATCCTGCACATAAATGCTCCATGCATGTGGTAACCAAAGCTAGAAGAGCAGAAAAAGCAAAAGTCACACACGCATGATTGGTAAAGCACTTATTTTTCTCGCATTCATGCACCTTTAAAACAACCAACAAAACTCATTTTTATTAAATCAGTTGCTCTTTAAACTATTGCAGGTTCCCACTTTTAGTGTGTAGACCTGAATATCAATGAGTCTCAGGGATCTGCTCTTCTGGCAAAGACAAATACACCTCAGCAACACCTTAACATTCACCCGGCAGCCACTTAGAAATCCTTGGCACATTTTGGGAAAGGAAACAAGCAGGAACTTGACTTTCTGACAAAATAAAAGAAAAAGTTTCATGTGGTGAGTTATTGTACTGTTCCTTTTGATTTCGAGTCGGCTCATTGCCCCGATACTCATAAAGTCAAACCAAAATATATTCAGACACCTTCAACATTTCTCACATAATCACAGTTTATTCGCTATATTCTAGAAAATGGTAATAAAACATGACAAGAACTCAGAGTTATTAAATCAGTTGATATTTCACTGGTTTTGTCCATCCTTCTGCTAGACTGTCTCTCAAATTAATTATGCTGAATATCTGCCAGCTGTTAAATTTAACTACACAATTAGATAATACCAATTTAGGCCAATCAATTACCAACTAATTCTTCATTTTGTTCAGTCTGTGGAGTAAAAAGGTCAAATTAGCAGTTTATAGGTGCTCTAAGCGATGTCGGGTGACGTCACTTCTTGTTGACGTTTAAAGTATTGTCAAACAAAACGGAGGCTAGCTAGACCCTCCCTCCTCCTCATCCATGCACTAACCCCCCAAACCCACCCCCAAATCCTTCTTGTCGGTTATTGGCTGGAACAGTTTGATATGTTTCGTGGTGCGGGTTTGCCCAGTTTGTTTTTGTTGCCGTTTGTGGAGCCTGGGGTATCTGCAGAGGCCGCGTCTTTTTACAGTGTGTTCAGGTGACAGGCAGCCAGCGGATAGTGAGGAGATGTTTGCTGTATGTGACAAAAAATGTTTTGGCCTAAAAAACGCGTGACATCGCTTAGAGCACCTTTAAGAAAAAAAAACACTTAAGCAAAACATGGTCAGGTCAAAGTGTCAGAATAATCTTTGGTCCCAAATTTGTATACATTTTACTGGTATGAAAAATGTTGGAGATAATTATGTCACAGTTTACATTATTTTGCTATCCTCGGTTACATAAATGAACTATAGTGTCCTGCACACACTAGTAAAAAATAGAAAAAATGATATCTGGTGTCTAAATAATTTTCGGTTTGACTGTACATGATGGTAATGATCATGGAGCCACTGATGTATTTTCAAACCTTTGTTCCTGTTAGCATGCACAGGCTGGTTTTAGTTCTCACGGCGAGGTACATAGCGCACAAAATCCCACGTAACCACAGTCTAAACCACAGGCTTCACGGAAGGGATGGTAGATTGCCATTCAGACAAAAGCATGACCTTGATCAGTGCAGTGGAACACACACATGTGGTTTGATGAATCAACTTTAAGCTGTTTTTCTGACAGAGAGAAAGTCACCATCAGTGTTGGGTTCGGTGCTAAAAATAAATAAATATATATACTATTACTTATTACTCCCTGCCAACAGTAATTTGTTACACTACTCGTTATATTACTTTTCCGTTACACCCTACAAAATTGGTAATTGCATATGTTGTCTATTAGGGCACATATACACATTTAGTTTGTATTTCTTCAGACAGAATAATAATTTCTATTACTTTTCCAGTGAATCTGGTGAGCATATTGGTGGCTTCCAGTGCTGTCTCCTGTGTTTCCATGATCAATATTATGATTCAGAGGAAGGTCATTCGTTGCTCATACGCCACTCATATAACAGTGTTGTAACAAACTCGTGTTAAGGTGGACGATGATAGCCTGGTTAAAACCAGACCATTCTCAGTTGTAACTGAGTTATGGTCTGGCAAAGCGTCATAGACAAATCATTTCCAGAGGGGCGTCACCAACGGACGTCGCGGATAGACCTAACACCAGTCAGACGGTTGAAGGAGATGACGTATGCAGAGCGACGGAAAAACATCTAGTGTTGTTCTTTGCTCAGTTTTTAACAAAAAGGAAATGTTCAAATCGCTTAAAACAGACGCGATAGCTGATTGGAACGAGGGATGTTTGACGGCGGTATCCATCTTTGTAATGTAGGCTACAAAATCTGCTTCAAAATCCCAGCGCTGTCGTCATCACGTAAAGCCCGCCCCAACGTTTCTGATTGGTGCCTCGATTTCGACGGATTGGAAATGGGCTTGAATGAGCTCTTTGCCAGACTAACTTTCAGAGCAAATCTAAATTTGCCGGAAGTTGTCTGGGTTTTCCCAGGCTAGGACAATGACGCAATTTTCTTTTAAAAACAAACTTTGTTGTATTATTTTCATGTTATCACTGTGAAGCTGCTTTGATACAATCTGTATTGTAAAAAGCGCTATATAAATAAAGGTGACTTGACTTGATCATAAGCTGCAGTTCTCTTCCAGTGAGAAACATACTAGCCCAGAGAAACGTTTCTACGCATGAAACAAATAAACACACGATTAGAGCAGCTTATGATTTTATGTTATTTTCATGAGATATGGGCTATTTTTATGAGAAAAATGGATGTTTACATAAGAAATACTAAACAGGTATAGCAATTTTCTTATTCTAAAATGCTACAAATAACATTTCGATTAAATTCAATTTACATGTATTTGTATAGCGCTTTTCATTATTGTTTCAAAGCAGCTCTAGAGAAAATGCATGTGTATACATTAAAATTTAGAGTGATCTGTTATCAGTTAACATTTACGACTTATCATATGACCAAAATCCATATCGCAATCTGTTTACAAAGTTATTTACAAATTAATTTTATTAGTAAAAAGTAACTTATAGAACTACATTTGTATTATTAAATCACTGTCGAAATAAAGGAAATCTGCAGAGTTTTGCATTCAAAGGTGTAAAGGGAAACATTGACACAGAGAAGAAAGAGTTAAAGTTTGTTCATCCAACGCTCATGAATGATGTTGTTAAATCTTCCTGTTACGACTGATATGAGATGTTCTGTTTGCTGATGATGACTGGCCTCTGTCTTTTTCCACAGCAACTACTTCGCTAAAGCTAACGTTTGCTGCCATTAGCAGAGGCTGAGCGTAGGCAGTAGAGGGCAGTGGTTCTTCTGAGCTTACGGTGTTTACCTCTTTGACGTCCTCCTCTTCGTAATTCTTAGCTTTTTAGAAAAAGATATTTATTCGCATTACATTTTCAATTGCAGCCGCTTCTTTCTCTTTCTTTTCCTTCTCCTTCTTTTTTTTCTCTTAGCAGCCCCGTTGGGCTTTTGGTTGCTGTCCATTTTTTTTAAATCTTAACTCGTTCTTAAAAAAACTGATCTTGAACCTTCTATGCCCGCCCACCTTTATCATTATGTCCCTGGGTGAACAAGCCGGGAACTAGAAAATTGTTGACTCGTTTCCAGGGGGAAGAAATGCCGGTGTAACACCGGGCCGGCTCTGGGTTTACCTGTCATGGCCGCCGACCATAACAAGCGCCAGCTAAAGCCAGTGAGTAGCGCTTCATTGAAGCATGTGCCGGGGAAAAAAGGAGTATAAAGAGAGGGGTTTGAAGCACAGTAGGGTGTGAAAGAATGCTCTGGCAGGAGTGCTTGAGTGGATTGTAGCAGCGGCAGTGAGTGGTGAAAAGTGCAGCAAGCAGAGAGTGGTCACAAGTGTAGCAAGCAGAGGTTTAAGACCTGATCGGTGTTCTATGTTGAGTCCCCCGAGACATGCTCATTAAGTGAGTCATTTTAAAGAAAACACGAACAGCAACACAACGAAGTGAGAACTTCACAGAGGAAGAAGGAGAGTGACTGGCAGAAAAGAGAGTGGAAAACCACTGCAGGATTCACGCGATTCACTGAGGAAAAGTTAAGTGTACCCCTTTTTATGATTCACCGTTTAGAGAAAGACACATGTGAAGATTGCCATCACCAGTGTACGACAAACCTGTGTTTGTGGGCAGTATGTTATCCTGTTGACAGTAACAGTAGCGGCTGGGGAGATCACTGAATCCATGTTCATCTTCTGAGTCCACTATTCTTTGGTTCATCCATCCTATGCAGAAAAGAGAAATGAGTCGATTAATCACTGTGAAGATAGAGTGAGTTTGCAGTGTCTGAAAGAGTGAACTAAACACGTGTGGAGATTTACAAGAGTGATTTATGCACGAGTGCGGTGAGATCAAACAACTGTTTTCTCTGAGTTTCTGACGGATGAAATTGACCTATAACTTTGAAGATTTTTTCGAATTGATCCTTCAGCTGTGTCCAGGTCTCTGGGATTGTGTGTATGGTTCAGAGGAGAGAGAAGTCACTGTCTGTCCCACAAGCTTATTCGCCGAGTCTGACGACGAGAAGAGCCATTGCCCGTCCCATGAGCCACCAGGAGAGGGATATACTTACTTGAAGAACGGAAGAGTAGCTACCAGCACTCCCCTCCCCGTATCGTACCAAAGCCACAGACACGAGTGTCCCTGCCCCTGCTTTTATCCCTTTTAATTTTAATAAAAAAAACGTCCCTTTTAAACTTACCTTGGTTGTCTGCCTCTGGTGTCTGCTCCTCCGGAGTGTGGTAAATAACCCTTGGCCTTAACATCGGTGACAATTAGCCAATATAAACAGTGCATGCGGCCAGCTTCCAATCAGTGTCAGTTGAACAAGAATCACAATACTTAATTTTTTGTAAACAACTTTTTTAAAATTCTGATTGGATAATTATCAAGAGCGAGACCAAGCCTTGTGTATACTATTTTTTTATGTAGCGCAAAAAAACAAACAAAAACTCAGATCACGGAGGGCCCCTGGCCACGTGCCCAGATTGCCTGTATGGTAGATCCGGCCCATATGCCTCAGATGGATACCATAAACCGGCTCTATTATGACACGGTAAACCTACGGAGAGCTGCTGCCATGACGACGATATCAACAAAGGTCCCTGTTGCTGTAATAACAGGACACACGTGTCATCTGCTGTGTGTGATAAATCTCTCACCCCTGACGCTCACCGTCTGTGGTGTAAATAACTCAGTGTTGTGCAGACACTACAAGAGGGAGACTTCGAAGAAAACGCAAAGCAGAACAATTAAAGTCCGCATTAGATGGAAGTTGCAATAGTCTTTTATTCCCTGTTGTGTGTGTTATATCTGAGTGAAGTGGTATTTTTGACCAAAAAAAAAAGGAATTGATTGAATGGTTGTGGTTTGCTATTGGCTGATGTCATGTGATTGAACATATTCAATGTTAAATATTCTGATTCAAGATTACAAGGCACATGAGTTTGTTCTGCATGGATAGATACTTTATAACAAACACTGCAATATTCCATTAAAAACAAAACAAAAAGAATTGTCCATTTGGATTTAATGGTGACTTTAAGCATCCAAGTAGCAGATAAAAAAATAAAAATGTTTATTTTACCCTAAATTGTGTGTTAAAAATGCTATGTAATATGCTAATGAAATACTATACTGAATATTGTCAAGTCAAGTGTATTTATATAGCGCTTTTCACAATATAAATTGCATCAAAGCAGCTTCACAGTATCAATCAAATACCATAACAATGTTTGTTTCTTAGAGGAAAAAAAACATCCACGTTTGGTACGGCTGATCAATGGTATTAATGCTTGGTTAATTAATTTGAATATCCCCAACTGAGCAAGCCAAAGACAACAGTGGCAAGGAACCCAAAAACTCCATCAAGTGACCTACTGGTGTCCTAAAACTCCATCAGGTGACTTAATGGAGAGGAAAAAAACCTTGGGAGAACCCAGGCTCAGTCGGGGCCCAGTTCTCCTCTGGCGTTTATGAACTATAGACCGGATTTACAGTAACTGTAATTTGATACATAATTTTGTTTTATTTTATCGTTTCGGGGTGGGTACGCGAACCGGAATCACAACGTTTTATCTGTAGAGTGGGAAAGGGATCCTCCATAGGGAGAGGCAAGTTGGCACTTCAGCACTGCGTTGTCATTGGGTCCAGGCAAAGCTCCTTGTCAGATACGGCCTGGATCAGGCAGGCTGCGGGAAAACCTTGGGATAAACAAAGACACTAAAATTTGCGTAGATGCCATTCTTCTTATGATGTAACGAGTACATCAGGATTTAAGAGAAGGGTTCCCAGTTCCGGCTGACCTAATCTATGCAGCCTAACGTTGAATTATAGAAGTCTATAATGTATTATGTGTATGCTAGGTCAAAAAGATGTGTCTTTAACCTAGCTTGGAACTGACAGAGTTTGTCTGCTTCCCGGACAATGGTACACAGCAAAATCACCAGTGTTAAATTAACACTGCTCAGTGTTTATATGAGTCCACACTCAGAGAGTGTTAAATGAACACGGAAGCAGTGCTAAAGTTAATGAGATAATTAAGTGATTAATTGAGTGATGATTGAGCATTATTGAAGACACCTGATGTTAACAAGCAGAATCACTGAAGGAGAAAATTGTAAATGGTATGTTACCATTATGGAGATCAGTGTTTGCTTTAGTTGGTCTCTTGACCCTTAAGTCTTTAACTTTAGTTCTTTGTTTGGTTACTGTACATGAGTTATAACAGTCAGATGAACAAAGAGAAAAGGTGATTTGATGGTGTTGGTTGAGTGTTAATATTATCATTATCTCACAATCATTTGACCTGAATATAGCCCAATTTCTGAGCTACATTTACTTTGTTGATTATAGTAGCACTGTCCTTGAAAATCACAATATTTACAACTTTTATGACGTAATCCAAATAATTTCTTAATACTTACTCGTATACAAAACTTTTTTTGCTTTTTTAAACAGACATCAAGAACCAGCCTGTGACAATTATAATGCATTCTGGGTGCCACCAATCAAATCTCATTCATGGCTCCCATCATGCATTGCTGTATGAATAAATAATGAGCTTATGTTCAGAGGTCATCTGTTTGTCACCATTGTTGAGATTCATACGCTAATTCTTGATGTCTGTATGTGCCTACCTGAAACAGTTTTTGAGGTGTTTTTTTTTTTTTTTTTTGGTAAAGGTTTGATCATTTGGATTTAATTGAAAAGGCTAAAAAGTGCGTACTCTAGTAGAGCATTACAGTAATCTAGTCTTGATGTCATGAAAGCATGAACTAATTGTTCCGCATTTGTCGTAATTTAGAAATATTTTTAAGATGGAAAAATGCGGTTTTACAGATACTAGACACATGACTTTCAACTGAAAGATTGCTATCAAAGAGCACACACAGGTTCCTAACCGACGACGAAGACTTAACAGAGCAGCCATCAAGTGTTAGACAGTATTCTAGGTTATTACGTGTGGAAGTTTTTTGTCCAATAATTAGAATCTCTGTTTTTTCAGAGTTTAGTAGTAGGAAATTACTAGTCATCCAATTTTTTATATCAGCTATGCATTCCGTTAATTTTGTGAATTGGTAAGTTTCGTTAGGTTTTGAAGAAATATAGAGCTGAGTATCATTGGCATAACAGTGAAAGCTAATTCCATTTTTCCTAATGATATCTCCTAATGGTAGCATGTACAGAGTGAACAGCAGCGGTCCTAGTACTGAGCCTTGTGGTACGCCATACTGAACTTGTGATCGATAAGACATCTCTTCATTTACTGCTACAAACTGATAACGGTCAGATAAGTATGATTTAAACCATGCTAGTCCATTTCAACTAATGCCAACATAGTTTTCTAGTCTATTTAAAAGAATGTTGTGGTCAATTGTGTCAAATGCAGCACTAAGATCAAGTAAGACTAATAGAGAGATACAAACACGATCGGATGATAACAGCAAATCATTTGTGACTCTGATGAGAGCTGTCTCAGTGCTATGGTGCGGCCTAAATCCTGACTGAAAATCCTCGCAGATATCATTTCTGTCAAGAAAGGAACACAGTTGTGAGGATACTGCTTTTTCTAATATAGAAAATAATAGACAGAAAAGGCAGATTTGAGATCGGCCTGTAATTGGCTAATTTTGAAGGATCAAGTTGCGTTTTTTTAACAAGCAGTTTTATCATAGCAAGCTTAAAGGTTTTTGGTACGTATCCTAGATACAAAGACGAATTAATGATATTAAGAAGAGGATCTATGACCTCTGGAAGCATCTCTTTCAGTAGCTTAGTCGGTATAGGGTCTAACGTACAAGTTGTCGATTTAGATGAATTAACAAGTTTGTAGAATTCTTTATTCATTGCAGAATTGTATTCATAGGAACAAATGAATAAAATTTTTCCTCAGGGAGACTACAATGCGATACTGTAGTAGACGGTTGCATAGTTATAATTTTGTCCCTGATATTATCAATTTTATAAGTTAAGTAGTTCATAAACTCATTACTGTGTTGCCCGGAAACTTCTGTGCTTGAAGCTTTCTTTTTCGTTAGTTTAGCCACTGTTTCAAATAAGTGTCTAGGATTATGTTTATTTTCTTCTAATAGGGTTGAAAAATAAGCAGATCTAGCAGCTTTTAAAGCCTCTCTGTATGCAATCGAGCTCTCTTTCCATGAAATCCGAAATACCTCTAGTTTTGTTTTCTTCCAGTTGCGCTCCATTTTTCTGGCTGCTCTCTTAAGTGCCTGAGTGTGCTCGTTGTACCACGGCGTTTGACTACCCAGCCAACACGTTTATGTGGGGCCCATATGGGTTATAAATGGGCTACAGGGGTACAGAGTGGGCATAGGCTCAAAACGGGCTTCTTATCTGGGGCCAACTTGGGTTAACTAAGTAGGTCAAACATGGGAAAACCCAGTTGGGCTCCCTATGTGGGCCCTAGTTGGTTCACTAATGGGAAATGAGTACATGGGTTGGAAATGGGCTACACTGGGGACTAATTCAGTTTACCAAGAAGAAGTGCAAACAGTCGATCCCAAAGGTTGATTACAGATAGTACACAAATATGCACCTTTGAAATAATTTTTATTGTTATTTTTACACTTTAACATGTGACTTTAATCTATTAAAAATCTAAAAATACCAACACAATTGCAATTTTACCCAATTTTCTGCCATTTAAAGGATCAAGACCCTGCAGATACTGACACATTGTGGTGCAGGCAGAAGAAGAGGAGGAGTCAAAAGTTCCAATGCAAACTTTTACTCACAATAAAATTAAAACAGGTACATAGAAGACGGGCAGTACGTACAAACACTTAATACAACGGTGACAGATACAGAAAAAAGGCTCACAAAAAAAGACTCAAAAGTTTACAAAACGTTTGCAGGATGGATCTTGCAATATTTCTTTTAGCAATTCCCATCCCCCACGCCCTGTTCGCGCCCGCGCCAGATTCAATCTCACATTCTGCTATCAATTTCGGGAGGAGATTCCATGGGGAGATTCTCGCTGTCAGCATAGTCAAGGTAAGAACTACATTTCAAAATTATAATGTTAATTCAAATACATTGTTTTCAAAACATAATCTTAACCGAAATTGGTTAACATTATGTTTTAAAAACAAAAGCTTCTTGTCACGTTAGAATTTCAGTTAGAATTTCGAATTCCCTCAGATCGCGCCATATTTTCCCTTATTTCTGGCGCCATGACCAAAGCGATCTGTACGCTATTATAGTAACATTCTTTTTTTTTTTTATAATTATTAATACACCAACTGTGTATTATAACAAATTGATTGGAATTGAGACTCTAGCTTTATCATTTTACCACTGTTTTACTATATAAATCCCACAATGGTAGCAATTTCTTAATTTGTATAAGATGTGCACATCAAACATCCAAAATGAAAGCCAGGCTTATTAATTTTTCAAATGCAATTATGAGACAAGCCTGTTTAATCGTGTCGATCTGCTCCCGTTTATTTTGTGATCACAGAACAGCGCCATACAGCTACAATTTTAGCTTTTATTTTAAAAGTGTGCACATTCAATGAAATAATTGGATTCTCAAATGTTTCATTTTAAATAAATCTTTAAAAAATGTATATTTCGTCTCAGAACAACTATTTTCCACCGAATTATGAGATCTGAGAAGCTTTAACACCTCTGCTGATTCCTATGCTCTTTTTCCTTTCTTTCTTGAGTGCTAATTCAAATAACAAATGCACAAAAGATATCCAATATAGTTACACTTTAGAATACTGTTCCAAATATTTCGTAATTCCTTCCCAATTATACAATATGAACCCGTATAGTAGTTCTCTGGGAGGTATGAAAAAAATAGCTGTTATTGATTAGTTAACGTTAATAGTGAACTACCACATTCAACTGAGTGCTGCTATTACTTACTATTTCATTAATCAGAGTTCCTTGTTAGTTAATAGTAGTTACTAGAATGTTAATAGTGTGTTACTCATCTGTTCCTATGTAGTTATTCATTAATGACGGAAGAGTCATTACTCAAAATATTAATAATAACAATTATTTGTTGGCCGCCATGGAAAGCAAGAGTTTGGGGGCTCAAACTGTTAGAGGTTGTATATGGTATGTTTACTCGCTGTTTAACATACACTGTAAAACCCAACAAGTTAAGCTAACTCATTTCATTTGAGGAAACAGATTACCTCAATTCTTTCAAGTTTATAAAAAACAATAGTTATGAGTACTCTGAACTTATTTTATTCGAGTTTACTAAAACAATAATATTTCTTAATACACAATTAAACTTTACACGGCATTTAATACTGTATATAGCTGAAACGTCACTTTATTGAGTAAAAACAGTGAAATAACAAACTTTAAATGAACTCAGAGCACTTGCAGTTACTGCTAGCTCACAATATCACACACAAAGTCCAATCCAATGAGTTAAGCTAACTCATTACATTTGAGGAAACTTATTACCTCAATTCATTTAAGTTCATAAAAAACAATAGTTATGAGTACTCTGAACTTATTTCAGTTGAGTTCACTAAAAGTAGATATTGCAGTCAAGAAATTAAGTGATTAATTAAGTGATTAATTAAGTGATTGTTGAGCATTAGTGACGAACACCTGCTGTTAACATGCAGGATCACTGAAGGAAAGAGAAACACAAGAACTACAACTGACTTCAGACACAACATTAGATGAAATCACTGAAGATAAAATATCTTTAAATCTCTGAAGATCTCAGAGGAGGATTAAACAACTTCACAAACAGCATTACCAGCTTCACTTATTACTAACCAGTTTGAGTTATATCATGCGTCTACAGAGGGTGTTATTGTGAATGAACAGAGGTTTAGATGAAGATGATTTGTTTTTCATTTAAAGACACCATGATAGTGGTCAGTGTGTGCTTTAGTTGGGCTCTTGACCCTTGACTTTATAACACCAGTTTTTCCTCTGGCTGCTGTAACTCAGTATTATTATAACACATTTGTTATGGCACAAAAGCCAAAAGAAAATGTGAGCATGTGGTTGTGTTTTGATGATGATTTATGGAAAGATGAATTATCATTTGGTGTCTTGATTCTCTGATCTTTTCTAGAGAATAATCTCTGATTAAACAGGTGATATATAACTTGTATTATTCATTATAAAAGAACTGTGATTCTGCTGTAAGGCCCAGTGTTATTACAATCATATTTTAAAAACCTCTATGATATAATGCTGACTTACAAAGACATCAAGAATCAGCATATGAATCTCAACAATGGTGACCATTAAAACATTATTCATGCTGCAATGCATGCTGGGAACCATGGATAAGGTTTGTATTATGGTAGTACCCAGCATGCTTTGCAGTATGAATAGTTTTTTAATGGTCACCATTGTTGAGATTCATATGCTGATTCATGATATCTGTGTTAGTTTTGGTGATGAATTACATTTTCTGTAAAATCCTTCATATTATCTTATAGTCATAATACTGCTAGTTCTTATACTTTAGAGTCTCAGTTTCAAATAAAACTAATAATTTCTTACCCTTTTAATCAGAGACTAGATTCTGAATGAGATACGTGAATTGAGTCATTAACTGATGACTGTCATCATCAAACCTTGACCACCATTCCCAAACATACTTTTCCTTGACTTGTGCCATAACAAATGTTTGATAAACACTCAATTACAGCAGTCAAAGAAAAACTTGTACTCTAAAGTCAAGGGTCAAGAGCCCAACTAAAGCAAGCGCTGATCTCCATCATGGTGACCTTAAACCTTGTAGTTCTTGTGTTTCTCTTTCCTTCAGTGATTCTGCTTGTTAACAGCAGGTGTTCATCACTAATGACCAATCATCACTTAATTGATCACTTAACTACAATTATTATTCAATTATCATTCTGGGATCTGAAATGTTCTATAACTCATTCAGTTTGAGTTCTGTTTCAGTCATTCAAGCCACTTCAAGTTTTTCAGTATTATTTGAGTGCAGTGAACTCAATTTAATTGAGTAAATATATTGTTAGGTTTTACAGTGTATTAATGTGCAAACAGAGGTTATTCTGTAGAGTTGAGTCCTTCATAAATCAATTTGATTGTATCCAAAAAATTGTCCATACTTGGACAGAATACCCTGAATTAGCCCAACTAAAGCAAGCGCTGATCTCCATCATGGTGACCTTAAACCTTGTAGTTCTTGTGTTTCTCTTTCCTTCAGTGATTCTGCTTGTTAACAGCAGGTGTTCATCACTAATGACCAATCATCACTTAATTGATCACTTAACTACAATTATTATTCAATTATCATTCTGGGATCTGAAATGTTCTATAACTCATTCAGTTTGAGTTCTGTTTCAGTCATTCAAGCCACTTCAAGTTTTTCAGTATTATTTGAGTGCAGTGAACTCAATTTAATTGAGTAAATATATTGTTAGGTTTTACAGTGTATTAATGTGCAAACAGAGGTTATTCTGTAGAGTTGAGTCCTTCATAAATCAATTTGATTGTATCCAAATAATTGTCCATACTTGGACAGAATACCCTGAATTAGGACGATATGGACCAGGTATACTGCAACATTCAGTGATAAGTAACTGTTAATTAGTGTTGTAGCAATCACACAACTCATGGTTTATAATAAATAATACAGTTCAAACCTTATTAAAGACAAGTGAGGTAATACAAGTGAAGTACTACAAATACTCAAGTTACAAGCATAGATTAATACAAGAATATTATATCCGATACCATTTTTGTATTTCCTGAAAAATATCAAGGTGGATATATCTGCTTTGTTGCAGGGGTTCAAATATGGAATTTAATCTCACTCTAATGCTCTTTATGTATTTTACAGGAAGCTTGAAAAAGCTTGAAAAACCGTTACAAACCAAATCACCAGAAGAGAGGCTGAAAAGGCAGTGTCAAAGTGGCTAATCGGTGCCAGGGACAGGGGAGGAAACCGTACTGCGAGGGCACGTGGTGGAGAGCAAGATAGGTAAAAGTTTTAAGATATGCTTATTTTTATGCGAAAATACAAACTTTAAAAAAGACAAGAATGATGCAAATCAATGCAAATTCATAGAGTAATCAGCGCTCAAACGCACGCATAAATCTTGCCACTGCACACCGGCAAACGTAATGATTATGAGTGTTGTGAAAAAACAGGAGACTGTCCAAACATTTTATTAATTTATTGATAATGTTTTCTGTGTATTCGGCTGTAGAATTTAAGTCGACGATGCCGACTTGTCATCCCCGCTCCTGATACGTTCCTATATGCACTTTCGGGATAGAACACAGGAAGCAATAGCAAGTTAACGCTTTGTTTGGTCAGGGGAACACAAAGTCTCAAGACAACGGGCGTGGAAGGGTGGCGCAGGGACTTCAATGGCCAGGACCAGAATCGGATCAGGTGGTGAGATGAATGAGGATAAATAATCCAACACGAAGACGGTGAAAGACGAAAACTCCAGCAAGACGATGAATACCACAGGAAGTCAAGTCAAGTCAAGTCAAGTGTATTTATATAGCGCTTTTCACAATATAAATTGCATCAAAGCAGCTTCACAATATCAATCAAATAACATAACAATGTTTGTTTCTTAGTGAAAAAACATCCACGTATGGTAGGGCTGATCAATGGTATTAATGCTTGGTTAATTATTTTGAATATCCCCAACTGAACAAGCCAAAGGCAACAGTGGCAAGGAACCGAAAAACTCCATCAAGTGACCTACTGGTGTCCTAAAACTCCATCAGGTGACCTAATGGAGAAAAAAAAAAACCTTGGGAGAACCCAGGCTCAGTCGGGGGCCAGTTCTCCTCTGGCGTTTATAAACTAGAGGCCGGATTTACAGTAACTGTAATTTGATACAGAATTTTGTTTTATTTTATCACTTCGGGGTGGGTACGCGAACCGGAATCACAGCGTTTTATCTGTAGAGTGGGAAAGGGATCCTCCATAGGGAGAGGCTAGTTGGCACTTCAGCACTGCGTTGTCATCGGGTCCAGGCAAAGCTCCTAGTCAGATCTGGATACGGCCTGGATCTGGTCGGCTGCGGGAAAACCTCGGGATAAACAAAGACACTAAAATTAGCGTAGATGCCATTCTTCTTATGATGATGTAACGAGTACATCAGGATTTAAGGGAAGTGTTCCCAGTTCCGGCTGACCTAATCTATGCAGCCTAACATTGAATTATAGAAGTCTATAATATATTATGTGTATGCTAGGTCAAAGAGATGTGTTTTTAGTCTAGCTTTGAACTGACAGAGTGTGTCTGCTTCCCGGACAATGGTAGGAAGACTGTTCCAAAGTTTTGGTGCTAGATAGGAAAAGGATCTACCGCCCGCAGTCGATTTTGATATTCTAGGTATTATCAACTGGCCCGAATTTTGAGATCGCAATAGACGTGAAGGACTATAATGCGTTAAGAGCTCGCTCAAGTACTGCGGAGCTAAACCATTTAGTGCTTTGTAAGTGATCAACAATATTTTAAAATTTATACGATGTTTAATAGGCAGCCAATGCAGTGCCCAGAACCGGGCTAATATGGTCATATTTCCTGGTTCTAGTAAGAACTCGAGCGGCTGCGTTTTGGACCAGCTGTAGTTTATTTATTAAGCGTGCAGGGCAACCACCCAGTAGAGCATTACAATAATCTAGTCTTGTTGTCATGAAAGCATGAACTAATTGTTCCGCATTTGTTAATGAGAGCATTTGTCGTAATTTAGATATATTTTTAAGATGGAAAATGCGGTTTTACAGATACTAGACACATGACTTTCAAATGAAAGATTGCTATCAAAGAGCACACCCAGGTTCCTAACCGACGACGAAGACTTAACAGAGCAGCCATCAAGTGTTAGACAGTATTCTAGGTTATTACGTGTGGAAGTTTTTTGTCCAATAATTAGAATCTCTGTTTTTTCAGAGTTTAGTAGTAGGAAATTACTAGTCATCCAATTTTTTAAATCAGCTATGCATTCCGTTAATTTTGTGAATTGGTAAGTTTCGTTAGGTTTTGAAGAAATATACAGCTGAGTATCATCGGCATAACAATGAAAGCTAATTCCATGTTTCCTAACGATATGTCCTAATGGTAGCATGTACAGAGTGAACAGCAGCGGTCCTAGTACTGAGCCTTGTGGTACGCCATACTGAACTTGTGATCGATAAGACATCTCTTCATTTACTGCTACAAACTGATAACGGTCAGATAAGTATGATTTAAACCATAATAGTGCAATTCCACTAATGCCAACATAGTTTTCCAGTCTATTTAAAAGAATGTTGTGGTCAATTGTGTCAAATGCAGCACTAAGATCAAGTAACACTAATAGAGAGATAAACAGGAACACAAACAGGAGGGCAGACAGGACTGGAACACTGACGGAGGTCACATCAAACAACGATCTGACAAAAGGGATGAGACAACGGTAAGTTTATATAGAGTGGTGAGATGAGCTGCAGCTGGTGAATGAGATGATGATCAGCTGGAGTGGATTAGGCAATGACACACAATCACGCCCACAACACACGTGCATTCATACAACAACATAAACACGAGACAAAAAGGAAACAATGAATTTGTATACCGTGACATGCACGTTTCATTCGGATTACATAATTCGGATTACATAATCTGAGAATATTTATTTTCCACTTGAATCGTTAGTTTAAAAGCAGACATGTCAAGCTTTCTATATGTCTCATGTCTGTGAGGGGAGTATACACTGAGATTCGGTTCACATTTGTGACGCGATCAAGCTCACAGAGAAGGAAGCGCATTCTAATTGTTTTCATTGTTTTACAAAAACAAAAGTTTACAAGAGTTTACAGAAATAAAAGTAGTTTGCATTACTCTTATCTGTATGACTAAAATGACAGAGTATTTTAAGATAAATGCTCGCCGGTGCCTGTAGTCATGGAGTAAATGCACACAGATATGCGTCTAATAATAGCGCACAATGCCATACAAGATATGCTCTTTTTTAAGTGTGATTTAAACTTACCCTTCATTGATGTTGTAAATTTTGTTTTATTGATAAGTAAATATCATATCCATACTTGTAAATGGAAAAAAAGTAAGCCCTCCTTGAATATATTTCTATGTGATTTTACTCAAATGTTTCAGAGCTTCAAATACTTCAAAAAAAGTAATAGAAAGTCTTTCTTTGTCAAAATATTTACTTTTTTAGTATTTTCATTCCTTTCATGTATACTGGCTATGTGCTTGTCTTCACCCTTTTTAAAAAAAAAATTTTTTAACTCAAACTCTGTATTTACCTATATCGATGTGCCTTACAGTATTTGTTCCCTGTTTTGTTCTGTACATTCAGCAAATAAAAAAATAATAATAATAATAGAGCACATTTATCAGGTTAACATGAATAATAATAATATATTTTATTTATAGGCGCCTTTCATGGCACTCAAGAACACCTTACATAAAAACAATAGCATTAAATAATAAAGCCAGTTCAGCAACAGACTTTAAAATCACATAAAGGTCACAAAAAAAGTCACATAAAAGCCTACTTAAGCAAATACGTTTTAAGACAACATTTAAAAACGGAAGACTTGAACTATTGCAAACTTCTACAGGAAGTGATCCATAAATGGAAAGCAGCACAATGGTTTAATGATCTATAACAAAGGAGAGAGAGCATTGGTGACAACAAAGTGAATATATTAATTACTACAATACTAATTTCTAGAAATGACTTAAAAAGTGGTAAAAGTTGGTACATTTTGTGCCTCCAATATGTGCAGTGCAGGGGGTGTTCCAGGACAGGTTTGCAAACCCCTTATCTAGATAAACTTGATGTGGGGCACCAAAACGCCAACCTGACACATCTGTTTGAACTGAAAAGTAATTAAAAAAAAGTTGCATAATGGTTTATTCATTTATTTTTTCTTTTCAAAGGGCCATTGGGAGAGTGACAACAGAGGAGTGAGAAGCTGCACTGTTGTTGTTTTGTTTGTGAAATAATTTTAGAGTTTTCAGATATGCATATGTAAACAATACAAGTTTGTCAGAAGCTTTAACTTTTTTTTTCTTCTTTTTTATGTCTGTTAATAAAGTTGTACATGTGGAAGTTCTAATAGTCATGTTCAAATTATGATTATAACTTGCTTAATAAAGTAAAGCATGAACTACTGGTTTCTGTTCATTGAATACCTTTAACATTTTAGTGTAGTTTAGTGGATTACATGTCATGTTTGTATTTAGGGGTTTACTGTAAAATAAGGTAACCCAAACAGACAAATATGGTGGCCCATATAAATACCTGTTGGTGCCCATAAGAGCCCTAGATAAGACCTATCTGGGTCCCATCATCAACACATGTGGGCAGACTCCTTTAGGCCCTAAATGGGAGCTACTTAGGTTACCCATATGGGCCTGATATAGAGCCCATCAAGTGCCCATCATCAACCCATCTGGGCTAACCCATGTGGGTCCTCCATGTAAACTGAAGACAAAATTAGCTGGGTCCCAGTTGGGTAGCCCAGATGGGCCCCATATATCAGCCCAAGTGCAACCCCTTTGGGCCCCACATGGGTGTGTTGGCTGGGTATTATCTTTAATCTTCTTTAAGCGCAACGGAGCAACTGCGTCTAAAGTGCTGGAAAAGAGAGAGTTAAAAGTTTCTGTTGCAATATCAAGTTCTTCTAAGCTATCCAGGATGCTGAGATGATTATCAGCTATACCCCAACCATTTAGTAAAAAAAATGTTCACAGGAATTAATCCTGTGGTAATTTGATCAAAACCTTAAAAAAACAAGACAGCAACATACTCAACTTGACAATTCATAACTATTTCACATATTGATGAATTAGTGGCAAACTCGTGAGCATTTATACGATCTAATCTGAGCTCTCTGGTAGCCACTGCTTTACACCCACGAGGGCTTCGGTTTAAGGTTTCAAGTTAAAGCTTTAAAGTTTAAGGTTTAGATTTAGCAGTTTTAAGGTTTAGCAGTTTTAAGGTTTAGCGGTTTTGTTTAAGGACATCTCTGGGAATTATGCCAGACTTCTTTTATTGACTTTAGTTCCGCTTTCAACTCGATTCAGCGTCATCAGGTGATAAAGAAACTACAGAGTCTGCAAGTACCATCATCTCTAATATATTGGATCCATCATTTTCTTTCTAATAGACCCAAAGTGGTTAAGGTGGACAGCGCATTATTCTGGATAATACTGGCGCCCCCCAGGGGTGCGTACTCAGCCCATTCCTTTATATTTTATACACAAATGACTGTCCATTTACCACTACTCATTACTTTAAATATGCAGATGATTCAGCCATTCTTGCTCTGCTTAATAAGGACAATGGCTCTATCAACATCCTATAGCACATTTTAGTACGTGGTGTGAGTATAACTTTCTGCACCTCAATATTTCTTTAGCTCCTCAAAAACACATATCCATGCTTCTAGCACTACCATTATTGGAGAGATAGTTGAAAGGGTAGTGTTTCAAATATCTTGGCATTACTTTGGATCAAAATCTCAACTTCAACCAGCACACACTAGGGGTTTACAAGTGCTCATTTTCCTGACATGATGGTGCAGTAAACTTCAGGCAATTAATAGCTATGCACGCTGTTTTTGTTGTTTTATTTAAAGTAGGGCACCAGACCGTTGCCCTTTGATACCGCTCTGTTTATTCTTGAGCAATATTTGAGGATTTAGCAGAAACTGTTGGAAGATTGAGCTCTCGAGAGGTGCTTGCGTTTAGAGGCAGTCGAACAAGAGTAATGCTGCATGTGTGAGCTTGTGAACATCCAAACAAGTGCAGGAGAGTCTGTCGTCTGGAGCCACAAAGGCCCTGGTGGCATTTCACATCCACACTGTAGAGTTTGTGTGTGTGTGTGCCATTTTAAAACCTGTTGTTTGTAGTTTCTGCATATGATGAAAAAATTAATGAATGTTGGATGCACACAACTCCATATTCACAAAACCACACTGTGTTTCCACTGTCAGGCCAGAAGCTCCACAGCGCTTCATTAAAACACACCCGCAACACGCCTCTCTGGAACAACGTCACACTAACACATCATTTCACCAACAGAAGGAAGTTTTATCAGAAAGAAATCACTGGAAGCAGCGAGAGTGCAAAACGAACATACTAATTTATCAATATGAACTTTAAAAGTTAGCTTTTTATCAATCCACAGACTAAGATATTTATAAGATGAAACATTTTCAACACACTTCCATCCAGTGTGGAAATGGCTACACAGCAAAATCACCAGTGTTAAATTAACACTGCACAGTGTTTATATGAGTCCACACTCAGAGGGTGTTCAATGAACACTGAAGCAGTGCTAAAGGTAATGAGATAATTAAGTAATTAATTGAGTGATGATTGAGCATTATCGAAGACACCTGATGTTAACAAGCAGAATCACTGAAGGAGAAAATCGTAATTGGTATGTTACCATTATGGAGATCAGTGTTTGCTTTAGTTGGGCTCTTGACCCTTAAGTGTTTAACGTTAGTTCTTTGTTTGACTGCTATACTTGAGTTATAGCTTACTGATGAACAAAGAGAAAAAGTGATATGATGGTTTTGGTTGTGTTTTAACATAATCAGTTATAGACCAGAATCACTGAACTCATTGAGAGCATAATTTCAGAGTTCAGTTTATCTTATGGATTTTTGCAGCACTGTCATTGTAAAGTATGCATTTTTTTAGCCTTTTCAATTAAATCAAAATGACCAAAGCTTTACAAAAAAAACACCTTAAGAAGTATTTCAGGTAGGCACATATAGACATCAAGAATAAGCGTATGAATCTCAACAATGGTGACAAAAAGATGACCTCTGAACATAAGCTCATTATTTATTCATGCAGCAATGCATGATGGGAGCCATGAATTAGATTTGATTGGTGGCATCCAGAATGCACTGCAAAATGCTTTATAATTGTCACCATTGTTGAGAGTCACAGGCTGGTTCTTGATGTCTGTTTAAAAAAAGTGAAAAAAAAGTTTTGTATGTGAATACGTTTTAAGAAATTATTTTTACAACATCGTAAAAGTTGCAAATATTGTGATTTTCAAGGATAGTGCTGCTATAATCCATAAAATAAACTAACCTCTGAAATTATGTTCTGTCTGCTACACTAATGATTTGATGCCTTTTTTTGCAAATGTTTTTTTTTAGAAATATATAATTTGCGAAAAGTAAAAAAAAAACTTAAGCATCATTTAATGGGGCATTTTGGGGGCCCCTAGGTAGCTCGGGGCCCAAGGCAATTGCTGACCTTTGCCTAATGGTTAAGTCCGCACCTGCTAACCACACCAAACATAGTAGAGGCCAAAAGTGATGTGGGAATTATTATAATTATTTTTTTTTAAATAATGACCTAACAAGTTTGCTTAAAAAAATATATATATATATATATATACAGTCGTGCTCAGAATTAATGGTTACCCTGGTAAATATGATAAAAAATGGCTGGAAAAAATAAATCTGCATCATTTATCCTTTTGATCTTTCATTCAAAATATTGGCAAAAATCTAAACTTTCATTGAAGTAAAAGAATAGAAAGTGGGGGGGAAATCACATTATGAAATAAATGTTTATCTCCAAAACACGTTGGCCACAATTATTGGTACCCTTTTATTAAATACTTTTTGCAATCTCCTTTTGCCAAGATAACAGCTCTGAGTTTTATCCTATGATGCCTGATGAGTTCGGAGAACACCTGACAAGAGATCAGAGACCATTCTTACAGAATCTCTCCAGATCCTTCAGATTACCAGATCCATGTTGGTGCTTCTTCTCTTCAGTTCACTCCACTCATCAGGTCTGGGACGGTCATGGCAGAAGCTTCATTTTGTGCTACTTAACACATTTTTGTGTTGATTTTGATGTTTGTTTTGGATCGTTGTCCTGATGGAAGATCCAACCACGACCCATTATAAGATTTCTAGCAGAGGCTGTCAGGTTTAGATTTTTTATCTGTTGGTATTTGATAGAATCCACGATGCCATGCATGTATCTGAACAAGAAGTCCAGGACCTCCAGCAGAAAAATATGACCACAACATTAAAGATGGTATATTAAATTGTACACATGGGGTACTTTTTATCCTTGTGTGCACCAAACCCATCTTGCATGTTTGCTGCCAAAAAGCTATTTTTTAGTTTCATCTGACCACAGAACCCTGTGCTGTTTGAAGGTCCAGTCATGTCTGACAACTGAATTTGCTGGGGTTTGTTTTTGGATGAGCAAGGAGGATTTTTCTTGAAAACCTCCCAAACAACATGTGGTGATGTAGGGGTTGTTCAATTTTTTTTTAATAGGCTTTCTGAACCCAAGACTCAACTAATCTCTGCAATTCTCCATCTGTGATCTTTGGAGAGTCTTTGGCCACTCAAACTTTCATCCTCACCATGCATTAAGACAATATAGACACACGTCCACTTCCTGGCAGATTTGTAACATCTTTAGTTGATTGGAAGTGCTTAATTATTGCCCTGATGGTCAAAATGGGGATTTTCAATGCTTTAGCTATTTTCTTACAGCCACTTTCTATTTTGTGATGCTCAACAATCTTTTGATGCACATCAGAACTATATTCTTTGGTTTTACTCATTGTAATGGATGATTAAGGGAATTTGGCCTTTGTGTTTCCCCACATTTAAACTCTTGTAAAACAAGAAGTCATGGCTGGACAATTTCATGTTCCTAGTCACCCTGGTGTGCAAAAAAAAAAGGTAAATATGAATGGGAATATACTTAAGAGATATTTTACTCGTAAACAATTCTAGGGGTACCAATAATTGTGGCCAACTTGTTTTGGAGAAAAACATTTATTTCATAATGTGATTTCCCCTCCACTGTCAATTATTTTACTTCAATGAAAGGTTCGATTTTTGCCAATTTTTTGAATGAAATATCAAAAGCATAAACGATGCAGAATTATTTTTTACAGCCATTTTTCATCATATTTACCAGGGGTACCATTAATTCTGAGCACGACTGTATATATATAATATTTATACAATTATTATATATACAATATATATATTCAACTATGAAGGAAGAACAAAACATTAAACTTAGTTTACTAAACATAGTAGAGGCCAAAATTGATGTGGGAATTAGTATTAAAGACCTAACCTCTATATATATAAAGACCTAACAAGTTTGCTTAAACCATCAACATATTAGCCATATATATATATATATATATATATATATATATAATTAAAATATGAAGGAAGAACAAAACATTAAGCGACAGGTTTTAGAAAAACAAAAAAGCTCCCAAGAAAAAGATTGCATTGACAACAACTGATGCAAGGAGGAGATCCAGTCAGATGATTAAGTCAAATTTTAGCAGACAATCAAATAATAAATGAAGAGTCAAATTAATTAATCCATAATCAGGATTAAAAGAAACATAAATGAACATTTAAAATCCCTTCTAATATTTCAAAGTAAAATATAATTAACCCACTCTGAGTATAATATTCTTGCCTAAAGATAATTAAAGTTGGTTGAGAGATCTCTCTTTGAAAAGACAGGTTGTGAAGGAGCAAGGTCTGAATCCAAAGTATAGAGAGACCTGTACAGAAATTGATCTTGCTAATATACAGAGCTTATCAGAACAGAGCTCAGTTCCTCTTCATAGTATCTTGCATCGAAGCAGACACACAAGACACAAATATATCTAGTTTTCATGTTTTCACACTCTGAGGTGTTAGCCAGTACACTGCAAGCTGTTTAGCAAAGATAACATTCGTTCAGTACTTTATTCTAAGACATTCGAGCATTTGTGGTCTGTCTATTTGAAACTTACAGACTTTTTTGCCCTCATCCAAACAAGTAAATGTTCACTCTATGTCCATCAGCTACATTTGAGGCATAAAGATTATAAAAAGAAAAGTATAAAACATCAAATGATAATAATCGTAAACACAACAACATTATAGGTATGAGAAACACATCAACATGATAATAATGATTTCCTAAAATATGATTACATGATAAAACATAAGCAAATGATAAAACATAAGCAAGAAATATGTATTTTTTTTCTTTTTCTGATTCATCAACAACATAATTGTTAAAATGTCACTGTTTCTTTCTTGTTTTTGCATGTGCGCATACTTTCTTAGCATGATTTTGCATGTTTCATTGCATTATCACAAATAAAACAATTGACTAAAAAGCATAAATACACAATGTGCTTACAAAATCTTTAACACATTTTTAATATTTGGATAAGGGGTGAAGATGTCGATTTTTCTTTTGGCCTCTACTGTATGCCAGTTCAATGACATTCCGACTGATCATCAAACCATGCAAAAGCAAGCCACTTTTATGAGGACTTTTGGACTTCCCTGGCGCTGTTGGAGCCGCTGATGGAACTCATGTTTGTATCATCGCTCAAACCGTAAATTATGAGACATTCTGTATATCAAAAGGATTCCATAGCATCAACACTAATTTGTAACAGTTTAGCATAATGCAAATCCATTTTTTAAAATAAATGTAAATATCAAAATATAAGTTTTAGTGTCTTAATTAAATGATTTTAATTTCATTAAATGATTGGTGTCATGCTGCAGTGACCTCACACTTGCAGGCTCACTATTGGCTGATTCAGAGGTTGAGGGCGGCCATTTTGAGTTGACATCATTGTAGTCCTCAGTTAGCACTAAGGATTCAGTCTTAGACTTTAATGAAAGCTGCTTTTAGCTGCTTTATAAAAGTCTCCTACTCTTAGAGAAGTCCGACTTTCAACTGCCTTGTAAGGTAGAACAACATATTGCTTGTATTTAAAGATGAAATGTATACCTAATGCGTACACATGGTACAATTCACTATCCACATTAAGAAACTATTTCTTCAGTGTATACATTTTTTGGTACATTTGCATCATTTGAAACATTCCTTTCCTTGCAAAGAGCATGCCAACTGTATGAATTTGAAGTCTAATCATCATTGGAACATCTCTGTCAGTGAACATTGCAATTTAAACATTCCTTTAAGCAAAATACATAATCCTCCCAGCTACCCTCCTTGTCAAGTCAAGTCACCTTTATTTATAGCGCTTTTTACAATACAGATTGTATCAAAGCAGCTTCACAATGATAACAAGAAAATAGTACATCAAAGTTTGTTTCTAGAAGAAAATTGCATCATCCACCTTAAGTAAGGCAAATCAATAATATTGTTGAATATTTAAATGTCCCCAACTAAGCAAGCCAAAAGCCAAGGCGACAGTGGCAGGGAACCAAAACTCCATCAGTGACAGAATGGAGAAAAGAACCTTGGGAGAAACGAGGCTCAGTCGGGGGCCAGTTCTCCTCTGGCCAACGAACCAACAGTGTATGTTTATAATTCAGGCAGCATTACAAGTCAGAAGTCAGATTGGATCAGAACATTCAGAATATTATCCAGTTCCATCTGGTTGGAATTCGGAGTCATCATGCCGGTATGGAGAAGAGTTTGTTGAGGATCAGTGCCGATGCCTGTTGTGTCGATGAGGCCTTCACAGGGCTGATGGGCTGGCACTTCGCGTCCAGACGCAGGTCCTTCATAAGATCTGGATACGGCCTGGACCCGGCGGACTGGGGTAAACCTCGGGATAAACAGAGAGACTAATATTAACGTAGACGCCATTCTTCTTATGATGTAACGAATACATCAGGATTTATGGGAAGTGTTCCCGGTTCCGGCTGACCTAATCTATGCAGCCTAACATTGAATTATAGAAGTCTATAGTGTGTTATGTGTAAGCTAGGCCAAAGAGATGTGTTTTTAATTTAGCTTTGAACTGACAGAGTGTGTCTGCTTCCCAGACAATGTTAGGAAGACTGTTCCAAATTTTGATATTCTAGGTATTATCAACTGGCCAGAATTTTGAGATCGCAATAGACGTGAAGGAGTATAATGCGTTAAGAGCTCGCTCAAGTACTGCGGAGCTAAACCATTTAGTGCTTTGTAAGTAATCAGCAATATTTTAAAATGTATTTGTTGTTTAATAGGCAGCCAATGCAGTGTTGACAGAACCGGGCTAATATGGTCATACTTCCTGGTTCTGGTAAGAACTTGAGCTGCTGCGTTTTGTTTATTAAGCGTGCAGGGCAACCACCCAGTAGAGCATTACAATAATCTAGCCTTGATGTCATGAATGCATGAACTAATTGTTTCGCATTTGTCAATGAGAGCATATGGCGTAATTTGGATATATTTTTAAGATGAAAAAATGCGGTTTTACAGATACTATACACGTGACTTTCAAATGAAATATTGGTATGAAAGAGCACAACCAGGTTCCTAACTGATGACGAAGACTTAACAGAGCAGCCATCAAGTGTTAGACAGTATTCTAGGACTACGTGAGGAGGTTTTTTGTCCAAAAATGAGAATCTCTGTTTTTTCAGAATGAAGTAGTAGGAAATTACTAGTCATCCAATTTTTTATATCAGCTATGCATTCCATTAATTTTGTGAATTGGTAAGTTTCGTTAGGTTTTGAAGAAATATACAGCTGAGTATCATCGGCATAACAGTGAAAACTAATGCCATGCTTCCTAATGATATCTCCCAAGGGTAGCATGTACAGAGTGAACAGTAACGGTCCTAGTACTGAGCCTTGTGGTACGCCATACTGAACTTGTGATCTTTAAGACATTCTTCATTTACTGCTACAAACTGATAACGGTCTGATAAGTATGATTTAAACCATGCTAGTGCAATTCCACTAATGCCAATGCCTTGTGTCTAAAATATGTTCCTTAAACACATGTCCATGCAATCTATAGTCTACAATCTATGCATTTTAAACTTCATAGGATAATACAACTGATTATGAATATTATTAAAGAATAATAATACAGATACATAATATTAAATAATTAAATAATATTAAAATATGAAATTTTAGTCTTCAGACACTTAAGTCAAAGCTTAAGACTACCACAACTCAGTTTTCCTATAAATGAATGGCCAGAATGCATTAAAGGTTTCTGTTTTCAGTTGAAAACGGTGTCATTTAAGCGGCCCCTAAGAAAATAACTGTAAGACTGGAAAAACTAGAAGAACTGGAAGAGAGGGCAACTCTCTGAGAAAACTAACATTAACATTAACATTTGAACCCTCTCCTGTGAGTCTCACCTCCGCATCATCCTAATCTACATCTCTTTCCCTGGACCCCCCCATTACCCCGTTCCGTTACACCTGAAATTCACCCAAACATCTATATGGTTTATGTGAACATCTATCATACAACACTATACATGTTTGGTATCATTTGGAATGTCTCAGTGCGACTGGTACAAAGATCTCATTCCCAAATAAGTAAACCAGGGCACGTATGAATAAAACTTCTAAGAATTGCTCTTAAGAATAGTTTTAAGCTTTGACTTAAGTGTCACAATTCTTAGTAAAAAGTAGGACTTTTCTAAGAGTAGGAGACTTTTATAAAGTAGCTAAAAGCAACTTTCAGTAAAGTATAAGACTGATTCTTAGGGCCCTCTCACACCTACCTTGTTTGGTCTGGACTTTCAGACTTTTCAGTTTGGTAGCACATGGGGAGAGGAGACGACGAGGTTTTTAATTGAAGTAAGGTCTGATGACATAAGAAGTCAACTGGAAAAAACGCACAAAAATGCAGACACTTTCCAAATATTTTCGGGGAGGATGAGAGAGAGAGAGAGGGTATGGGAGGACGGGAGAGCAATGCCACCTAAAGATAAAGAGACTGCGGCAGCAATTTACAAATGCACGCGATGCCATGAGAAAAAGTGGTGCATCGACAAATGCGAAGGAAACATGTCCTTTTTATGACGACCTGGATAGCATTTTGGGCACTCGCCCAACAAGCTCACCCATTAAGGTGGTGGAGTCTTCCCTATCAGCTTCAACTCCAAGTGCTACTGATGAGTCCAATACTACAGTAAACACTTCAGAAATTGGTGAGTAAAGGTATCTTTTCCATGTTAATCAGAGTGTTTGTCCTAACTAGCCGCGACGGCGACACGCAACGTTTCTATTTTGGAAACGGTTTCTATTTTTCTGCCACGACGCGGTTGGAATAACAAACTGTGCCACGATAATCTCTGGTACTGTTTTATGTGTTTTATTTAATGTTAAAAGTATGCAATGTGACTTTGAATATCATTTAGTTCTCCCAGCTTTGTATATGTAAAAGCAACAATGGATAATTCACCTCAGATCTTGAAATTAAACAAACGTTCAAATGTGAACAAACAAGTGTATTCTTTGACAAAGATTGTTTTAGTAACTCAGTAGCTAAAAAACACTAATAAAAATGTTGAAAACAATGAATGAACTATTCATCAAGATGGCTTGTATATTGTAACGTTAGATTAGTGCCAGACCAGTAGGCTGGTATCATACGTGTGCATGCATTTTTTATTCAACATAACTAGATTACATTTTACAGGAGGAAACGCCAGCCACGAAGAGGAAGCTAGCCCAAACACTGCAACTCCTTACCGTAGCAGAAAGAGGAGGGCTAATGATGCTGGAAGAATTCATGAGTACAAGAGGCTGCAGGATGAGTTCAACAACGCAGAAGACAGGAGACAGGAGAGGGAGAATGCCACTCTGGAAAAGTGGATGAAAATGCAGCAGGAGACTTAGGAGAGGCGCTTCAGGATGCTACAGGAGAAGCATGCAGTCACAAATACTGTGTTCAGCAATTTGATGCAGACCTTAATGTAAAGCATGTCTCACCAAAACCAAGCTCTACACCATTCAGCATCCTGTGCTCCGCAAAATCCTCTGTACCATCCACCACCTCCAGCTCCCGGTGACTGGGTTACACAGCGGTCTCCACACCTACCAACTATGCAGGCCCAACTTACAAACCCGTTTGATCTGACCCCAAGCACCCTGTATCAAAATGATAGTGGTGAACCAAGCGAGGAGAAGCAGAACTTTTTTTAAATTGTACGTTTTTTATTTTCAGTTATGCAGTTCTAATTCGTTTTACTGAACAGCACCCAGCACTTTTAATTTGTATAATTTATTTATGTTTGGGGTTTACTTTTCATTTGACCTATATGCTATAGCTGTATTGAGTTATATTTTATGTGGCCATGTCTGTTTGGAGTTGAAAAAGAAAAAAAGTTATGCAGAAAGTGTGTTGCAAAAGAGCCATATTCTCCTAGTTAATGTATATTCAGCTCTGTTGTTTGAGTCTGCAATATGTCTTTGGTGCTAAAGTTTATGCCTTAAAGTGTTCGACATGGTGAAAGTTATTTTATTTTTCTATAATAAATGTTGACCAAATTTAACAGTGTGTCATCTCTCTCTTACATACTGAAGTGTGATGTAATTATAAACAGAACAAGATCAACAACTATTTTCAGCAATAAACTTTAGTAAAATAATTATACGTTTCACTGTCATTGGTTGCAGAACATAACAGGCAATAAAATTTGTTTCTTTACAGAACAAGCAATAATGCAATGCGAAGGCTGCAAGTGCCAAAACAATGTCCATACCTACAGATTTGAACAATGAGCACATAATGCATTCCTAATATTTGCCCCACTGTCGCCACCAATGACACAGTCTGCAGGGTCTGGTCGTGCATCATAATTTTCATCTTCATTGCCAATGTATTCTTCATTGTGACTCTCACAAAAATTGTGAAGGACACAGCAGGCGGAGATGAAGTCACTGATTAAGGTGACATGACAATCACGTCGCTTTAGTGGGCACCTCCATCTTCCTTTCAAGCGTCCAAAAGCCCTCTCCACAGTCATTCTGGCTTGACTAAAGAGGTGATTGAAAACAGATTGTTCCAGTGTTATCCCTCTGCCCTCCGGGTATGCCTTCATTAGCCATGGTAGCAGTGGATACGCGCATCTCCTAGTATCACAAGAGGTACCTCCAAACCCTGAATGGTTTCTTGCCATCCTGGCAATAGTGTTCCATTCTGCCCTCGTTCACAAAGAGACGAGTTTGAGAACACGCGTCATGAACCCTCCCAGGCCAGCCGATGTTAACATCCCAAAACTTCATATTTTGGTCCACAACACCTTGCAGGATTACTGCCTTTGCGGTTGTAGTAGTCAGCTGGGTTGTGAGGTGGTGCCATGATGCAAACATGAGTGCCATCCACAGCTCCTGCACACTGTGGAAACCCCCACCTGTCACTGAATCCTCTGACTATTTCTCTGACTTCTGCAGCTGATGGTATGTGTAGGTATTTTGGCTTTATGATGTCGTTGATGGCAGTGACAACTTGTTGGGTGAAGACACAAGCACTTGACATTCCCACACCAAAGAGGTAAGAGATAGATCGGAGCTCAAGATTGGTGGCCAGCCTCCACAAGCATATCGCCACACGAAACTCCAGGCTCCACGAAACACTGCCAGGCGGTATCTTGTATCCTGTCGAGTCAGCCTTTGACAAAGACTCTCACAGGATGATTAAAGGTGGTTCTTCTCATTCTGAAGTTGAGCAGCCAATCTCTCTCTGTCCATTTGTTACATATATGCTGCCACCAAGCGATCCATCGTGGCTGGACCAAGATGTTCCTGTTAAAGATAAAAAATAAAATAAAAAAAGTACAAATGCCATAATGTTCACCAATTTTTAGGCCCTTTTAACTCATGCTAATGTTACAAGTACCGGCTGGTATCATGTAAACGGTTTATATGCTCTCGCTCTGAAACAGGAGAAATAAATGAGACAGGGCAAAGTCTGCGTCCGTCTTTCGTCTCGCTCAGCAGAAAGAGAAAGATCGCAAAGCGGGACAAACTGACGTAACGCCCCGGAAACACAATAAGCGCTACACTGCCCACTGCTGACGAGCTCCAAAATTACTCCTGCCCTCTATTTAAAATATATTAGTGCAAATGAATGGTAGAAAACAGGTTAATTACCCCTGCACAAAATTAAAAAACATTTCTTTATAAAATTACAAAAAAAACTACCACAAATGTGATAATTTACTGGGCATCACACACTCCCTGACAAAAAAAATTGGCTTCTGACATTTCCAAAAATCTTTATCTCTAAACTGTTTAACCATTTTAACTCTTAACTTTGATTCTCAAATCTCTATTCAATGAACAAGCATAGTAGGTGGAATGTATGTGGCTGGAGCTTGGTAAGGATATGGTAAGTATGGTGTGTGAGGGTAATGGAGTAGATACGGATATGGAATACAATAAGGCGGTATGTATGGAAAGAGTGAGTGTGCAGGTGTAGTGTGATGAGATGCTTCTATGACAGGTACATAAGGTGCTGTGTAACCAGTCATTGAATTAACTGTGGCGTGTGCCTGAACTGATGGTTCATCTAATGACTCATATGTGAGGAAACGGCGTGGCCTTCTCTCACGAGCTGACCTTCTAATGTCTGACTGAGTGTTTTCTACGGGAGGGGTCAAAGGTCGAACTTCTGAGTCAGAGTCTTGGTGCCTATTGTTTTCTTCTTCCTCCACAGGTTCAATGCATAAAGGTAGGTTTTCATCACCATTGTGTCTTGTCTCAGTAGGGTTTGGTAAGTGTTCAGGTACCGTATGACTTTCTCTTCTTACAGGTGTTGGTCCTGACCCCCGAATCTCTGGATACCTGGTTAGTTGCTCCTGGTAGATAACAGGCCTTTCCTCTGTCCTTACGACTGGTCTCCTTAACCAGTATCCCGAGCCAGAATCATCGTCTGAATCATTTTCACTATCCTCACTCGTGTCTGCCTGTCTTTGAGTGTCTGTCATTTTGTCTTGGTTTTGTCTGTTATGTGTTTTCCTCTCAGGGATAGGTCTGGTGTCAGATGGAAAAACATCTACAGGTAAATCGTTCACCAGCAACAGGAGATTACGGTGCAGTGTCCTGCTCTTCTGTTTGTTTCCAGTTTCAGGGCAGACAACGTACACTGGGTTCTCGCCAAGTTGACGTTCGACTATGTATATAGTCTTCTCCCAGTACGCCCTTAGTTTCCCTGGTCCTCCACGCTCGCTAAGGTTCCGGACCAGAACTCTGTCCCCTGGTTGCAGTACCACCCCTCTTGTCTTCTTGTCATACGTCACTTTTCTCCTGGCACTGGACTTTCTACTATTCTCGCTAGCAATGCGGTAGGCTTCTGTCATCTTTTCAGCCCATTTCTCTGCAAATCCTCTAGGTGAGTATGGCTCCCTTTCTCGATCCAATCCAAACAGCAAGTCGACCGGGAGATGTGGGTGACGGCCGTAGAGGAGGAAATACGGTGAGTAGCCCGTGGATTCATGTCTGGTGCAATTGTATGCGTGTATAACATGCGGGAGGTGGTCCTTCCAACGTAGTTTCTCACTGTCAGTCAATGTTCTTAACACCTGGAGGATGGTGCGGTTCAACCGCTCGGCTGGGTTGCCTTGTGGGTGGTAGGATGACGTCCGCGAGTGGCCAACCCCTGCCAACCGCTGTAAGGATCGGAATAGCTTGTTCTCAAATTCACGACCCTGATCATGATGTAGTTTAGATGGATATCCCAACCGGGGTATGAAATCATTGAAGATGCGCTCAGCAGCTGTTTTCCCGCTCTTGTTCTTCGTGGGGTATGCCTGAGCAAATCTAGTGAAGTGGTCAGTTACTACTAGGATATATTCATATCCTCCACAACTGGTTTCCAGATGCAAGTAATCAATACACACAAGCTCTAAAGGGAAATTAGATGTGATACTGCCCATAGGAGCTCGAGTGTGCGTTGTGGGTTTCTTAGATCTGATACAGGGACATTTTCGGGTGACATGGTCTTCAATTTCTTTCGCCATAAAGGGCCAGTAAAACCTCTCCCGAGCAAGATGGAGTACTCTTTCTGTGCCTACATGACCCATCTCATTGTGTAGGTACTTCAGAGCTATTGACCTGTATTTCAGAGGGAGGACTAACTGCTTGTGCTGGGTCGTCCTTCTGTACAGGAGTCCGTCTTCAAGGTGCAACTTACTCCACTCATGCAGCAGCTTTCGGGTGGCTCCACTTACAGTTTGGCGTATGTCATCCGTCAGTTTTGTGTTTGACTCCATTAACTCAATAACCTTGCCTATTGCTTGATCCTCTCTTTGAGCTTTAACAAGATCATCATGGCTGATAGTTGGCAGGTGACAATGAGGTTGCGGAGCAGGTTCCGGGGAACGCATGTTAAGTGCTGCAACCCAGGCCACATCCTTCCGTGCTGCTGCCTGACTCCCATCCCATGTAGCACGTACTGCCTCGTTCGAGAACTCCTCTGTACAAACCACCTCATATTTCCCCATGTCCAACGGGAGCCGAGACAGTGTGTCTGCATCTCCATTTGATTTTCCAGGCCTATACCTGATGTCAAACCGGAAGTCTGAGAGTTCTCCCACCCACCGATGACCAACAGCGTTGAGTTTTGCTGTACTCATGATAGAGGTCAGGGGGTTGTTGTCCGTGTACACAGTGAAATGGGGAGCGTAGTACACGTAATCCCGGAACTTTTCACACACAGCCCATTTCAGTGCGAGGAACTCCAGTTTTCCACTGTGCAGGTGGTAATTACGTTCAGCCGGTGTCAACGTTCTCGAGCCATAGCCAATGACTCTCAGCTTTCCATTCTGGCGCTGATAGAGGACCGCCCCCAGGCCCTGGTCTGAGGCGTCTGTATGCAGCGTGAAAGGTAGGTTGAAGTCAGGATAGGCTAAAACAGGTGGAGTTATAAGAAGATCTACCAGTTGTTCTAAGGCTTCCTGATGCTGAGGAGTCCAGTCAACAGGCTCTCGGGAAGGCAGCTGTGGGCGTTTGGTGGTTTTCCCACGTTCTGGAATCTTGGCTTTCCCTGGCTTGAGTTGGAGCAACTCATAGATTGGCTTTGCGATCCTGGAAAAATCCTGGATATAAGAGCGATAATATCCTAAGAAACCAGTCAGTTTCCTTACCTCACCAACTGTCTGTGGTGTCTTGTTTGTCAAGGTTTTGACCGCCTCAAAGTCCCTTGGGTCTATCTTTACACCATCAGCTGACACAAGGCGCCCGACGTACCTGACTTCTTGTCTGAACAGGTCACATTTTTCAGGCCTTAGTTTTACTCCGTGCTGTTGAAGAGCCTGGAGCACTTTACGGAGAGCCTCTACATGCTCATCAAATGTTCTGGCATAACAGAGCACGTCATCCAGATATGGGATGCAGCATTCATCCCTGAGTGTGCCTAGCACCTCCTCCATGCTCCGCTGGAATGCTGCTGGGGCGTTTGAGAGTCCGAATGGGATACGGACCCACTCGTAGAGGCCCCACGGGGTGATGAAGGCAGTCAAGTGACGTGACCCCTCGGCGATGAAACCTTGATGGTAAGCATTTCCCTGGTCAAGGATGCTAAACCAGGTATAGCCCCCCAGTGTATCTGTCAGGTCTTGTATTCTGGGCAGCGGATGTCGATCAGGTACAGTCTTTTTGTTCAGGAGGCGATAATCAATACAAAGCCGTAGGCTGCCATCCTTCTTCCTAACACAGACAACTGGGGCAGCATATGGGGACTTGGACTTAACTATCCAGCCTTTCATCAGCAACTCCTGCACGTATTCCTTTACCTCTTTAAACAGTGGCTTCGGGACTGCTGAGTATGCTCTCTGCACAGGAATTTCATCTGTGAGGGTGATCGACATTTGTAGGCTTGGTAAACATCCAATATCATTGCTGTCATGTGCGAAAGCTCCGGCTTCTTCACACAGCATTTTGTTGACTTTTTCCCTTTGTGTCTCATTAAGGTGACTGAGGTCGATGGAAGGTTGCCATGACGTTGGACGGGCGTCCACAGGTGTTGATACAGTACTGTTAACAGTCACTGTGGGCTTGGGTGTTTCAGGTGAGTCTGTGGCGATCACTTTTTCAACACCGTGGATGCTGCCAAGTGCTGTCTTTCTCGGCAGGGTTACTGTATGTTTAGTGTTGTTACCCACAGGTACAGCTACATAGGGTTTTCTTGGATTTTGTACCTCCAACAGACCTTCACCCACGTCCAGTTCTGTCAACTGCACATTGTTGTCATCAGGCTCAAATAGGATGACTGTGTCAGATGTACTCATGTGAGGAGGAAGTTGACACTTGACCCAGGCTACCTGACCTGCTGGGACAACAATGTCCTGTATGCCTGTCCGTAAGCGCCCGCACTGTACAGAGGGTTTGCTGGCTTGGATGAAGCTCACCATTAGCTCTGCCTTCTCTGCTGGTATACACAAGGCATTACAGAGTAGGACGACGAGGGTTGAAATCAGCTTTTCAGGTTGTTCTTCTATCATCTCTTCCAGCACGTTGAAACCCAGCAGTGGTCTCTCCAGAACAAGACTGCTGACAAGAAAAGGCACAGTGATTGACAGATTAGGGTCCTCATTCCCCATCAAATTGACTGTAAGGGCAACCCAGCCATCAAATGGGAGGACGTCACCGTTTACTGCATACACCCTTAACTCGTCTTCGTCACCAATAATGTCACTGAGGGGTCTTATAGGAGTGTCAGGTAAATATCTAGTCTTCCAGTCTCTATCAATCATGCTTACTTGAGCACCAGTGTCTAGCAGAGCACTGACTGCTAATCCATTTAGGTTACATTGGGTGAGAGCTCTCCTTCCAATGAGTTTGGCTAGGCGTTCCCTTTTGCTGTGAGGTAAGTCCTGAGTGAATGGATTGGTTGTCTTGTTTGGTTGTTTCTGTTTCTTTTCCGTGATTTTATCTTTTGTGTGAGTTTTTGAGTCTTTTGCCAGACTTTCATTTTCAGGTTGAACAGTATGACAAGTGTCAGGTTGGGACGATAGCTGAGACCCGGTCACTGTTTGTCCCTCGGCAGGGACCGGCTCCAGTTTCCCTGACGTGTTGGTCTCTTTAGACAGCCCACTGCCCGGTGGCCTTCTTCACCACAGTGGAAACAGTGAGGACAGTCGGGACGATTTTGCTCCACGCACTTGTCACAGCCATATGGTTTCTCACTCCTGCGGTCTCCTCTGCCTTTCCTATTGTGGCTGAACTGTCCTGCCACCTGTGTCTGCATTGACTGTCTCATGAGCTCAACCATATTTGTAAGCTGTTCAAGTTTTTCCGTTAACTGCTGGATCGTATCTGTTTTTGGTACCTTCTCCTTTACACTAGGACACGGTGCAGCGTTGACTTCAGACTGAGCACTGTGCACATTTGTTGGTCTTTGGCGGGTGGCTGGACCTAGCCTTCGCTGCCTTTCGCTTTCATCGCACATTATTTTCTTCATCTGTTTCAGGATTGCCTCATCCGATACTCCGGTGTCCCCAAGCAATGACTTCAGCTCTCTGCGGACATCATCATGTTTATGACCTAGGCCCTGATACACGGTATGAAGAAACACATCCTGCATTGTACTTGCACTGTACTTGACACCTGTGTCAGCATGTTTTGAAGCTAGCATGATCTTCTGTTTAAGTCCAATGACTCTGTATAGGAACTGTTGGGGTGTCTCACTGTCTTTTTGTTTGGTGCACATGAGCTCCTGGAACAGCTCGGTGTTGCTTTGCTCACCCAGGTGGGAATGGAGAAAGGCTTTCAGTTCTTCGACAGTCAGATCATCCTTATTCATCAACATGTCTTTAAAAGTTCCTGGCTTGATGACTTTGAGGACAGCTCTTACAACCTCTGCATCACTGAACTGCTCCTTTAATCCGTCTTCCATCTGCCGACAGACACTGTTATAGCTGAGATCTGACCCCTGGTCCCCAATCTGACCCCCCTGAATCTTCAGTTCCCTGCGATGAAGGTAAGACAACTCTCTTAAGGAGAGCAACTTGTCATGTGTTAATGGTGTCGAGTTTTCACTTAAACCTCTGGGGCCTGCTACATTACTACTCTGTGAGGTGTGTCCTATCTTTACAGATGACTGAGGTACAGACTGTGGAGTGGGTGTGTGTTTGCACTGTATAATTTTCTGGCTCCGCTCCTCATAACTAGTAAGTAATTTCTGCAGCTCTGTGTCATGTGTTTCAGTAGCCGTAGAAAGTGCCATGTGGGTTGCACTAGCAATCCCAAAATCAGTAGCATCACTATCGTCAGCTGGGTTAACATTATTATTAGCATGACTTACGTACCCACTGCCCGATACATCAATTGCTACAGCAACTTGTGAAGCATGACCCTGAATGACTGTGTCGATTACCTCCTTTAAGTTGAATAAATGTGCCACCCCAGAATCCTCTAACTCTAGTAAAGGCCCACTGGACATGAAACTGCAAATGTACTCAAAACAACCCTCCTCATCTGTAGGGTTGACGCGAGACTCATCCGTTCCTGGCACTGCACCCACTGACTTGGCAATCTGGAACAGTTCATCTACGGAAAGAGTGAGCAGGGTCTTTTTGATGTCCCACACCAACCTTTTCCTCTCATTATCCGCCATAACTGCTTCCAATTCCACGCACTTGGTTTCCAAAGTCCAGGATTACAATTCACGCGCTGTTCTTGACGAGTGGTGATTTCAGCACAGTTACTATTCGTTGTTCATAACCGGTAACCTCTTCATTAGTAGACAGGATCGGTGTTATTTGGAGATTTCTTTCACGGGCTGCAGCTCGCTGGTTGCATCAGCTCACTTTTGGTCCGAGGTTGCAGTATCACTGGATCAGCTTCCAGCCACCAGGTGGAAGTGATCCCGGACGAGCCCCCAATAAACTGTTACAAGTACCGGCTGGTATCATGTAAACGGTTTATATGCTCTCGCTCTGAAACAGGAGAAATAAATGAGACAGGGCAAAGTCTGCGTCCGTCTTTCGTCTCGCTCAGCAGAAAGAGAAAGATCGCAAAGCGGGACAAACTGACGTAAAGCCCCGGAAACACAATAAGCGCTACACTGCCCACTGCTGACAAGCTCCAAAATTACTCCTGCCCTCTATTTAAAATATATTAGTGCAAATGAATGGTAGAAAACAGGTTAATTACCGCTGCACAAAATTAAAAAACATTTCTTTATAAAATTACAAAAAAAAACTACCACAAATGTGATAACAATTTACTGGGCATCACACTAAATATATCACATGCAATAAGGTTGTATAAAATAACCAGGTAAATGTCTTATTCAATCTGCAACTGTTGACATATGTTGAAATTCTGCAGACCTAGAGCTGTCAGTAGGCTGTCATGAATATTTAATTTTAGATCTTAAATGTTGTTGTTCTATTTCTATGCACGCAGAAATGCATTGAAATAAGGACACAATTATAAATCACCCGTGACAACTCGTCTTTTGAAACAGACGGCCAGTATGGAAACATATTGCCACTCACCTTGGTCTCTCCCCAAATGGAGGTGCCAGAGCTTGCATGATTGCTTGCAGTCTTCTCCTCCTTTCCTGCCGGCGACGATAAAATGTTCGCACGACGAGGACGTTCATTTGGCGAATTTGAACTAGCCTTGTGTATAGTTGGTGCTGCAGGTAATTATGCCATAAAAATAACAATATAGTTGCAACGATATGCGTCTGTTCATTCATGTTGTCAAAGTTACCCACCGAATTGACAACACGCTGACGTCAGACGCATGTCCATTTACAAACCAATCAATGTCAAGATGCAGCCCACATAGATGATGACGACAGGACGCAAGTATGTCACGCAAAATTCTTTAGTGCGCTTGCATAATTGCAGTGTGAAAGCAAACCAAAACTTTCTAAAAGTATAAATGTATCAAAACGTGAACTTTGGTTCGGACCTTGGTGCGGACTTTCAGGTGTGAAAACGCCCTTAAGTGCTGATTGAGGTGGTACTTAAGTGCTGCAAACAAAGGACTACAATGATGTCAACTCAAAATAGCCGCCCTCAACCACTGAATCAGCCAATAGTGAGCCTGCAAGGGTGAGGTCACTGCAGCATGATACCAATCAATTAATGTAATTATAATAAAATTAATTGAATTAAGACTTTAAAAAACATTATTATTAAACTTATTAAATTATCACAAATTAGTATTGATGCTGTTGAATCCCCTGTGGAAAAGGAGGCAAAGGAAAATTGTCAGATTCACCCTTTATTCTCATACTACCACACACACTCTCCTACGCACACATATACTGTCATGTTTTGACTGTCTTCACCTGTTGATCATATCAATCAGCGCTCTCGCTGCTTTGCGCTCACACCTGTGTCTTGTCTTGTCTGATTACTCAGTCTACTTCTGGTGTTTGTTCTCTCTGTTCTGTGTCGGACTATTGTGTGAGTAACGCTCTCTCTTTTTGTCAGTTAAAGGAGTCTTACCATTGTCTTGTCTAGCAGTATTCGCCTTGTTGTCTCCTGTTACCTGCTGTGGTGAACCTCATCCGTAGTTCTCTCTGCTCAGCTGCCTACTTCAAGGACCTTCCACTCTGAGAGTATTTTTCTGTTCATCATTATCTCTCCTGACAAAGTATCATCTGAGAACCTGTCTACCTGGAGAGCATCTTTTCTGTTCTAGTTCTGAGCTATCTTTCTGAAAGCTGATTTTTGTTGAACATTAAAGACTTTGCATTGAATTACCTTTGCTTTTGGATCCTTTTGTATCATCCCTGACAAAAAAAAGTGTTAAAGAATTTGTAAGCGTATTGTGTAGTTGTGCCTGGAGTAAATTGTTTATTTGTGATGACACAATGAAACATTTCAAATTGTACAGGCATATTTTTTAGCCAGGCTGTCATATAAAGAAATTATGAATACATGAAAAAACAAGATAGGACAATGAAATATTAATAAATGACTGTTGTAGACAATGTATGATTTTTTTTTCTCCTGTGAGCTTTTTAGTTTTTCTAAAACCTGTAGCTGTAGTTTGCCCTTCTTTGTCACTTAAAGCTGCCGTTGGCAAACATTTTTTGATCCTATTCAGTGAAGTCGACACTATAATCTGACAGAACAACATAAAAAAGTGGCTTTAGAAAAAAACCCGAGCTTCTAACTCCACCTGGAGCGTGTTATTTGTTTTGCAAAAATCCACCGCTCCCGGTTCATTGTGTCCAATCAGCGCAGGGGGGTGTGAGATCTGACTGTCAATCACAGGTCTTGCACATGCCAACCCTCACGCACGTTACAATCACATGCACATGCCTGCAGTAACGAAGAGTGATGGCGGAAAAGATTCAAATTCCTCAGTTAACCTCAAGAGCTAGGAGGTCAAAAACAACACAGGAAAAGAGAACACCTGCTGAAAAGAAAGAAAGCGACCGTGCCCGTAATAAAACCAGGATCAACATCGGATCGGCATTTGAAAGGTGGAGAGATTTACGTGATTTAATTGGGTTCAAGCTGGATGCAGAGCTTGCAACATTTCTTCTCGACAGGTAACTGTGCTTTATCAACCAGTTACTTTATTTCTTAGTGTTATGTTAGTAATCTAAGTATGTTTGCCCAAATGTGTTATGGATAGCTAATGTTAGCACTTGTTGGGCAGGTTCAAGGTGCACACGCACTAACGAGCACGAACTCGGTGAGAGGGTATTCGTTGATAGTGGGGGAGGGGCACGAGAGTTGTAAACATTCAAAATTTTGCATAAGTCCACTCAATCTGCCAGACTTGCCGACAGCAGCTTTAATATTCAACAATATTATTGATCTGCCTGCATTGACCCCATTATATGAGAACTGAACTGAGCTGGATGATGACATAATTTATCTATACAGCCGCTCTGGAGAAATTTGCAGAAGCCGACGCTACACCCACCTCCCTACTCCCCCCCACCACCAGGATGGTCCCTGTCTATACCTCCCAGGGGTCTCTCACTCTAACTCTAACCCATAACTCCCGGGGTTCTCTAACTCTAACCCTAACCCATACCTCCTGGGGGTCGGCTGCGCTCTGCCTGCGTCTTCAGGCAGGAAATGCAGATTCCGTGCCCTCTGATTGCGATCTACGCCAAAGAACTTTAGAACACAACACTTGCTTGTTGGGTTGTTAATAAATGTATTCGTTTAGGTATTTTGCCTCCAGAGTCTTTCTGGTAGAAATTAATCTACACTGAACTTACTTAAGCCAGACAATGACACTATTTTCTTCTAGAGCTGCTGTACAGCCAAGACTAACTTTGTTGCAGTATTTTCCTGTTAACTCTGTAAAGCTGCTTTGAAAAAATCTGTTTTGTATATAGCACTGTAGAAATAAAGGTGACTTGAAATTATTTTGTCAGATAAATACCTTCACTAAGTTTAGTGTTTTGTTCTTCCCTCATATTTTAAAATATTTAAAAAATATAAATATAAAAATATTTTCCTCATAATTTGATGGTTTAAGCAAACTTGTAGGGTCATTCAAAAAAAAAGAAGAAAAAAAAAATCCTCTGCACATCACTTTTGGCCACTACTGTATATTTGGTGTGGTCAGTGCCACAATAGTGCTATTGCTGTGAACTTGTAATGCAGATGCAGAGGCAGAGTGAGAATCCATTTGTGGAAGTTTATTAGAGATAGTCACTTTAAACAATTGTGAGAAGGCAGGCAGCGGATCTAAACCAAAGTAGCAGTCAGATAGTTTCACATCCAGTGGGGAGATCCAAAAGGCATAAGTCAGAAAGCAGGCAAGTGGTCCGAGCAGAAACATCAGTCCAAACCGGCAAGTCAAGTCAAGTCAAGTCAAGTGTATTTATATAGCGCTTTTCACAATATAAATTGCATCAAAGCAGCTTCACAATATCAATCAAATAACATAACAATGTTTGTTTCTTAGTGAAAAGACATCCACGTTTGGTAGGGCTGATCAATGGTATTAATGCTTGGTTAATTATTTTGAATATCCCCAACTGAACAAGCCAAAGGCAACAGTGGCAAGGAACCGAAAAAACTCCATCAAGTGACCTACTGGTGTCCTAAAACTCCATCAGGTGACCTAATGGAGAAAAAAAAACCTTGGGAGAACCCAGGCTCAGTCGGGGGACAGTTCTCCTCTGGCGTTTATGAACTAGAGGCCGGATTTACAGTAACTGTAATTTGATACAGAATTTTGTTTTATTTTATCACTTCGGGGTGGGTACGCGAACCGGAATCACAACATTTTATCTGTAGAGTGGGAAAGGGATCCTCCATAGGGAGAGGCTAGTTGGCACTTCAGCACTGCGTTGTCATCGGGTCCAGGCAAAGCTCCTAGTCAGATCTGGATACGGCCTGGATCCGGTCGGCTGCGGGAAAACCTCGGGATAAACAAAGACACTAAAATTAGCGTAGATGCCATTCTTCCTCTGATGATGTAACGAGTACATCAGGATTTAAGGGAAGTGTTCCCAGTTCCGGCTGACCTAATCTATGCAGCCTAACATTGAGTTATAGAAGTCTATAATATATTATGTGTATGCTAGGTCAAAGAGATGTGTTTTTAGTCTAGCTTTGAACTGACAGAGTGTGTCTGCTTCCCGGACAATGGTAGGAAGACTGTTCCAAAGTTTTGGTGCTAAATAGGAAAAGGATCTACCGCCCGCAGTCGATTTTGATATTCTAGGTATTATCAACTGGCCCGAATTTTGAGATCGCAATAGACGTGAAGGACTATAATGCGTTAAGAGCTCGCTCAAGTACTGCGGAGCTAAACCATTTAGTGCTTTGTAAGTAATCAACAATATTTTAAAATTTATACGATGTTTAATAGGCAGCCAATGCAGTGTTGACAGAACCGGGCTAATATGGTCATATTTCCTGGTTCTAGTAAGAACTCGAGCGGCTGCGTTTTGGACCAGCTGTAGTTTATTTATTAAGCGTGCAGGGCAACCACCCAGTAGAGCATTACAATAATCTAGTCTTGTTGTCATGAAAGCATGAACTAATTGTTCCGCATTTGTTAATGAGAGCATATGTCGTAATTTAGATATATTTTTAAGATGGAAAAATGCGGTTTTACAGATACTAGACACATGACTTTCAAATGAAAGATTGCTATCAAAGAGCACACCCAGGTTCCTAACCGACGACGAAGACTTAACAGAGCAGCCATCAAGTGTTAGACAGTATTCTAGGTTATTACGTGTGGAAGTTTTTTGTCCAATAATTAGAATCTCTGTTTTTTCAGAGTTTAGTAGAAGGAAATTACTAGTCATCCAATTTTTTATATCAGCTATGCATTCCGTTAATTTTGTGAATTGGTAAGTTTCGTTAGGTTTTGAAGAAATATACAGCTGAGTATCATCGGCATAACAATGAAAGCTAATTCCATGTTTCCTAATGATATGTCCTAATGGTAGCATGTACAGAGTGAACAGCAGCGGTCCTAGTACTGAGCCTTGTGGTACGCCATACTGAACTTGTGATCGATAAGACATCTCTTCATTTACTGCTACAAACTGATAACGGTCAGATAAGTATGATTTAAACCATGCTAGTGCAATTCCACTAATGCCAACATAGTTTTCCAGTCTATTTAAAAGAATGTTGTGGTCAATTGTGTCAAATGCAGCACTAAGATCAAGTAACACTAATAGAGAGATACAACCACGATCGGATGATAAAAGTAAATCATTTGTAACTCTAATGAGAGCTGTCTCAGTACTATGGTGCGGTCTAAATCCTGACTGAAAATCCTCGCAGATATCATTTCTTTCAAGAAAGGAACACAGTTGTGAGGATACTGCTTTTTCTAATATCTTTGACAGAAAAGGCAGATTTGAGATCGGCCTGTAATTGACTAATTCTGAAGGATCAAGTTGTGGTTTTTTAACAAGCGGTTTTATCATAGCCAGCTTAAAGGTTTTTGGTACATATCCTAGAGACAAAGACGAATTAATGATATTAAGAAGAGGATCTATGATCTCTGGAAGCATCTCTTTCAGTAGCTTAGTCGGTATAGGGTCTAACATACAAGTTGTCGATTTAGATGAATTAACGAGTTTGCAGAATTCTTCCTCTCCTATAGCAACAAATGAAAACAATTTTTCCTCAGGGAGACTACAATGCACTCCCTGATGCGATACTGTAGTAGACGGTTGCATAGTTATAATTGTGTCCCTGATATTATCAATCTTATAAGTGAAGAAGTTCATAAAGTCATTACTGCTGTGTTGCTTGGAAACTTCTGTGCTTAAAGCTTTCTTTTTTGTTAGTTTAGCCACTGTTTCAAATAAATACCTAGGATTATGTTTATTTTCTTCTAATAGGGTTGAAAAATAAGCAGATCTAGCAGCTTTTAAAGCCTCTCTGTAAGCAATCGAGCTCTCTTTCCATGAAATCCGAAATACCTCTAGTTTTGTTTTCTTCTAGTTGTGCTCCATTTTTCCGGCTGCTCTCTTAAGGGCCTGAGTGTGCTCGTTGTACCACGGCGTTGGACTATTTTCTTTAATCCTCTTTAAGCGCAACGGAGCAACTGCATCTAAAGTGCTGGAAAAGAGAGAGTTAAAAGTTTCTGTTGCAATATCGAGTTCTTCTAAGCTATCCGGGATGCTGAGATGATGAAACTTATTAGGAAGATTATTGATAAAGCAATCTTTAGTGGCAGAAGTTATAGGTCTAACATATTTATAACACGGAGTCGGCTTTGCAGCCTTGGCTAAATGTAATTTACATGAGACTAGATAATGGTCTGAGATGTCATCGCTCTGCTGCAGAATTTCAACGGCATCAACATCTATTCCATGTGATAATATTAGATCTAGAGTATGATTACGACAATGAGTGGGTCCTGACACGTGTTGTCTAACTCCAATTGAGTTTACAATGTCTTTAAGTGCCAATCCCAATGCATCTTTTTCATTATCTACATGTATATTAAAATCACCAACAATTAGTACTTTATCGTTAGCCAATACTAATTCTGATAGAAAGTCCGCAAATTCTTTGATAAAATCTTTATGGTGCCCTGGTGGCCTGTATACAGTAGCCAGCAGAAATCTCAAACGTGATTTATCGTTTACACTATATATTTTTACATTAAGCACCAACACTTCAAAAGAAGTATATTTAAAAATAGATTTCTTAGTGGTTTTGAAAATATTACTATAAATTACAGCAACACCTCCCCCTTTGCGTTTTAGACGAGGTTCATGTTTATAACAGTAATCTTGTGGGGTTGACTCATTTAAAGTAATGTAATCGTTTGGTTTTAGCCAGGTTTCTGTCAAACACAGCACATCTAGATTATAACTTGAAATCATATCATTAACTATGAGCGATTTTGAAGTAAGGGATCGAATATTCAGCAACCCAAGCTTTATCATTTGTTCATCTGTATTATATCTGTTTTTTATTTGTTGAACATCAATTAAATTTTTTACCTGACGTTTTTTGGATTTCCAAATTCGGGGAACAGACACAGTCTCTATATGATGATATCTAGGTGAAAGAGGCTCTATGTGATGGGATTTATCTGACCTTGGTGACGCGAGGCCGCTAGCAGACGGTCGGTTTAGCCAGTCTGTCTGCTTCCTGACCTGAGCCCCAGATTGTCATGTTTTAGCTCTAAGACTATGTGCCATATTACTAGAGAGAAGAGCAGCACCATCCCAGGAGGGATGAACACCATCTCTTTTCAACAGGTCAGGCTTGCCCCAAAAACTTTTCCAATTGTCTATGAATTCTATATTATTCAACGGACACCACTTAGACAACCAACCATTGAGTGAGGCCAATCTGCTAACTATCTCATCACTCCTGCGAACAGGAAGGGGGCCAGAGAAAATTACAGTGCCTGACATCGTACTTGCGAGTTTACACACCTCTTTAATATTAATTTTGGTGATCTCCGACTGGCGGAGTCGAACATCATTAGTGCCGACATGAATAATGATCTTAGAGAATTTACGATTAGCATTAGCCAGCACTTTTAAATTTGCTTTGATGTCAGGCGCTCTGGCTCCCGGCAAACATGTGACTATGGTGGCGGGTGTCTCTATTTTCACGTTCCGTGTGATCGAATCACCAATTACCAGGGCACAATCAACAGAATTCTCAGTGGGTGTTTCACTGAGTGGGGCAAATCGATTTGTTATGGTAATCGGAACGGAAGAGTGGTTTTTTAATCCGCGACTAGAGCGATCTCTCACGGTCACCCATCTGCCCTGCTGCCTTGGCTCTACTTCAGCCGGAACCGAATCATGTACAGAGTTCACTATGCTAGGCGCATCCAAAATAGTATCTAAAGCTCTAGTTCTATCCTTACTATCCTCAATTAAAGTTTGGATGCGTGTCTCTAGCTCTGAAATCTTCTCCGTCAGCCTGATTGTCTCCTTGCATTTATCACAAATAAATCCTATATTGCCATCGGAGAAGGCTACACTAAACATATGACATGTGACACAGGTGACAATAACAGGACAAGACATTACTCACCGTTTGTGTTGACTGATTCTTACTTACCTGGGCTTTTATGAACTCAAAGGCGCGGGCGCGCGAGAGAAAATAAATAATAAATAAATGAGCGCGGGTGGCGCGTAAACACGCGTTCTGTGCTAACAATAACGGAAGCTAGCAATGTAAGGTTAATCTGAGATGGTGGGTAAACTATATTTAGTAATATAAACAACTAGGAATGATAGTAAATGATGGTTCAAAACAGAAAGAAATACAAAGCTAATACGAGGCGTAGAGCTTACAGCCTCGACGCAAACAAACTCACAGCAGGCAGGGAGGCAGACAGGAGCAATCGATCAGTGATCAGTGGCAACCAAAACAAAGGGATAATCCAGGGATCGTTAAACAGAGAGTCAGGCAAGATCATACACAGGCAGGCAGGCAGGCAATAGAGAGTAGACAAAACGCTTGCTAAGGCAGGATAAACTGGCAATACTTCGCAAAGAGTGACAGCATGGTCTCTGAATAAAAAGGTAGGCAAACAGGAAATGAGTGTAGAGGAAGCAGAGGGCGTGGATCACAGTCAGTACTCTGGTGAGAGCTCCCTCTGCTGGTTAGGCATTATAGAACCCCTCTTGGAACGACTCCTGGAGCTCGACGTGGCTGTCCCCGTCGTTTTGGCGCAGGTCGGTCAGGTCTGGCTCGATGATACTCCTCAATGAGGGAAGGGTCCAATATGTCCTGGGCGGCTACCCACGATCTCTCCTCAGGTCCATAACCCTCCCAGTCCACCAGATATTGGAGCCAACCCTCTCTTCGTCTTGAGTCTAGTAATTCATTGACTTGATACGCAGGAGTTCAATCAATGTCCAATGGAGGTGGTGGTTCAGGGTTCTCATGGCCAGGGTCAGTATTCGGGTGGACCGGTTTGAGGAGGGAAACATGGAAGGAGGGAGAGATATGGTAGTTATTAGGAAGCTTTAATTGGTAAGTGACTTCATTTATTCTTTTAAGAATCTTGAAAGGGCCAACATACCTTGGATTGAGCTTCCTAGTGGGCAGCTTTAGTTTGATGTTCTTCGTCGAGAGCCAGACCCGTTGTCCTGGTTGGTAGTAAGGATGTGGGCGACGTCGTCTGTTGGCCTGGAACTCCTGTGTTGTGACGGCCCGCTGAAGATGGACGTCTGCACTGTCCCACACCCTTTCCCTACGTTGAATCCATTCATCCACAGCTGGGACCGAAGAGGGTTCGCCTGACCACGGGAACAAGGGAGGTTGGAACCCCAGGACACACTGGAAGGGGGTCAAGCCTGTAGATGTGTGTGTGAGGGAGTTCTGAGCATATTCGGCCCAGGGTAGAAATTCAGACCAGCGGTGTTGCTCTTGACTGCAGTAGGTTCGTAAGTACCTGCCGATTTCCTGGTTTAGGCGTTCGACTTGGCCATTGGCTTGGGGATGATAACCTGAGGTGAGACTAACATTGATATCTAACTGTTTGCAGAAAGCTCTCCAGACCTAGGAAGTGAATTGTGTGCCTTGATCGCTGACGATATCCTTTGGAAGACCATATACTCTGAAGACGTGGTTGAACAAGGCTTGGGCTGTTTCCATGGCCGTGGGTAGTCCCTTTAAGCAGCAAGATTTGGAGAATCGGTCAATGATTACTAGAATAGTGGTGAATGGTTGGATGGAGGGAGATCAGTCACAAAGTCTATGGATAGATGGGACCATGGTCGTTGGGGAATGGATAGTGGTTGCAGAAGACCTGAGGGTAATTCCTTGGGGGTTTTTGACTGGTCGCAGACTTGACAAGACTTGACATAAGCGGTGATCTCTCGGGTCATGGTAGGCCACCAAAATGAATTTTGTAGTAGATGAATAGTGAGAGAAATGCCGGGGTGGCCTGCACTGAGGGAAGTGTGGAATCATTGCATGATGCTGGATGTAGACCTTGCGGAACATACTCTTTGTCAGGAGGACGGACAGCAGGTGGTGGTTCAAGTTGTTCTTCTTGTCGTAATTCTTCCATTATATCCCATGAAACTGGAGCTAGGATAATAGAGGGAGGAAGAATGGATTCTGAGGTGATGGTTTTTGAAGGAAGGTCATGTCATCTAGAGAGTGCATCTGCTTTACCGTTCTGACTGCCTGGCCGATAGGCTACTGTAAACTGAAAGCGAGTGAAAAAGAGCCCATCGAGCTTGACATGAGTTTAAGTGTTTAGCACCCTTGATGTACTCCAGATTTTTCTTATCAGTGATGATTTGAAATGGGTGAATAGCCCCCTCTAACCAGTGTCTCCACTCCTCGATGGCTGCTTTCATAGATGGTAGTTCTTTGTTCCTCACATCATAGTTTCGTTCAGCAGTGGTTAGTTTTCTAGAAAAGAAGGCACATGGATGAACTTTGCCTGGTTGACCATGTCTCTGTGATAGTACAGCTTCAATTCCACAGTCATAGGCATCCACTTCGATGATGAAAGGTAAATTGGGGTCGGGGTGTTTCAGTATGGGGGCTGACGTGAATCTTTCCTTTAGGGTGACAAATGCCTGGGTTGCCTCTTGATTCCACTTTAGCTTTGTGGGTTTACCCTTTAGTAGTAATGTTAGGGGTGCTGCCACGGTGCTGTAGTTGCGGATGAACCGTCTGTAGAAATTTTCGAAGCCTAAGAATCTTTGTAACTCCCTGATTGTCGTGGGCTGGGGCCATTCGGTGACTGCTAATACCTTTGATTCATCCATCTTCACGCCATGATGACTGATGTGATATCCCAGAAAGGAGGTTTGGTTGACATGGAATTCAAATTTTTCTGCTTTGATGTAGAGATGATTCTCGAGTAATCGAGAGAGAACTACCTTCACATGGTTGATATGTTCACCTTCAGATTTGGAGGAGATGAGAATGTCATCAATATACGCCACTACAAACTGGTTCAGGAGGTCTTTGAAGATTTAATTGATGAAAGATTGGAAGATGGCAGGTGAGTTAGAAAGTCCATAAGGCATAACCTGGTATTCATAGTGCCCCCTAGTGGTGTGGAAAGCAGTTTTCCACTCGTCACCCTCCTTGATTTGGATAAAGCTTCGTAAGTCTAATTTTGTAAAAATGATGCCTTCCTGCAGTTGTTCCAGGGCAGAGGGTACTAAAGGCAGGGGATAATGAAATTTAACAGTTACATTATTGAGTCCTCCGAAGTCAATACAGGGGCTTAATCCTCCATCCTTCTTTTCAATGAAGAAGAATCCAGCAGCGGCTGGAGAGGTAAATTTACGGATAAAACCAGTCCAGAGCCTCGGCGATGTACTCATCCATTGATTCACCTTCGGTTCGAGAAAGAGGATAAACTTTGCTTGTTGGTGGCATGGCATGGGGAAGAAGATCGATGGCACAGTCACATGATCGGTGTGGTGGTAACTGTGTAGCTTTGGTTTTGCTGAAAACTTCAGAGAGAGGATGATAAACAACAGGGATGTTCACAGTTTTCATGGTGTCAGGGCTTTCAACGCTGGTGGTGAGACATGGCTGTGACTTCGTGGGGAGACAGTTATTTAAACAAAACCGGGACCAATGAGTCAACTCACCATGGTGCCAAGAAATGTTAGGGTCGTGAATGGATAGCCAGGGATGTCCCAGAATGACTTGGAGTTTGGGAGAGTCAACGACATATAGCGAAAAATAGACACCTGATGTAGCAAGCCGACTTTGAGAGTGATAGTTTTAGTTTGGTGAGTAATCCTTTCTCCGATGAGTGTATCGTCTTTGGACTTGATCTTGATGGGTGGTGTGCATGGTTGAACAGGGATGTTGTACTTTGTGACAATATCCTTATTTATTAGATTCAGGGCAGCTGTGGCACAGGACAATGTGTCAAACGTGAGAGTAATCGGTAAGGTAAGTGATTTGTTACTGAGAAGGGAGAAATGCTCGATATTTACCCTGGGGGCGGTGATGGATTTACGTGGACATCCGAGACTGCGATGACCCGCTTCACCGCAGTAAAAACACAACTGATGTTGCCGGCGTCTCTCTCTCTCTCCTTCAGAGAGCCGGGAGACGTTAAGTTGCATAGGTTCGTCACGTGGGTAAGGTCTTGCTGTGATGGGGGTCAGAAAGCGGGGTGGCTCTCCCCTGCTTTTCTTGCGTGTAGGGTCTTGTCTCATGAGGTTATCAATCTTTATGGCTAGAGTGACAAATTCTGAAAAGGAGGTTTATTCTCCTTTACCGGCTAGTTCAGTTTGTAATTCGGGATCGAGACTGCGTTGAAACATGGCCTTTAGGGCAATATCATTCCAGCCACTCTGTGCAGCTAGTGTCCTGAACTCAATTGCGTAGTCAGTGGCGGTGCGGTTACCATGTATTATGTGAATGATTTGTGTGGATATATCCTTACATCCAGCGGGGTATTCAAACACTTCAAGGAGTTGTTGAATGAAATAATCCACTGAATTTCGGAATCGTGAATCAGAGTCCCAAACAGCTGCAGCCCACTCAATAGCTTTTCCTGTTAACAGCGTCATTAAAAACGCACATCTCTTTCCTTCAGATTCAAATTTCTCCCCTTGATGATCAAAGTAAAGCTTGACTTGATGAACAAAGCCTTTACATTGTTCGGCAGCACCATCAAACTTCTGTGTGCAAAATTTACCGTCTTTGGTGTGGATAGTGGAAGGGAGTGGATGTAATGAGTCAGATGTTCGTTGATCAGCTGGAGCTTGGTTAATTGTTCCTGGTAGCTCTTAAATACCTCGCTCTGAGCAAGTAAGCAAATGCTGCTTGCATGTTAGAAACATCCGCTGGACTCCAAGGAGGCGAAGTATTCTGTAATGCGGATGCAGAGGCAGAGTGAGAATCCATTTGTGGAAGTTTATTAGAGATAGTCACCTTAAACAATCGTGAGAAGGCAGGCAGCGGGTCTAAACCAAAGTAGCAGCCAGATAGTTTCACATCCAGTGGGGAGATCCAAAAGGCATAAGTCAGAAAGCAGGCAAGTGGTCCAAGCAGAAACATCAGTCCAAACCGGCAACCAAAACAAAGGGATAATCCAGGGATCGTTAAACAGAGAGTCAGGCAAGATCATACACAGGCAGGGAGGCAGGCAATAGAGAGTAGACAAAACGCTTGGTAAGGCAGGATGAGTGGCTCATTTTATACGGATTACATAAGCAGAGAGCAGTCTGTAGTCTGTTTTCTTTCGTTTTGAATAGTTCTGTTTAAAAGTAGACCTGTCTGTGAGGCAAGGCTACCTTATACGCTGAGTTTCGGTTCATTTATGAGATGAGCTCCAGTTCACGTGCCGGCGCCTCCGTTTCGTGATTATCTTTCGTCTGCTATATTTACTTCTTATTTATTAAATCTAGGCAATTGGTTGATGATTGATTAAAATGAAGATACAATTAATACAAAACGAAATTCACTTTAAAAGAAAGGTTTTGTGCTTTCTCTGTGAAAGTTTTAAAGCATCTTTTAGTGCCACTTTCAGAGCGGTCACGTCCGTAAAACATTGTTTTTTCCTCATAAATGCGAACACGAAAAATAAAATAAAAATTTAATGTTCTGTGGAGACTACAGTTACTCATAATTTGTATTCTGAATATGTGACGCCGGTACATGTATTCCGTTACTCCCCAACACTGATATTAGTAGCCTATATAACCTTATCTGCAAGATATTTTAATAACACAGTTTTGGCGGTTATAGAGTTCTAATGATGGTGTTCAACTATAACCGTCGGTCTCACAGTTATATAATAACCGTCACACCCCTAGACAGACTTGAGACAAACATTTTAGTCTTTAGAGTGGCTTTATACATACGGCCCCTGATCTCCAAGTATTGTATTGATGATCTTTGAACTGAAACTATAAAAATTGGCATTATACATTTACCTGACATAATAAATTGTTACATTTGATTTTATTCTGAATTACTCTGAAATTATTTTCTAAAGTAGATTAAGTGAAGTACATACTAGATTCACCTGATGGAGTTTTAGAACACCAGTAGGTCACCTGATGGAGTTTTAGGACACCAGTAGGTCACTTGATGGAGTTTTAGGACACCAGTAGGTCACCTGATAGAGTTTGAGGACACCAGTAGGTCACTTGATGGAGTTTTAGGACACCAGTAGGTCACTTGGAGTTTTTCGGTTCCTTGCCACTGTTGCCTTTGGCTTGCTCAGTTGGGGATATTCAAATTAATTAACCAAGCATTAATACCACTGATCAGCCGTACTAAACGTGGATTTTTTTCCATGTTATTTGATTGATACTGTGAAGCTGCTTTGATACAATTTATATGGTGAAAAGCACTATATAAATATACTTGACTTGATTTGACTAGATCCCAGTTCAGATGGAGCGTGAGGCACCTCTAATGGGATTCTAGATTCCTGACTAACTGCTCGCCTTTAACTAAGTTGTTATGCAGTCGCAAATAGGGGGCTAGATAAAAATACTATTGAGATAATTGCAGCGTTTGGAGCGGCATTATCTTAATGTACTAACCATAACCTCTGGTTATTGTTTGGGCTTTCACTAAGTTGTTATATGGGCGACTGTAGGGGGCTACATGGGTTTTAACAAAAGCAAGCGTCTGCGGCGGCATTGTTAAACTGCTTTAGCCATTACCTCTGGTTATCTATCAGACTGTAACTTAGTTACTTTACAGATTACTTGATTTTGAAAGTAACTAAGTTACTTTATTAGTTACATTCAGCAGCTGCCGAAAACACCCCTTTTTAACTTTTAAATTTCTTTTTTGACATTTTAAGTTGACCTTAAAGACTATTTCCTGAAAAAATACATGTCTTTCTTGAATTAACTTAACATAAATACATGTTTTTACTAAAAAAAAAAATGAGTCTTTCTTGAATTAACTTAACATAAATACTTTTTTTAATAAAAATTAAAATAAAGACAGTCTTTCTTTACTTCAATTAACAAAAAGACAGTCTTTCTTGACCTGACTCCAAATGTTTCAAATTTGACGTAGTGTTTTTTGTAGCTAGATAGCACTTTGTCCCACTAGCACAGAGTGTACAACGAACATTAATATTGCCATCTTTAGCTGACACAAACTCAAAATAGTGACGGTGGTGATGCGGTAGTGATGCGTTCATGTGACATGTAAGGGGTGGCACTGCCAATAAAGCACCTACAAGCTGTCACAAAAGAAATGATTATGAATATGTCAAATATAGCAAGGAGACATTTTTAATTGTTTATTAATAAACAAGTGTTTTATGTGTCAGTGTCGGCTGCAAAGATGAAGTTGACGATGCTTGACCCTCGATCTCAGCTCTTAGATCTTAGATTACGTGTTACTGAAAAAACTCTTCAGATTAGAGTAACGCGTTACCGGGATCACTATTGTAAAAATCGCAATATAAATGAAGGTGACTTGACTTGTCTTCTGATTAACAGAAGTCATTCGGCTAGTTCTAGTCGGTATAATGGATCATACATGTTTTAATCAAATGCCTTTGTTGAGGAAAAAGTCTTCTCTTTGCAAAAACTGCCAAAACAAATCTGTGATGCCAGCAGAACATCTGACTATCCCGTTACAAACTCGCTTTAGACCTTTTTATTATCTAATTTTACCCCGTAAGCATACATCTGGCTTCTTTCCCAGGGTTTGACTCATATGTTTGCCACAATTAATGATCAAACCTTGTAGCTTATTTTTAATGGTGGGATCCTGTCAATTAGTCTATTTTTAAAAAGAACATTTAATCCCATTTATCAAGAAAGTGTACATTTTCTATAGCACATAATACTCAGGCCACTCTACAAATATCTTCTATAGTTAAAAGTACACTATACAATGATTTGTATTTGCTTATTTCTATATTGTACTTACTGAATAAATTGGACCTACATACACTTGATATTCAACAACATTACTGATCTGACTGTACTGACGCTGTGCTGTGAGAATTGAACTGAGCTGGATGATGACATAACTGTTTTATAGACCATTTAATAATTGATCATCTTTACAGTAGAACTAAAAAGAAACACTGAACGGACTTCAGCTGAACAACAGTCGAAATGCATCATTTTCCTGTTATCCTGTAAAATGCTTTGAAACAATCTGTATTGTATAAAGCGCTATAGAAAATAAAGGTTATTGACAAACCTATGGCTAGATTCCTATATTACAAAAGTGTTAATTTATCTATATAATGGCTCAATGATCAGTTAAATGCATTGATAAATGATCACTTCAAATCTTGAAAGTATATATATATATATATATGTGTCTGGTGTGTGTGTGTGTGTGTGTGTGCAGATAAAGTAACAATAATGGAATAAAGGCCAATTAATAATGTCAAATTAACCATCGTTTAAATAATCTTTAAGTATCTAAGTATCTATAATCTATGTATCTTTAATTAAAGTACACTTAATATTATTACTAAAGCACATGTAAAGTACTATAGTGTGTTATTCGATATTAACAATCTATCTATAATCAAAAAAATGATGTAAAATATAAATGATTATAAAAAAGATTAAAAAAAACATTTTCTGACCTGAATGTTTGATATGTTTCCAGGTGCACTTAAAGGCAGAATAAAAGAAAGCCTGTTCCAGTGTCAAACTCAGATTTAACCATGTCTGTTTTTAGTCCTGGCTCATATTCTCCCATCGAGTCAATCAAAGTGAGCCTTTATTCTATATTGGCGAGATGGCTTTATGTGGCATTTTCATATAATTATGTTCTCATAACCAAAGGCATTTTAATGATCTGTGAAAATATAGACACTGAAAACATTGTATATTACTACCCCCTTGTGTCCAGATAAAATATCACTCTGAAATAGAGAATTGAATGAAAGCGAGGCTGTGAAGGATAGACACATCTCTTCAGTGGGTTGTTCTGTTATTTAATGTGTTTTTGGATTTACTGCAATACAAATATCATTACAAGAATTTTCAGTAGACTAAAAACTTGAGCTGTGATAAATGACAAGTGATCTAGGAGCTTTATAGCTTTTTACAGCGGATGCCACTGAAAACACGGTGCGTCTATCCCTCACAGCTGCTCAGAATAAGGTCTATGTTTGTATAATTATCAAACTACATTTTGTCTTCTGTGCATCTAAATGTATTATCAAATGAAGAAAGGGATTGGACAGCGTGAAACAACTACACACAAGTTTCTAAATCCTTCATTTATTCACTTTTTTTTTTACACCACTTTCCCACTGCAGATTTGTGCATACAGTTTATGCTTATTATGTACATTCCTTCAATCTTAACTTCATTAGAGATAGTTATAAAACCAATTCAGCCACAAAATACAGTGTCAAGAAACATTATAAAAGACCCTTTTACTCCCATTTATAAACACAACGCAGCAAATAAATACTTAATAAAAAAAGAAAAATTGGTTACGTTTGTTGAATTAATTCCAATCACAGAAACATTCATTGATGTCATTTCCCATGTGAAACAAAAAAGCCCAAAAGGTAACCCAAGAATCACATTAATTATATTACGGGGCTTCAAACTGTAAAAAAAAAAAAAAAAAAAAGATATAACAGGTGTCCAACATTGATGTTTATTTTTTGCTATTCCCTTCAAATTCTTTTTAGCCTTCCATCTTTATTCGTCCAGTGTTTTTGCTCCTAGTGCCTAAAGTCTACACAAAACAATCCCAAGCTGTCTTGTCCCACATACTCATGTCCTTTTCCTCATTTAGCCCTGAATCACTCGTGTCATGGAGTTCGTGTGAAGCCAGAGTCCATCACTGTGCGGTAGTTTTACCTGCTGCCACATGCTGTGAGAACGGCTCATTTGAGTCCCTCACATCTCTCTGCTCGCCCTTATGATGGTCTCAGAGCAGTTCTGCCTCATCGTCCTCATCCTCAGAGCCAGACGGACCCTGGCGGACCTCCTCGTACCATTTATTAGTGAGCGTCTTCATCTGGATCCGCCCATGCAGAAGATCCTTAGAGACGAAGGAAGAGCAATAGATGACAGCCAGTTCTTCAAGTAGACTCCTCACATTATTTAAATAATTTGCTAACTTTCAAATGGTGACACATTCAATATTATAAATGTGTTAATGTGGATATGATGCAAGGGGATTCTGGGTGGTTGCCAGGGTGTTGCTATGCAGGTGCTAAGATGTTCTGAGGCATGTTTTTGCAGTTTTAGCTGGGTGTTCTGAGTAGTTTATACGCACTGTGGTTGCTTGCGAGCCCCAGTCAAAAACTTTTTCTATAAGCCTTATAACTGGAATAATCTGTTAGGAAGGTTATGACCAGTCTAACCTCTTGTGTGAGTCTACGGGTAAAGAAAGGGTTCAGATATTTGGCATCAAGCCACAGGAAACCCTTCAGATCCTGCCTCTGAAAAATCTGAGCTTCATACTCTTCCTCCGTCAGCTCAGACAAATGCTCAGATTCGATGGCGTTACCCTGAGAGAGAGAGAGAGAGAGAGAGAGAGAGAGAGAGAGAGAGAGAGAGAGAGAGAGAGAGAGAGAGAGAGAGAGAGAGAGAGAGAGAGAGAGAGAGAGAGATTGATTGCATTTATGCAATTGACAGAACTTTCCAGCTTTCCATGTTTTCAGTGTTATACGGTAGGGGGCGCTATTACACATCTTCTGAAAAGCACTGAATCTCCTGATCAAAACAGGCGAAGAAGAAGCAGAAACAAGCGATAGCATATGCAAGCAGATGCGTATGTAAAATAACGCGATCATCAACATTAAACAGCAAATCAAAACTTCCTAACGTTACCGAATAAAATGTGGACCCAGGACGAGCTACAGGACTGTGAAGCTTTGAGGGTCTTGATGGACTCGATCTACTGCATCGTTCTGAATCCCAACCAGACGAAGTCTTTGACAAAATTAGATTCTCAGCTTTTAGCTCAAACTGTTTCTTTTTTTTCAACGATAAAAAAAAAAAGAATGCATGAAGCTAGAATAAGCTAAAATTCTTAAAGCATAAGGTCTGTACTTTCTTTGATATATTCATGTTCATGTTCAGATATTCATACAACAAAATATTCAAGAAATGCCGGCGGCAGCTGACAACTTTATTCAAAAAAATCTGGTGGGGAAAGAGTTAAAAGAAAATGATAAAATAATATTTGTCTCACCATTTTCTGAGTTTTGCTCAGGTTGATGTCTTTTTTGTTCTTGCGGCGTGACTGGCTCTCCTCGATGTCCATGATGCGGATGAGGGGCATGGTCCCGCCCCCCAACAGCAGGATGGTGAAGAGGACGATGACTATGGTGGTGGTGCCGATCAGCTGGCGCTTCTCTATGGGCTCCAGACCCAGATGAAGACTGAGGGCGTATGGGATCGCACCCCGCAGACCTGACCACACGAGCATGGAGGACACAGAAGTTTTATGACTATATGGAACTAATGTATTTCTAATAATTTACACATTATGGTAAAACTACTGACAAACTACTAAAAAAATTTACTTAAAGTCCCCCTGTGGTGAAAATCAAGCTTTTAATGTTGTTTATATGTCTAAGACAAGACAAACCATGTGTAAGTTCATAAGTCAACAGCATTGCTGCAAATTTTCTCCTTAAAACTGCAGTGAACCAAAGACAGTCTCAAAAACACGGTTTGAAATCGCTGGTGTTTCTGACGTCACAAACGACCTTGTAACCAATCAGATCAACGTGTGATCGCCAACCAGTGGATCTCTGAGTGAGTGAGTGAGTGGAGGCGGGGCTCATTTGCATATTCATAGAACCACAAATACTAAATGAGGCAAGGGTGTCGAGTAGGGCTGTCAACGAATATTCTAAATTCGAATATATATTCGAATAGTTTTAAAAAACAGAATTTCGAAGGTGAAAATTAGTATTCGAATGTGGAAAAACACGCCCGCGGTAGCAGAGGTGCGGCTGTCTGCTTTGCGAGTGGCAAAATTCTGAAGCTTATAATGTAAAACGCATTTTCCAGCTGCACAGCTAGTACAGTGTGTGTCTACTCATTGGCTGTGCTGCGGCAACTGCACATCCAATGGTGCGGGCGCCTCCAACGTGTGCGCCAATGAGCTAGCATTACATCATACACGTTAGAGCCCGCCAAGGGGGCCAGACGCCCCCGAAATAGCCACTATAGCAGAAGTTTACCACAGCTCACTCGGAGCGTTCAATGTCAGTTCTATATACTGTAAAACTTCAATTAATGTTAATAATATTTGTTTCAATCACTGAGTGAAGCCTGCTATATTTAGGACAAGAGTCATGACCTTAAATTGTTGCACAACACTCTTGATCAGCACTCAACATTTGTTTATTGTTGTTCATTTAAACTGTTATGCGCAGAGAGGGTGAGGGCGAGAGAGAGAGAAAGAGTGCCTGCGAGTGCGAGCGAGAGTAAGGTCTGCGGTTTTGGCCATTTGTTGATTTACTTGTTTTTGTGTAAGTTAATACGTTTTCAAATATGTTTAAACTTAAATAAACTACCAATACAAGTAGTTATGTCTCTTTGTATTAATTTGTCCTGTTATTGACGACAAAATGCGCAACCAGATGTTAGAATGGTTCGAATGTATGTGTTTTTTTTTAGAGAGAATATTCTAACGTCATTTTTGAGCAATTTTGACAGCCCTAGTGTCGAGCTACATTTAAAAACATTTGGAAAAAACAAGAGGAAAAAACTTTGAAATATGTAATTGTGGCGATCAAAGATTAGTTTTAACCTCCTGAGACCCAGAAAAAAAACTTTTTTTTAGTTTAGTTTTTTTTACATGTCATCACATTGTTTAGAGCATAAGAAACAAATGGTAAAAAAAAAACTTTTTTGAAAAATTATATTTTATTCATTTGTTATGCTACAGTATGTTGTTAAAACAATGACATGACATAAAATTATATGTGTAGGCAAAAACAATGGGATTTTTTTTCAATCACCAATACATTTTTGGGTTTCAGGATTTTTTTAAACCAAAATTTGAATAAAGATGATTCTCAACTATGTTCTGAAAGATATAACGGAATTAATTGATATACCATTTTACTTTATGCAATATGTGGGTAAAATGGGCATAAATTAATATTCCCATTCAATGCAATGTATCTATACACTGTGTCTAATTTGCACATGAATGTGTTCTTGGAGCAACATTTAATGAAAAAAGAAGTGTAAGAATTGGAGTAATAATTAGCAACATTTTAATAATAATATCTAATATATTTCATAGGAATATTGATGTATAATTTATTTGCATATTCACTTGTTGTGTGTCCCAGAACGCTTGATAAACATGCTGTAAGTCCTGGTGTCCTCTACAATGGACATGGATGAGATCAATGCCTGTTCTGTAACAGAAAGTCATTTTTTGATTTGAAACCCCATAACGTTTTCCTGAGATGTTGGTTGACGAAATACAATTACAAAACCCAGGAGGTTAAGAATAAAATTATTGACCACAGGTTGTTGAATAGAAGATGTTCAATAAAAAAGTCCATGTAATTAACAACTGCTGATTTAAAAAGTGAATGACTTAAGAGGATATTGATTAAAAAATGTGAATGTTTGAAGGATAAGTGTTGGCTGCAGTTTAAATGCTAAGATTGAAACAGAATGAGGTAAACTCACTTCTAACCTTCAAATCACAAGAAATTAAATTAAACATTTACTGGGTCTTCTTACCACTGAACCACATGATGAACATCATTTTGGGGGTGATTTTATGATCTCTGAAGAAGTTGAGCATGAAGGAGATGGGGAAGATATTCACAGCCCGACCAACAAGAATCAGAACCTGTGACGGGAAAACACTTCGACTGAATTCTGATGACATAAAAACGTATAAACATAAAAATAATAAACCTTTTTCTTTGTTTATTATAACACATTTTAGATAAGACTACAGAACCAGTGACGTATCACGCCTTTGGCAAGCATTCATGTTTTATCAGATACTGAATGAGCAGGGGCAAGACAAACAGAGATAACAAGCACTTTGAAGGCACATACAATACACCAGATGACAAAAGACAGCTCGAATTTATGAGGGAAACTGAAGATAGACAGGCCCAGGAATGCAAACACGCATGTTTCTGTGGAATAAAAACAGAAGAGAAGAGTAAAGTTCATGTTAACAGAAGAACTCCTATGAAGCGGTAGGTTTGAGAAAGGCGTGTGAGGAACTGACCGCACATGAAGGCCACGGTCCGAAGAGTCTGTTGCATGAGAATCTGGGTGACTGGCGACAGGTTATGATGAGTATAATGAGACATGACAATTCCTGAGAACAGAATGGCCATGATACCTACAAACAGAAAGACATCAATCCTAACGGATTTTGATACTGAAATCACAACACATTTGACATGGATCTGTTTTTAAGCTCACCAGAGAGTTTGATGCCCTCAGCAAGACCATACGGCAGATATGCAAATATAATCATCATCCCAAACTCCAGAGACGGAGTCTTCCTCAGGTCGAAGTGTTTCAGAGACTACAAACTCTCATTCAGAAATATAATCTCACAGGACTTCAGGAGAGTTCTTAGAATAAACAACTATGTATAAAGAACATAAAATGAAAGATGTACATATATAGGCCCACATATTATTTTCACCAACTTTCAGATATAATAAATTAACAATGAATACAAATATTATAAGCATTGTATAATAAAAACAAATTATGTTTATTCATATAATTTATTAATGATAAATATATTTATTCAACTAATTAATAAAAAACACTGTCTACTCATTCATACAAAAAATAAAATAAAGTGCCCCTATTATGTTTTTTCCCGAATATTATATTTCATGCAGTGTGTAATGGAGCTGCTTGTAAAATGTAAATAAAGTTATCGTCTCATAAAAGAAAGAATCGATTGTGAACTGCCGAAACGAGTCGTCAACAATTCCATCTCACTTCCTGTTACCTAGGTAACAATGAAAAACATTTGCATAATGCCAGCCTATGCTCTTCATTGGCTGCCCACAAACAATGTCTACTTTGCCCTGCCCTCAAACAGATGTAGTTATAGCTGAGACTGGAAAAGTTTGGTTCGTGTAGTCGACATGACGAGAAGACGCTGTTTCTGCACTGCAAAGGATGAGGACTCACACTAGAATTGATACGGTAAAACTGATGCCATCCTTACGGTTTATATCCCTATGCAAGCTCTGAGGAAGCCTCTGCAGCTAAAATTCAAATAAGGTAATGAACACTTGGTTTCCGACACACGGTGTAAGCAGTAGACCAATCACAACAGTCTTTGACCGGCCATCTGACCAATCAGAGCAGAGTAGACCAATCACAACAGTCTTTGACCGGCCATCTGACCAATCAGAGCAGAGTAGACCAATCACAATAGACTGGGTCATCTGACCAATCAGAGCAGAGTAGACCAATCACAACAGTCTTTGACCGGCCATCTGACCAATCAGAGCAGAGTAGACCAATCACAATAGACTGGGTCATCTGACCAATCAGAGCAGAGTAGACCAATCACAACAGACTGGGTCATCTGACCAATCAGAGCAGAGTAGACCAATCACAACAGACTGGGTCATCTGACCAATCAGAGCAGAGTAGACCAATCACAACAGACTGGGTCATCTGACCAATCAGAGCAGAGTAGACCAATCACAACAGACTGGGTCATCTGACCAATCAGAGCAGAGTAGACCAATCACAACAGACTGGGTCATCTGACCAATCAGAGCAGAGTAGACCAATCACAACAGACTGGGTCATCTGACCAATCAGAGCAGAGTAGACCAATCTTAGGGTGCTCTGATTGTTATCATTATCGGCAAATAATAGCTTTATAAAGTTTGATCGTTGGTCTCTATAAAGGCTGATCAGAAGAGCCATTCAAATAAAGCAAAAATCAAAATTTTTCTATGCGCAGCTAAAATTGCTTCGCTACTTTAATGCATTTCTTAAAAAGTGTCTTAATTATGATATGTTTTTCAGCCTCTAGTGTAAAACATAGACGGCCTCAGAGCCCTGCAGCAATGACAGCAAGAAAGTAGTCTGTGATATTTTCTTTCATTCACAGCGGTGCACTCTCATTAGTCCCTAAAAGCCCAAACTACCGTGATCCATAAACTACAGTCTGCTGTTGCTAAACTGCGCACATGCTCGATAATAAAAAGAGTTATTAAAACTGCATAAAGTGATACTGTTCTCCAAGCAGCTTTCTGTGCGCACACTGTTGCATTGGCTTTGGCTTGCTTAGTTGGGGACATTTAATATTCAACAATATTATTGATCTGCCTTAAGGTGGACGATGACGCAATTCTCTTCTAGAAATAAACTTTGTTGTATTATTTTCATGTAATCACTGTGAAGCTGCTTTGATACAATCTGTACTGTAAAAAGCGCTATATAAAAAAAGGTGACTTGACTCCGAAACAGTGGAACATGGACAAGCAAAGCGAACTTTGAGCTTCGGGTTCGAGCTTAAACTGTTCAATACACAAAGAAATTAGTCAAAATGGACGGCTTGGTGAGTATTTGCTGTTGGTTATGTCTTAAAGGGGTCATCGGATGCAAAATTCACTTTTAAATGTGTATTTGCAGTGTGTGGACACAACCACCATACAATGAAACAAATCCATTCACTCCTTTTTTTAACCCTCAAAAAGCCTAAACACTCAACAATCAAGCCGTTTGGATTTTCTGAGCAATATGTCATATTACTCAGGCTCCGCCCACGACCACTGGCGGACTGTCCCGTATTAGCATATTTCCCGTATTAGCATATAACATAGGAAAGGAGTGGATTAGAGCAATTAATGATTCTTCGAACAAAACCATTTTATTATTAGAAACCAATGTATATTATTAGAAACGTAAGTGTTTTTTTTTTACTTTGGATGCATGTAAACCTATTGTAGGAGACTCCAAAACAAAATTAGGAACCTTTAAAATCGCATAATAGGGGCACTTTAAAACACAAACTCGCAAGGATACAATAGCAGAGATGAGACCAGTGAGTGTGCCCAAGGCGGCCGACCCAAAGAACATCTTCAGGAAGTAGCCGAGCGCCTGCATGAAGGTTTCCCAGCCCGTCGAGACGTCTGACCCAGCAAAGCCCTCCGCTGTGCTGAAATACCAACAACAACACATACATCAAGCACTGCTCACTTCTGCTAACTCAATGAAGAGGAAATCAGACCAGAACATGACTGCATTGAGTTGCATGTTTCAAATCAAGGCCTGCATCATGTACATCCAATACAAGATTTAGTATTTGCAAGGTACCAGAAAAATAACTAGGATTTTTGTAAATATTTTTAAGGCAAACTGTTAACTAAATCCTGTGCATCTTATCTGATTATTTCTGTTCATCATGCCCACTGATCTCCTAACCTTAAATAAATAGCTTCAATTCAGTCAGCAGGGGGCAGTAAAGTCACATTCAGATCCCTTATTTATTGTACAGTAGTGGCTATAAGTGATGTCCGGCCAAGGAAAATTGTCATTTTCACCCTTTATTGAAATATTATTTAAAAAATGTATAAAGATGTTGTAAGCATATTGCATAGTTGTGCTTGGAGTCAATTGTTTTATTTGTGAAAACACAATGAAACATGCCAACATCATTTTTGGCCTGGCTATCATACAAAAAAAGTTATGAACACATAAAGAGAGATACATACAAACACAAGAGAGAACCAACAAGATATTAATAATCATTATGATGTAGTCAATGTATGGCTTTTCCTGTGCTTTTTATTTGGGGTTGGTAAAATAAAATCTTTAGCTGTAGTTTGCCCTTTTTTACCAAACAATTTTTTCAGATAAATATCTTAAGGTTTAGTATTTTTTTCTTCTCTCATATTTAAAAATATATAATAATAAAAATAATAATAATTTTATATATATATATATATATATATATATATATATATATATATATAAATAAATAAGTGGACATATTTAAGCATCAAAACAAATGATTAATCTCTTTATTAATCTCTTTAATATTTAGTGTTCAATTATTTACTTGTGTCAAGTAGCCACTACATAACTATGCAGTGGGGTCTTGTGTCACATTGAAGAGGTTTCTGTACACGTGACCAAACGTCCTGTTTTCCTAGGACATGTCCTGTTTTCACATCCTGTCCTGGCCGTCCTGGCTGTTTTTTAATAAACTGATGAAAATGTCCTGGTTTTCATTATTTTTCATTGGGCCATTAAGAAAGAAAAACAGGATAGAGGGGAAGAAGAAAACTAAAGATATAAATATCTTTTGTTAGTTTTTGTAAGTTTGTGAGAGCTATTTTGGTTCAATTTGGAGGTTTTTTTTGTTATTTATCATTTATTTATTTTTCTAATACAGAAGAGACATTATTTATATCATTATTTCATTCATTATATTTGAAACCTGTCATAATAAAACATGTTGAGTAACCTCTGAGATGCCTTTCTGAATTTGTGTCTTTGGTTATAGATAGTATTTTGTAATGTAACAATTTTCTATCCATAAAGTGGAGGCATAGCCTACTATAAATGTATTGAAATTAATACGGCATTTTTGAGTAAACTTCGAGTAGCATTTGAGTATCTCATTGCCGGGCCGAGTGTTTTCGGTAATCAAAATATGGTCACCCTGCACTATCCCGTATTCTCGCTGTGCCCCTCTTTCTAAAGCTCTGCGCCCCCAGTTTGTGAACCACTAATCTAATGACACAGATCAAGGTTTTGGCAATGTCCCTCTACTTTAAAGGAAGTGTCTCGTGTCGTGACAACCCCGCAAGTCTTTCGTTCATCTTTGGAACACAAATGAAGATATTTGTTATGATATCTGAGAGATTTCTGTCCCTGCACTGACAGTTCTACTACTTTGACGCTTCAAAAAGTTTATAAAGAGCTTGTTAAACTAATCCATATGAAGTTATCCCAAACAGACATTCTGCTGACTAACTTTTCAACTGCATGTCAACTTATTCTACTGACACCTATAGTCTAAAGTTGACCGCTGTAATGAAGTTGAACCCACAAGTGTTCAAATGTTCTTGTTATATACTGTATATGTAAACCTGGTTTTATTGCGAAGAATGTATTTGAGTGCGCAGACAACCATTACGAAGAAACAATAGCCAGGACATAACTTTGCACCCAGGCGTAAAACTACACCCAGAGAAGAATTACTGCTTTCTAGGAAACACAAACAGCAACTCCGTAGACTCTTCAATTATGAATGAGATCATTTTACCACTGTCGTAGTACACACTCACAATGAGCACAAAAAACCTTGACAGGAGATAGAGACCAGACGAGATGAGCTGAAAAGAGACTAGATGAGGAGAGATGAGAGATATGATGGAACAAGAGAAGAGACAAGAAATGACGAGGAAACAAACGAGACAACATTGGAGAGGAGACAGCCTCGCAAGAGACTAGATGAAATGAGAAAAGAGGATTAGACTGTATGAGAGAGACAAGAGACAAGATGAGACAAGAAATAAAAAGAGAAGAGACAAGATGAGACAAGTAAAGTTAAATAAGAGACTGTATGAGAACAGAAAAAAAAGAGAAAGGAGGTCAGAAATGAGAATAAAAATATACGGGAGAGATGCGAGAGACGAGGGATGAGGAGAGAGAAGGGGCCATTTCAGACACGAGATGAGAAAATAAACTAGGGGATGAGAAAAGACACTATATAACACAGACACAAAAGACGGGATGAGGAAAAAGTAGACGAGAAGAGAAGAGATGAGAAAGGCAAAAGAGGCTAGATGACAAGAGACAGGATGAGAAGAACAGAAGAAACGTCAAGAAGTGACTACAAGAGAACACACGAGACAAGAATGGAAAAGACGAGAATAAACAAAAAGAGGTGAAAAGAGACACGCTGAGATGAGACTAGATGTAATCAGAGAGAAGAAGAGATTACACAATAGAAGACAATGAGAAGACAAACTATGAAATGAGAAGAGACAAAAGGGCCAAGATAAGACAAAAAGACAAGAAAATGAGAAACATGACATGCAAAAGAGACCAGAGATGAAGAGAAGAGAAAGAGACCAGAGATGAAGAGAAGTGAAAGAGACCAGATATGAAGAGAAGAGAAAGAGACCAGAGATGAAGAGAAGAGAAAGAGACCAGAGATGAAGAGAAGAGACCAGAGATGAAGAGAAGAGACCAGAGATGAAGAGAAGAGAAGGAGACCAGAGATGAAGAGAAGAGACCAGAGATGAAGAGAAGAGAAGGAGACCAGAGATGAAGAGAAGAGAAGGAGACCAGAGATGAAGAGAAGAGAAGGAGACCAGCGATGAAGAGAAGAGAAGGAGACCAGAGATGAAGAGAAGAGAAGGAGACCAGAGATGAAGAGAAGAGAAGGAGACCAGAGATGAAGAGAAGAGAAGGAGACCAGAGATGAAGAGAAGAGACCAGAGATGAAGAGAAGAGACCAGAGATGAAGAGACCAGAGATGAAGAGACCAGAGATGAAGTGGAGAGACCAGAGATGAAGAGAAGAGAAGGAGACCAGAGATGAAGAGAAGAGACCAGAGATGAAGAGAAGAGAAGGAGTCCAGAGATGAAGAGAAGAGAAGGAGACCAGAGATGAAGAGAAGAGACCAGAGATGAAGAGAAGGAGACCAGCGATGAAGAGAAGAGAAGGAGACCAGAGATGAAGAGAAGAGAAGGAGACCAGAGATGAAGAGAAGAGAAGGAGACCAGAGATGAAGAGAAGAGACCAGAGATGAAGAGAAGAGAAGGAGACCAGAGATGAAGAGAAGAGAAGGAGACCAGCGATGAAGAGAAGAGAAGGAGACCAGAGATGAAGAGAAGAGAAGGAGACCAGAGATGAAGAGAAGAGAAGGAGACCAGAGATGAAGAGAAGAGACCAGAGATGAAGAGAAGAGAAGAGACCAGAGATGAAGAGAAGAGAAGGAGACCAGAGATGAAGAGAAGAGAAGGAGACCAGAGATGAAGAGAAGAGACCAGAGATGAAGAGACCAGAGATGAAGAGAAGAGAAGGAGACCAGAGATGAAGAGAAGAGACCAGAGATGAAGAGACCAGAGATGAAGAGAAGAGAAGGAGACCAGAGATGAAGAGAAGAGACCAGAGATGAAGAGACCAGAGATGAAGAGAAGACATTTTTTTTGAGAAGACCAATAAGAGCAACGAGATGAAGCTAGATAAAATGAGACGAGATTAAAGGGACAAGAAGACAGACGCAGTTCTAACACACATCCACTGACACAATGAGCGATTGCAGATCCGTGAGCATGTGCTGCAGGAGACCTCACATCTCACGTCTCCAACATCATGTCATCAAGAGACTTCTGGCACATTCATTCTGTGTGAATCTTCAAAAACACTTCGGCTGTAAAACATGTACAAACATTTAAAAGACGTCACACGGCCATGAACTCCTCACACATGACATCTCCCCATGAGGTCAACCGTTAATGATGAGGTTTTGACTTCTAATCTCTGATATTCCATCAGAGTCAGCAGCTTCTACATAAACACACAAAGACAGCTGGATACAATTGTGTTGCTAAAACAAAACCAGCATGACCACGTGTAATTGCCTAGTGGACTTATATTATAATCATGTATGCCAAACTATACGTGCACAAAAATAAAACAGCTATTTCAAACGTTGCTTAATGTGATGCTGTATGAGAGATACATGTACACATGCGTATGAGCCGGGCATAAAGATAGAAGCTCATGTTTTATGTGGATCTGATCTTGTCGTGGTCAGCAAATTCAGGATTGACCCAAATCCACAGTCGTAAGCTCCCATCATTCAAGAGCTGGAAGGAGAGGTGGTGAAAGATGAGTCATTTAATTACTGCACTTTATTATAGGCTCCATATTTCCTGGAACTCATTAAATGGGCTTGATTTGCCCAAGCACAAAGACTAAAGTTCTGATCACTAAAGGGTGTTCAGTTTCATGTAATAATCAGTTCTGGTAATTTCTTACAACGTGGCACGTAAGTGAATCTAACGGCTAATTTAAGATCAGGGCTTCTAAATAATTGACGAGACAAGACCTCCACAATAGAGAAGTGCTAAATGACTAAGCAGAAAGGCCAGTTAAAGCACTTGAAATGTCATATATTCGGTTTCTATCGCCTATTTTTCTCTGAATTCCACTTCTAATGTTAGTTAAGGCTTATTAAAACAAAACAAAAATTGTATTTTCCACATAAACACAAACACCCTTGACTTTTTTTAAGATGTGATTAATTTCCGTGATTTTCCAGGCAGGAATTTATTTTCTCTAACTGTGGGAACCCTGCGGATTAAATCTGCATTCAGTACAAAACAGCAATATCCTGTTTTTCATGAGTCACCTTTAAATAAGAGTATCTCCTGATCTGAGAAGAGTGTTCCTGCTGATAGCTGGGAAAGCTAAAGAGGACTAAAGAAACACCCATTCATTTACTTCCACCTCATGGCCAAGAGTATATGGACTTCTAATGAATGGGTTTGGCTGTTCCAGTAATTCTAGTGAAGACAGACGTAGCTTTAGCACCACACAATGCCCTTCTAGAGAATTATCATCAAGTGCGTTTCTCTAGAACAAACTCAATGTGGCAATCCAGAAAAAGGTTGTACAGGAAGACCAAAGTCCATCAGTCCTAGTCGATTATTCAAATCTGCATGTATAGTCATTTATCATATTGAAAGCACAACTTTATATGGTCATAAGTCATGGGACGTGGAAGCAGAAAACGAGCAGGAGGCAGAAACAGAATGAGGATGTCTGCAGGCCACAGAGCCAACGGCAGCTTGGCCACAGACTACAACTGGGAAAATGCCTGACACACTTGCACGCAAACCGGCACAGAAACAATGTGTGACCAACTCGTCACACAACATTTTCTCCTAAATCAAAGCTCAAGTGCAGTGTCATCGAACCTCTCTCTCGCTGTGAATGTTGTTTTCTTTAGCTTTTTTATAAATTGTAGCACTTCTTTCTGCCCACAGGTAGAAACATGTAGAATGAGGGTGAGATTGTGCTTAGGTTTCAGTACCAGTCGGTGTGAAATGACAGACAAAGAGTTATGATGATTCAGAGAGGCGTACTTTGTTAATACGATGGAGACGGCGTCGTTTAGGATGCTCTCCCCGAACACCAGCATATTGAGCACCGGATCCACATTCAGAGCATTAAAGATGGCGATAGTGGCGACGGGATCCACAGCGGAGATCAGAGAACCAAACGCAAAACTAGGGAGAAGAACAACAGAGAAAAACCATGAAGACATGAACGTACACGCCAAAGCCTTTGCTCAATAGATGGTTTTCTCACCTGTCCGTCATTGTCATCTTGTAAATAACATCAGCCTATTCAAGAAACACATCCAAACATAACAGTCATTGAGAATTCAGGCCAAAGGAACGGTTAAGGTGTGCCAACTAGTCTAACTAGATAGACCTCTTACTGAACCTGCGATCACTTATATGTCTGCTTACTATACATGTAAACTGCTGATGTCTATAAAAACAAAAAATACCTGTCCCAGGAAATAGATCCCCCCTCCCACGATGAAGGCTGAAATCGCTGTTCCAAAGACGGCAAATAATGTGATTGAGCCGATGTTTTGGAAAAAATTACCCTGTGGAATAAAAACTTGTCTGTTTATATCCGTTTATAGACCTATAACAGTCTCTGAATCCAGACTCAAAAGTTGACTGCTTGAGGACAACCAATACTAACATATTCATTAAAGAAGGTTTGCTACTCTATACAACTTTTAATATTTATTATTATTATTAAAGCAATAAACCGCCTGCATCACATGGCTTATTGTTTCCTTCAAACTTCTATATTAGACTTTGGGTCTCACCGTTACAATATATCATTTGTAAGGACAAGTCTTCACACACATGGCTAAAGGCAGTTTGACAAAGCTTAAATACACTAAACACGCTTGGTTTTCAGACTTGCAGTGGGATTCAGGCACTGCTCTGAGCAATTCTGTTCACTCGGTGGAGGATTCAATCTAACTAGAAACTACTGAGTTTGGATCTTTTAGACAGATTCAATTCGTGTGCTTAAAGCATAGTGCTGACATATTTTACAACAACTTATTCATGGCTCTTTTTTGAAAATGAATAATATCACTGTAATATTTACCTTATGTAATGAGTATCCAGACTCAAAAATGATTGGCGGTAAAAGTAATAGGAAGAACATATTGGGACGAAACATCTCCTCTTCCTGTAAAAAGAAAGAAAGAAAGATGTATACTTGAACATACAGACATTTTATTGCATGGATACTGCTCATATGAATACTGTTATTATTAATAGTAGGTTAGTTAAGCATTTCAAGCATTTCGGTCTAATATAATATACGTTTTCTTATAATTAAAACAAATTATTAAACTACTTTTTTAGATGAAACTCCATTTTCTTTTTTAGATAATTTTTTATATAAATTATATAATAAAGATGATTTATTTTCTTTGTAATACCAATGTAATGTAAGACACTCTGTTACTGTTGTAAATTAGATTGTTTATAAACTCACTTCCCTTGGCAACACACACACACACACACACACACACACACACACAATGTCAGTGACTGAGTGTGTTTGCGAGCATATGCGTATATTTATGTGTGCAAGTAAACATGTACATTTGACGGGAGTGCAAAGCAGAATAGTGTTGATCCTGATAATGATGCCATATGTCCAGAAATGTACAAAGATCCCCTTCACGGATGTAATCGCCAGCCCATCACGTATCATCCCTTCCACACGGTCAATCTTCAAGTTCCTGTGTAGGGAGGCCTCGCTCCATCACATTCCCGAATGAACCGGGCAATCACTGGGGGATGACAGCTACATGTTGGGTCATGAACGTTTAGAGAAATTCGTGGGACCGTTTTGACAACGGCAGAGAAATATGAGAGGAATTTGGAACTGTGTAGGAGTTAAAACATGAACCTTGCATGAGAGTTTTTAGTAGATGTTGCAACAATCAGGGATTAACGCAGCATTTCTTCTGCTGAAATCTCACAGTTTTTGTTGCAACTGTGGCAACTCTTTTAGACATGATACGCAAGTATGCAAATGCAAACACACTAAACGTAAGCTTGAGCTGATAAAAATGGTCAGAATGTGTTTCGTAATTGAGGAAGTATTAACTTGCATTATCAGATTTGTCGCAAGGGCTGCTAAGGTTGGCCATTATTGTAAACCAGGTGGGGGTTTTTTACCGTTCCTTGAGCCCAAAGCAGAGGTGTCAAAAGTATTCACATTCATTACTCAGGTAGAAGTATAGATTCTAGGGTTTAAAAAGACTTCTGTAGAAGTTGAAGTATCAACTCAAGCTTTTTACTCAAGTAAAAGTACAGGTTTCAAAACTACTTAAAGTATAAAAGTAAAAGTAATGTAAGGGAAAAAAAATGCCATTAAGGACAAAAGCTTAGGCCGCGCCACAGGGGCCTATAGTGCACTCCCACACCTCAAAAAATATATATATATATTTTTCTAAAGGCCATAATGACTATAATGCTATATTAAAATGTTAATGTTGAAAAATTTGGGATGCACTAGGCTAGCTGTTTCAGCCGCATATATGTCCATTGAAAATGAACGCATTTTAATACAATGCAAATACATTAAAGAACCATATATGTGTACTACTGAGCATTAACGTGTTTCATGGAGCGGAAGATATGATGACTAGTTGCAAAGTATTGTAATGGTGCAAAAAGTTAAACTTCAGGGGCATGTTATCAATAACCTTCATTGGAATATAAATGTACATCCATGCTTAGCTGCAGGAATCTGTGTGACGTGATGTGTGTCGTGTGCAGGTGCGATGGAATGGTCATCATGGCTCCAGTAAAGTATAGATACCCAAAATTTCTACTTACGAAAGGTAACTAAGTATTCGTACTTCGTTACTTGACACCTCTGGCCCAAGACAATCCCAGGATGCATTGCAACAAGCTCTGTGGAAATTATCTTTTTGAAAATGTCATTCTGAAATTTAACTAAAACATAAAAGCAGTTCCATCCAACTGAAAATGAATTATTTCAACCAAGATTTGTCTCATGTTTTTTTGTGCTAAATACTGGATTCTAAACGACGAAGAAATACCACAATTTATCAAGACCTTGAAGCAGATATGAGGGAGAAACTCCCAGAAACGCCTCATATGTGCTGCTCCCAGTATAAGGGGCTTTCCTTGCCCTTAATGCTTGAATAAACACGCCTACATCTCCTTCCATTAATAATAATGGCCAGTGCAGTGGCTGAAATATATATAAACCTACCAACATCCGTTGCTATAATTTCTGGAATGACTTATCGTGACAGGAAAAAGTGACGTTTTACTCGCATACCATCAGTTAATGGAAACGGCGTCATTTCGCAAAAGTTCCCTTTCAAACGGTCACTTCGTATTGTGTAGCTATACGCAGTGGGTAAACTCTCAATTTACTGAAGCCTATAATGTAAAACGTATTTTGCAGCTGCACAGCTACCACAGTGAGCGTCTGGCTCACTCATTGGCTGTGCTGCGGCAACTGGACATCCAATGGCGCGGGCGCATTACGCCCCATGTCATTACACGTCAGAGCCCGCCAAGGGGCCTTAGCCTATAATAGTCCCCGAAAAACACCATTATAGCAGATTTCACTCCTTCAGCGACAACATCACTTATCTGAAGCCTTGCAAGGCTTGCAAGCTTTACACCTTGACGTGTAAACTTTGAAAAAAGAGCCCGCCAAGGGGCCTTAGCCTATAATTAGCCATTATAGCAAGTTTAAACAACTGACGCTACAACTTGCCAGGTTACTATAGTGCGGCCGGCTACGCAATACTCGTTCTCTACTCTCAGGGAACTGAGGTTACGATAGTAACTGAGTAGTTTTTTATCAACATTTATGCGCAAATCTGTAATGGAAAAATGGCTTGTGAAGCTTTAGGGGTGTTGATGGACATGATCTACTCAACCTATGTTTTGATCATCATTCTGAATCCAAGCTTGATGTAGTCTTTGACAAAAACGAGACTTAAGACGTAAAGAGGGAAAAAGATGCACTCAAAAATCTGTTTGTTTTTTTTGTGCAAAAATCCAGCTAATTTCAAGCACAAAACATGTACATCACGAGGCAGAAAATACCCATACTTCAGCACTTTATTAGAAATGGGGCTCAGGAACGTTGTGTCAAGACACATGATTACATGTACATCGGGTGCAAAGCCTTATTTCTGGACTCAGAGCATATGGGGAGACGGTTAAAGGTGCTTTGAGTCCATCTGTAGCAGTGACAAGAGAACAGCATGGCGTAGCTTAAGGAGGACAAGCTGCTGGCAAGAACTAGAATGCAATTTTGAGGCTAGCCTCAATCAATCAATCGATCATGTTTATTACAAACTCAGTTCATTTCATCTCATCTTTAAACTAATAGTCGGCTTACTGATTCTTGCAAAATTAGACCAAACATGTCACACAACCTTTCTTTAGTTCGTAAAATAGCAACATTTCTACTTTGAAATGGGTCAGAGATGATCATTAGTATGTTCTTAACACAAGTGTACCATTTCACTTGATTTACTCTATATCAATGTCATTACGGAAGGGACAAAAAAATAGATCTGTGCATTAAGTCCTGGAGTGTAAATGCAGACTAATAGGCGATTGTAACGGTTGTTTTATTTAAGTCCTTAGTTCCCTTTTCTGGGTTCAGAGTCATCAGTGTAGTAAATGTTGTTATGTGGTTATGTATTCTCCTAGCTCCTGACTCTTCCTGTGTTTTTGCAATGGTACTGAAAATGGTAGTGAGAATCGTGAAATTTTGGTATTGGGGCTGACTACTGAAATGTTGGTTTTGTGAAAACCCTACTTCATATATAATATAATATTTATAAACCTTAAGGAAAAAATAAATTTTAATATATATATCTTTCAATGAAATATTACTACTATGCCCTGGAAGAAGATTATTTAAAAACTATAACTGTGAATTCAATTTCAGAACGGTGTCTCTACTCAAATGTCAACACTAGGGGTGTGACGAGATCTCGCAAGATTAAAATGTGAGGAGATTTCTCGTTGAGTGAAAAGCCGTCTCGAGATATCGCCACGACGGAGCGTGAGGGTGAAATTAGTGTAGAATATGCCACCGCTACATTCACATTTCATTATGGTGTACAACGCAGCACCGCCTCCACTGTCGTTTTGCTGTTTTTATAAAAATAAAAACCATTGTAAACTATTATAAACGTCTGTAGCTCTTAGCTCTTAGCTCTGGTCTCTGTTTGCACTTTGAATATTGAGAGAGTACTTTGATTATGGTTGCACTTATTGTTTGCAATTAATAAGACTTATATTATTTTTGTAATTTATGCTGTTTTTATTTCCATGTTCAATTTGTTTTGAATGAAGGAGTTGAATTAGGAGGTCACACACAGCCTCAATCAGAAGTTCTGGAAGCTCATAAATGTACAGTAACGTCTGAAGAGACTCAAAAAAGGTTGTGGCAAAACCTTTTACAGTGCTTGTATATTGTTGTCTTTAAATGCATAATTAATACTCAGAAAGTAGAACTGAAATGACAAGATTATTAGTTAAAACATTTCACCTGCAAATGCAACTGCTGACATTGAGGATTTCTATAAAATATTGTGCAAAAATCTTGTCTCGTCTCGTGAACCCAATCTTGTGTCTCATCACACCCCTCGTCAACACTGTCAGATATGTATTAATAAGAAAAGAAAAACAATTGTCGTGTCTGCGTCACAACTAAAACATGTCAACAGCGTTGTTTAAAGAGCTTGTTAAATAATTTCCCTCATTTTACCATTCAGAAGTTTAGGGTCGCTAAGATTTTCAAATGTGTTTGGAATCAATCACTTCTGCTCACCGAGGCTGCATTTATTTGATAAAAAATACAGTTATATTGTGAAGTATTATATTTCAAATAACCATTTTCTATAGCCTGTGATGCAAAGAAAAAAATTCTTCATCACTACTCCAGTCTTCAGTATCACATGATCCTTCAGAAATCATGATGATTTGATAATCAATAAACATTTCCGATTATAATCCATTTTGAAAACAGTTTCATGATAAAAACCCACCCAGAGAAGAGAGCTCGCACCTGAACATTTAAAGCACAACTGTGTGAAGGTGCCCTAAGAAAAGCGCTTTACTCAGGTCAGATCAACCAACAAAACTGCCAAATATTCAAAGGTCTTCCAAAACTACATATATTTAAGATGGTTACATGAATAATCAATTTTGAAAATATTTTATGTGCTTTCTAGAAACATGTTTTATGCCACATCTCACGAATCCGTGGTCTAAAAACGCAGAAAAGAGTTGAAGCAAAGTTTAGAACGAATGAAGTAGAGACGCTCCAGTTGAGCCATTCATCCAGAGGGTTTATGGTTACCAAAACACAGCGAGAACTGAGGGGCCCTCTTGACCTTTAGACTTCCTGAAACAAAATGAAGCTCTGTACTCACAGATCCTGGCATCACCTCACATCCCAGACAAAAATGTTAATTAAGGCCAGAGAACGAGATGAAAAGGTGGAGAGAGGAAGAGAAAAGAGAGGCAGACATGGAAGCAAATGCTAGACAGACAGACAGAGAGAGAGAGAGAGAGAGAGAGAGAGAGAGAGAGAGAGAGAGAGAGAGAGAGAGAGAGAGAGAGAGAGAGAGAGAGAGAGACTTTGTGAAGCCCGAGAGAATGAAACAGGAGACAGGAAGAGAGTCAAAATATGAGAAGAGGAAGGAAAAGAGGGAAGTGCAGGAGAGAAACATATATGGTGCATGGAATGGTTTCCTCTGCTCTCAAAACCTCTACAATGAATGCTTCAACTAAACTATTCATTACTCCAGTCTTCAGAGTCACATGATCCTTCAGAAAGCATTCTAATATACTAACTTGCTGATCAAGAAACATTTCTGATTATGATTGTTGAAAACAGGTTTGCGGATTAAAGGAATAGTACAGCCAGTGTCCTGATTATTAACTCACACACAGGCCATCCAATATGTACTTGACTTTCTTTCCTCAGCCGAAGAGAAATTTAAGCGTTGGAGGAAAACATTCCAGGATTTTTCTCCATCTAAAGCAAGAGAATGTTACCCAACATTAGACCCTTTTTGACAGTCAAAAATCCATATTTAGTTAGCTTCAAAGGGCTCCACACGACCTGAGCCGACAAATAAGGGTCTAGCAAAACGGTCAGTCATATATATATATATATATATATATATATATATATATATATATATATATATATATATATATATATATATATATAAACTTTTTAACCACAAATGCTCGCTTAGGCTTGCTCTGAGAAGAATTGTTTACAAGGAGTGTGTGGATAATCAGGAAAAGAGTGAATAAGTAATCAGGACATTTTCAATTTTGGCTGAACTATTACTTTAATGTTTTTGCGGAAACCGTGATCCTTTTTTTCAGGAGATTGTGATGAATCGAAACTTTTAAATAACATTATTTGAAACAGAATTTTATGTAGCAATGTAAACACCTTTACTGTTCATTTTGATACATTTATTGCATCCTAAAATATCAATTTATTTCAAACAGTAAAAAATGTAAATCTTCCTGACCAAGCTTTGAAAAGTAGTGTACTTGAGCAAAACTTTGAGAAATTTCAACCAAATCTCAGTAAGAAAGGTAGAGTATGTAGTCGAGTAATGAGACAGTCGCCGCTAAAAGGAGTAGTTCACTTTTTAAAAAAATTTTGCTGATAATTTACTCACCCCCATGTCATCCAAGATGTCTGTCTTTCTTTCTTCAGTCGAAAATAAATTAAGGTTTTTGATGAAAACATTCCAGGATTTTTCTGCATATAATGGACTTCATTGGGTACCAAATGGTCCAAGGTCCAAATGACAGTTTCAGTGCAGCTTCAAATTGCTTTAAACAACACCAGACGATGCATAAGGGTCTTATCTAGCGAAACGATCGGTCATTTAAAAAATAAATAAGTTTAAGTTTTATAAGCACAAACACTCGCCTTGCTCTGATCTGTGATGCGTGTTCGTGACGTCATGTAATACGTAATTACGTTGAAAAGGTCACGCTTGACGTATGTGGAAGTACCGAGTCAGTGTTTACAAGTTGAACGTGCAAACAAAGTCAAACGCCGTTTTCAAAAAAAGGAAATTGAAAGGTAAAACAACGATGTCGGGCGATTTTGAACTTTTTCGCCCTGCCCTACCTTTTTGAACCGGAATACACATACGTCAAGCGTGACCTTTTCAACGTAATTGCGTATTACGTGACGTTACAAACGTGCATCACAGAACAGAGCAAGGCGAGCATTTGTGCTTATAAAACGTAAACTTTATTTATTTTTGAAATGACCGATCTTTTCGCAAGATAAGACCTTATTCATCGTCTGGTGTCGTTTGAAGCCCTTTGAAGCTGCACTGAAACTGTCATTTGGACCTTGGACCGTTTGGGTCCCATTGAAGTCCATTATATGGAGAAAAATCCTAGAATGTTTTCATAAAAAACCTTCATTTCTTTTCGACTGAACAAAGAAAGACATGGACATCTTGGATGAGATGGGGGTGGGTAAATTATCAGCAAAAGTTTTTTAAAAAGTGAACTACTCCTTTAATGAAATTCCCAATTGGTCAAAAGACCCGGCTGACAACATGTTACTGGATTACTAAACACTAATGTTAGTACCAGTTGCAAACATAGCAAAATAAAACCGAAGTGATGGTGAGAGGACCATACCTTCCAGTTGGCCAACTGCAGAGACTCAATGATCTTGATAAACGCTCCCATCAGAATCCCTGGAAAAGAAACGCCAAATATATTGTGTACAATTAATATCAGTTCAACTCCTGTCAAACTACCCTTTTTCAAGACGTAATTGCCTGCAATATGAATTAACAAAAGAATAGGTTGGACCAAATAAGAGGAACAATATTTTTTAGTTCACCCAAAAATGAAAATGCTATTATTACATAATTATTTTACCATTATGTCATTCCTAAACAAATCTTTCTTCTGTGGAACATAAAAGTTGCATCCCAAATGACACACTATGCACTAATGCAGCATGTACTCAACCGTGTAGTGCATGAACTTTATAAGCTTATTCTGTCTTCAGTAAAAACACTATTCCTCACACTATTTACACTACAAAACAGCATAATATAGTGCATGAGTACGTGAATTGGGACACAACTTCAGAGTTTTTTCTTTCCATACAACAGATCTTAGTCAGGCTAGTGCCATATTACATTTTTGTCAGAATTGAAGACAAGGCTGTGACTGACAGAAGGTCAGTGTGTCCAATGGACTATACTGGGGTTTAACAAGATGCCAAATGTTCAGCTCTATCGTTCCACAAACTTTCAGCAAACTTGAGTTGACACGTCTATCCCTTACAGGTCTATGGCAGTCATGACTGAAAAATCTTCCACTGGAATAACATGAGGGTGAGTGAATGAAGAGAGAATTTAGATATTTGGGTGAACTATCGTTTTAAATGTTTGATGAGCCACTGTCTTTTGCATGCTAAGAGGAACTGATGAATCCCCATGTAATCTTGCAGGAACTACATTTCATATTTTACATTGTGAAACAGGACAACCGTTTCACACCGTACACACACACACACACACACTCCTGACCTGATGACATTCATTATTGATCAGTTCATTGATTGTTCTTACAACAGAGTGATCTGATATCTAAGACACATTGCTTAGTCACATGCAACAGGAACATATTCGTCTGTTTCGTTTTTCTATCATTATGACTGACCCAATTGCTTCGACCGATATTGAAGAGAAAAGAATGAGATCATGAAGACACATACCCAGCGAGACAACAGCCACACTCTCCGGCAGAAAGTGCAGCTTGAATTTGATCAGCAGGTGCACCAGTATAATACAGATACCTGAGGGGGAAACATCAATCAATAAAACTCACACACACAAACAATAGTTACTACAGTTATAGTTACTGCAATAACACAGTGATATCTTGGTATCAGCACCACAGTCATCAAGCCGAGAAAATTTAAGACATGAAATTCATTCATCCTTGTTTTGCAATAACAAGTATTTAGGGCACTAAAATAATTATCTTAAAATTCTAAGTAAATGTAGGTAAATATATAGGAATAAGCATACACATAAGCAAAAATACACAATCCAATGAGATATTGGGATCAATAAAAAGTTCCAGTAAGACTTTTATTGAGTAAAGATGCGGTTCTATTCACCAGAGAATGCATTGTGTGTCCACAAATATATTCATCAGCGCAACTGTTTTCAACACTGATGATAATCAGAAATGTTTCTTGAGCATCAGATTATTATATTATAATGATTTCTGAAGGATCATGTGACACTGAAGACTGGAGTAATGATGCTGAAAATACAGCTTTGATCACAGGAATAAATAACATTATACTATATATTCAAATACAAACAGATGTTTTAATTTGTAATAATATTTCACAATTTTACTGTTTTTACTGTATTTTGGATCAAATAAAATAACTATTTTTATATAGCACCTTTAAAGCAGCTTCTCAAGGCGCTTTACATAATAGAACGGGGAAAAAAACAGAAGTCAAATAAAAGCTAAACTAAAAAAAAATGTGTTTTTAAATGAGATTTAAAACTACTTAGAGTCTGTGCATCTCTGATATTTGGAGGGAGTGCATTCCAAAGCCTAGGAGCGTAAGAGTCTGTGGGACTACCAATAGACCAGCTTGTAAGGAGCGTAAGTGCCGCTTTGGTGTATACAAAGTTAAAAGTGCAGACAGATACTGAGGTGCCAGACCATGCAGATGTGAGCATGAGTATTTTAAAATCAACCCGGAACCTGACCGGGAGCCAGTGCAAAGACTTTAAAATTGGTGTAATATGCTCAATTTTCCTGAATCCAGTCAGGATCCTTGCAGCTGAATTTTGCACATATTGCAGTTTGTTAAGCATGTTTTTTAGGAACCCCAGCAAGAAGTGCATTGCAATAGTCAAAGCGGGAAAAAACAAAAGGTATTAATAAGGCTTTCAGTCACAGAGAGGGATAACAGAGCGGAGACTAGAAATGTTTCTGAGATGAAAAAAGGAGTTTTTAACAGTGTACCGCACATGAGAGTCAAAGGACAAACTAGAATCAAATATGACTCCTACGTTTTTTAATTAAGTTTGTGCCTCCAAATCAGAACCATCTACGTTTAAAATTGAGCCAGCTTTACGAAGCTGATGAGAGGTGACAATAAGCAAGACCTCAGTCTTATCACTATTAAGACACAAAACATTGTGGGACATCCATGTTTTTATCTCAGAAATACAATATGTTAAAAAAGGAACATCCAAAATTTGACAAGGCTTAGAGTGAATATAAATCTGAGTGTCATCTGCATAATTAAGCCCAAGTAATCTTAGAAGCTACCCAAGTGGAAATATGTAAATGCTAAAAAGTAGGGGGCCTAAAATTGAACCTTGAGGAACACCCGTACAGACAGAGCTGATCTCAGACCTGAAACCACTCATACAGACAAACTGTTGACGATCAGAGAGGTAAGATCTAAACCAGGTTAGAACAGTCTCAGAAACACCAAAGACAGTTTCCAGATGGTTGAGTAAAAGATTGTGATTGACAGTATCAAAAGCGGCACTAAGATCAAGAAGGATAAGAATAAAAAGAGAACCAGAGTCTGAGGCTATTAACAGATCATTTGTGACCTTGACCAAGGCTGTCTCAGTACTATGAAATTTTCGAAAACCATACTTATTATTACAAAAAAGATTATTTACTGTGAGATGACTGTGTAGCTGCAAAGCCAAAACACGTTCTAGAGTTTTTGCAAGAAACTGAAGATTTTAGCCTGGCAAGCCAGACCTACATCAAGATGTTAGGTCCGGGAACTCACAACTGGCATACCTCAATCCGAGGGGCGGGATAAACGATTGTCTTTCAACCAACCAGAGCAACGAATGGCTGTGGCTGAGTGAGTCCCATCTTTTTTTTACCCCAAACGGAGCTAGTTGATATATTAAACTTTTGCCGTATCTGGTCATCAAAACTCCAAACACTTCTTCCTTTTTTAAGAATGACTTAAGTGACGTTCTCTTAACTCCTAGTCCTCCAGAGTCGCGGTCAAAGCCGATTCGAAAGACCGCTGTTCGTCAGCAGCATCTTCTTTGTTTTCAAGTAGCAGGGGAATCACTAGTGATGTATGTCTCCAAATCACCTATGGAAAACGCGGAACCATCACAACTCTGCCGTCATTACGTTAAACCCGCCCACCAACTCTATACACGATGTTATTGGCCTGACCAGAGTTTGGTTTTTCCAGCTCGAAAGCCAACAGAGAGTTGCTAGACCACACTGGCTGCAAAATAATTTTTGCTGCCGATAGGGTGCGTCTAGATTTCTAGGCTAGGAAGATTTGATATAGGGACGATAATTATTTAAGTTTTCCAAATCTCCATCATGCTTCTTAGGAACCGGTGTTACAACAGCCGTTTTCAATGCTGCTGGGACAACCCCAGTACGCAAAGATTCATTAATAATGTCAACAGCTGGGCACAGTAAGTCCAAACAAGATTTAAACAAGCTTGTGGGGAGGGGGTCAAGTAGGCAAGTGGTAACTTTCATATGTGATACCTTCCTAGTTAGCAGCTCAGAGTCGATTTCAGAAAAGGTAGAAAAGGATGTAACAGAAACTAGACAAGCATAGTGCAGAAGCGGAAGCAGGTATTACATTAATAATTTTATAAACATTGTCAATTTTAGAGCTAAAGAAATTAAGAAAATCATTACACAACTGATTTGAGACAGGCAGAGAAGAATGAACATTAACTTTGAGAAGTCTGTTTATAGTATGAGAGAGATGCCTAGGATTACTTTGATTGTTATCTATAATCTGAGAAAAATAAAGAGATCTGGCAGACTCAATTGCAGATCTATATTCCCCCAGGTGGTCTTTCCAAGCTTGATAAAATACATTCAGGCCTGACTTCAAGGGAGCAAAATAATTTTAATTAGAGGCAAGAACAGTATTCAAGTGTAAAACCTAATATTCAGGAGCTGACGGAAGACCACTAAGAGAGGAGACAACAGTTTGCAAAATGTGATGGCTTGATTGATTTCCATTTACGGAAATTAACAGTGTGTGAGGAAGATATACAAGGAAGAGGCAGTTCCAGGTTAAAAAAAAGATTGCCAGATGATCAGAGAGACCAATATCAACCGAGGACAACTGTGACACAATTGCATCGCTTGCAATCACAAGATCTAGTGTATGACCTTTGTTATGAGTTAGGCTGCGAATAAACTGTTTAAGATTAAAACAGTCCAATAAAAATAGGAAGTCCTTTGTCATTACACAGTCATTTTGGTCAATGTGTATGTTGAAGTCCCCTAGAATGAGGATTCTCTTAAATTTATAATACAATATTGACAACAAGTCAGCAAACTCAGACATAAAAGCTTAATTTGCCTTTGGTGATCGATAGACAGTAGCGATGGTGATTGCCTTTGGAGCAGAAATATTCAAAACAAGGCATTCAAATGATGAAAACGGTGGTACACACACACACAACACTGATGTTAGTTTGCTGATTATAAACCACGATAATTCCCCCACCTCGACAGTAAGTCGCGGGAGGTCAAACAGTCCATACCCCTCAGGAGTGATCTGGTTGAAGAGGTGACTGTCGTTTTGTTTATGCCATGTTTCAGTTAAAAACAATAAGTCCAGTTTTCGCTCTGCGATGATATCCGATAAAAGCAGGGCTTTATTGTTTACTGAGCGTGCATTGAACAACGCCGCATTTACGGGGCTCTGGTACACCACAGAAGGCAACTCCGATCGAACGATCGAAGATAAATTGCTCAGGACTGCACCAGTATGAGACGCTCTTTTAGCCTGTCGCCAATTTATAGGCACACAGATGTTATTAGAGAAAGAAAGGCCATAACTGCGTCGAAAACTCTGAAGTAAGTGCCGTCTTTGTCTCACCAGACCAGCAATACGACAGCTTTCATAAGTATAATTTTGTAGATAGAAGTTTTGTTTTAAGTTCAGCAACTGGTGTGCGTTGTACCTTAAAGCCATGCTTCGTGAGTCCAGGACCGCAACAGTCCTGTAAGAGCCATAAGTCACATTTCTTTATATAGATGTGGGATAAATAATTGTGTGCATTAAGCAATCAATAAATAATTAGGAGTAAATAATTTTATATGTGTAATATAATATTTTGTATTAACAATGATGTCATTTCCGGCAATGACGGATAGTTTTTTCTTGCGATGCAAAGTTGGAGCGATACAGTTTTTTGACCGTGTAACATTTTCCAGTTAATTTTGTAATTAAACTTGACAGAAAAAGAGTTGCTGGAGTACGGTATGTTATTTGAGTAGAAATCACGCTCACCTAAACATGAAGAAGCAACAAAGATGAATGTCTGAATTCAGAATTCAAGTCTCAAAGCAGCGATAGTTCAAAGTAAGGCCCCAGGGTAAACTCCTCCAATAAAGCTCCAGAGTCCTCCAGAGAATGCAAGCAGATAAAAACAATTATCCAACGGATGCATAATGAAGACATTATGAACGAATTCAAGGCATGAGTCCTCGTCATACGCAGAGATGGTCAGTATGTAAGACTACACTCGGCAAAATGCACCGAACACACACATTAACACATGACATCACAGGGAGACCCATCGCTACAGAAGGCCGATCCCAAAACATCAACACATAATGTAACCTGAAACCTCTGAGCTTTAAAATGACACAAAACACATGTGAGGAGTTTCACAGTGACATTATCGGTTCGGCGGTGTCAGATGCACAGGCATAACCCTGACGACTAAACAAACACATTCATGTTTAGAGGAAGCGAAGGAACAGCTAAACATAAATGAAAGCCACAAAAATGAAATTAACACTTGCCATCAAATGTGGCAATTCAAGTCACACAAAGGGGAAAAAACTAAATGTATCTTCGGCAGGGGTCAATAAGATATTTAAAAAATATATTGATAGAAGTATTTTAAGTATTTTATGATCACTAATGAATTTATTTCAATTTATATTAGTGCTGCACGATAATTCATATCGCAATCGCAATGTCAAGCCTACGCGATTAAATGACGCGAAATGCTGCGATTTTATGTGAAATAAACAAATTAGGGCTGTTAACGCAATTAACGCAGTATTTTTTTGTCATCCTTCGGCTAGTGTTATATGATCCCGTTCTTATTCGTGCGAATGCTTTAAACCAGAGGTCACCAACCTTTTCAAGCTGAAGATCCCTGATCTCGGCCTTAATGAAAGGCAAGATCTACCTATCGAAGAATAGATAGAAAAAGACAGCCCAGATTGTACTTCCAACTTGAGGCCTTTTATTTAGTATTTTAATTGTATTTGAATTTAATATTCATTAAATGTTCTTTTCTCTTTGTTTTAACTTTAAACTGGATGCCACCATCATATGATCAGATCATATGGCACTGAACTAAAAAAAATAATTAAAAAAATGCCATTTTCAGCAATAAAGTGCTTATTCACTGAAGTTTCTGAAGGTACCCTTAACATTTTATAAATGAACTGAACTAACAAAATTCTCAACCATCTCAATTAAGCTAAGTGCACTTATGTCCCATCTTATGCAAGATAACTTTTCATAATGCCACCAGAAGGCAAAACTGCTGCAGTAATGTTACTCACTCAAGTCAGTGTGATGGCTGTGACTGAATACTGTCTGTGAGCCCTCTGAAGTCTGGCTCATAGCTAGAGACAGGCAGTTTGAGGCAGTCTGTGAGGTGTCTGTCAGTAAGGCGGCTCCTGTATTTTGATTTGATTATTTTCATCTGTGAAAATGCCATTTCACAGAGGTAAATTGATCCAAAGTAGGCACTCACTTTTAGTGCACATGCAGTGAGGAGAGGAAACTTCTCTCTGTTGACAGGTCCCCAAAAGTCACTGTCCCTTGATCTGGCTTTCAGCTCAATGTCATTTTGCAAATCAACCATCTCCATGTCAACTCCACTTGACAAAGAAAATTCTTGCTGGAATTTGGCTGCAACCTGTTCTATATCAATGAGCATGAATGGGTTTTGAAACAAACACAGCAATACATTCCATTTCGTTTAACTCACCAAAACGCATATTGAGCTCTGTTGCAACTTTTTTCAAGTGAGCACAGTATTTCTTGGGGTGAAAAACATCCTTGTCTTTAATGCTCTGTGACATTTTTCCAGGTTGGGAAAGTGTGTTAGCCTCCCGTTTTTAAGATGTGTGATCCAAACACCGAGCTTATACTTAAAAGTATTTACTGCGCTGATCATGTGGGGCAGGTGTCAGTCTTTTCCCTGGAGCTCATTGTTGAGTGCATTCAGCTTTGCGGTCAAGTCTGTGAGAAACACCAGGTCACACAGCCACGCATCATCTAACAGTTCCTTGTGCTCCTCGTTTCTTGCAGACAGAAATGTCTTTATTTCAGGCAGAAAGTCAACAAACCGCTGTAGCACTTTCCCGCGGCTCAACCACCGCACATCAGCATGAAGTAGTAGGTCTCCGTAAGCGGCATCGAGCTCATCCAGTAACGCCTTGAATAAGCGACGCTGAAGTGCTTTTGCTCGTATCGAGTTTATTAATTTGACCAACAATGACATTACGTGAGAGAAGTCCACGACTTTCCATGCCAAGGCCTACTGATGAATGACACAATGATAATTCTTGAAGTCGGGAAAATCAGGGTCATTCCGGCTTTTATGTCGTCTTTGTTTTTGAAATCCTTGAAAATAGTCTCTGCAGTAATGGCCATTGCTTCCTTGAATAATTCGCCATCCATAAAACCCTTTTTGTTTTTAGCCAGAAAGTGACTTACATGAAACGATGCTTCAGTCGCAGCCTTATTTTGATCAGAAGATTTTGTAAAAAGTCATTGCTGGGCCTTCAACTCAGATCTCAGCTCGTCAACTTTCCTTGCACGGATGGCGCTCTTTGGCGGGTAGCGATCTTTAAATTTTGGGTGGTTGGTATTGTGGTGCCGCTCGAAATTCCCTCTTTTACATAATGATTGTTTTTGGTGGCACAACATACATACACACTTATATTTTACCAAGGTAAAAATAAATTTCTGTTCCCATTCTGGATGAAAATGGTATGTTTTTGCCTTCTTTCGTGTAGCCTCCGCCATTCTAGTTTGACTGTTACCTCACGGGCTATCACCATGGAGATCCATTTTGACGTTTGCGACAGTTGACTTACGGGTGCTCTTCTCTTATCGGATTTGTCACTTCATGGAATATAAATAAAGCAGTTGGATAAAAAAAAGATGCATGCAAAACGGAAAACAAAAAGTCGATCACGATCGACGGGTTGGCGACCACTGCTTTAAACCATTAATGCGTGACCATGCTTGCGTGCGTCACAGAAAGACGCACGCAAGTATCATGCGCATGCACAGACTGCGCGCCAGAATAGTTCCCTTTCGAGAGTACTCTTGTATTGCGTAAAAGTCCTTTTCTCGAGAATATTGAAGCCAAAATTATCCTATAATTTTATATATATGTAAAACGCAGTGCGGCTGCACAGCAGACCACAGCAGAGCCTTCTAGCGCGCCGATTGGCTGTGCTGCGGCAACTGCACAAAACTATGGCAAGGCGGCTGAGCTACGTAAACCTATAAGGTCGTTTCGCGCCCTGTCACGTCAGAGCCCGTCAAGATGGGCGTGGCTTAGGTCTATAAGAAGCCCATCTCTGCCATAGGAATTTAGATTTAATCTCTTCAGCTCAAGTACCGTCGCTGATGCTGACCTCCGGATTGAGAGGCCGCCGCCGTCGAAAAGGCCTTCAGCAGAACGAGCCACCTGCACTGCAGTTCTGAGGACGCCGGTTCCTGTTCGGACACCGCCTTCAGCCCGCTGTTCTGCTTTGCCATCCGGCGAGCCTATATCCTTTTAAAACTGTGTGTGTGTGTTTGCCGCAGCAATACACACACACTCACAAAAAGAGCAAGCCGTTGTTTCAAATGCCGCGTACATCATGTGCCCCGTGCAGAGGCCCGCTGTTCGGCGGAGATCTTCAGATCCTCTGCACCGCGTGCTTGGCCGTGACCACGCCGATGCTGCACTCTCCAAGGGGCTGCCCAGAGTGCGACGAAATGACGCTGTCGACCCTGCAGGCTCGACTCGCCATTTCCCCCCTCTTAGCCTGCTCCCCGGCTCACGCCGAGTGTTGGTCAACTGGAATACTGCCAATAGTGCGCTGTCTCCCAGCCAAACTATATATTTTCAGGGGACAGTCATAGACTCAGTACAGATGAAAGCGGGCTTGACGTCACAGCGAGCGCTCTCTATCCAGCGCTTAGCGGTTTTGTTCAAAACTGGCTTATACACCCCTCTCAAACGTTTTCAGAGGATGTTAGGCCTGATGGCCTCGGCATCAGCAGTTCTCAAACTAGGCCTGCTGAACATGCATCCCCTTCAGCGCTGGCTGAACAACCAGGTCCAGGTCCGCGTGGCGATCGGGCCGGTTGCGCATCAAAGTGAACCACAGCTGCATCAGAGCCCTGGCTCAGTGGAAAAAAACCGACTGGTATCAGTCAGGTGTGAGTATGGGCTCAGTCACAAAATGTAAAGTGATCTCGACAGACGCATCCAACCTAGGTTGGGGTGCCCTACACGATGGCAGACCCCACCTCCGGCCTCTGGACAGGCCCAGAGAAACAGCTGCACATTAACTGTCAAGAGATGAAAGCGGTCGAACTGTCGCTAAAAGCTTTCCTCTCATACATAAAGGACCAACACATCCTGGTCCGAACGGACAAAGGACAATGTCGGTGGTGTCCTACATAAATCGCCAGGGTAGACTCAGGTCACGCAACCTGCACACCATGGCTGAACGCCTCCTCCTTTGGACTCAGCACAATCTGCGCTCACTAAGGGCAGCGCATGTGCAAGGCATTCAGAATCATTCTGATATGCTATCCAGAAACAAAGTTTCCCCAGGGGACTGGTCTCTTCACCCTCAAACGGTTCATTCACTATGGAGCATCTTTGGCAGGGCAGAGGTCGACCTCTTCGCCTCAGAAGACAATGCTCATTGCCCAATATTTTTCTCCAAGAGCAAGGATGCGCTGGCCCACGACTGGCCAGGTCATCAAACGGATCAGGGAAAGCAGGTGCACAGTGCTTTTAATAGCCCCTCTTTGGAGGAACCAATTATGGTTCCCCGGGTTTATTCAGCTGCTGGATATAGCCCCATGGCCGATACCGCTGAGGAGAGACCTCTTCACGCAACCGAATGGGACGATCTGGCATCCCCGTCAAGACCTGTGGGCCCTTCATGTTTGGCCCATCAACGGTTACCCGGGAACCTCTCTGTAGATGTGCTGAACACCATTTCGGAGGCAAGAGCGCCTTCAACTAGGTGGCTTTATGCCACCTGCAAGTGTTCTCCAGCTGGTGCACAGTACGGAACCCATATTCATGCGAAATGGCAGAAGTGCTATCTTTTCTACGAGAGGTTTTGGACGCGGGTCGCTCCCCGTCCATGCACAAGGTTTATGTTGCGGCCAAAGCAGTGTTCCACGCTCATGTGGCCAGACAGTCATTGGGGAGAGCCGACCTAGTTTTGCGCTTCCTCAGAGGAGCCAAGAGGCTGAACCCTCCTCAAACCCCATCGGTTCCTATTTGGGACCTTTCCACGGTCTTAGAGGCCATGAAAGGCACTCCGTTTGAGCCATTGCAGTCCGCTAGCCTGAAACACGTCTCGCTTAACTGTACGTTCACACCGCCGCCGACTTGAGCTTCCAAAGCTACCAGAAGTCATTCATTTTCAATGGAAGCTGGCTTCTCTCAGCTGCAAGGAGCGTCAAATCCATCGGCATCGCGTTTTGAGCGTCAATCAGAAAGTTGAAAGTAGCTCAACTTTATGGTAATGAGCTATGACGCGGTTCAGCGGCATGCAGCGGCAAAACACCAGCAATCAATCGGAATATATGTCCTTTGCGCTGGCTGATTCCAGAGAAACACACAAGCATGCAGATGCTTTTGACAAGCATCCTTGACAGGGCGGCCAGAGCTTATTTGACGCTCAAGTCGGCGGCGATGTGAACGTACAGCAAGACTGCTCTCCTCCTTGCACTGGCTTCAGTCAAGCGAGTTGGAGAACTGCATGCGCTCTCAGCGAGCGCTTCCTGCCTTGAGTTTGGGTCTAGCGACTCCAGAGTCGTCCTTAAACCAAGGCATGGGCACCTAAAGTGCTCTCCACTCCATTCAGAGCACAGGTCATTTGGCTATCTGCTCTTCCTTCGTCTGAGGACGAAGGAGACGTGAATCTACTCTGTCCTGTCAGGGCTAGTAGAGTTTACTTGGAGCGTTCCGCTGCATCCAGGCAATGGGAACAGCTCTTTGTTTGCTTTGGTGGTCGCACCAGGGGGAGCGCAATCACGAAGCAGAGATTGTCGCGATGGATAGTAGATGCTATCTCGCTGGCATATGAGTCAAAAGGTCTCTGCTGCCCCATGGCCGTCATTTGGAATGACATTAAGTGGGTCCTAGGCTGTTACAGTATGTTTAATTGCAGTTTTTTTTCCACATGTGCAGTTTGTTGTTAATATTAAGCTGCAGCTCATTTCACATTTACTTTTTCAAATGAAATAAACTAAATTTAAGTTTAATATGCAACTGTTTCAAGTCAAAAACTAATTATTCAAACACAAATGCAATAATATGTTCAGAAATTATTATATGAATTTTATCCTTACAATTTTGTTGTTTTTTGGGGGTGTGTTAGAGTGGGATTTTGTTAGGTGGTCCTCAGAAAAAAATTGAAAGATAAAGTGGTCCTTGGGCTGAAAAAGTTTGAGAAACACTGCACTAGAGGCATGGCCTCATCCTGGGCTTGGTCCAGTGGAATACCACTTGAAGATATCTGTGCGATGGCAGGCTGGGCCTCTCCGTCCACGTTTATCAAGTTCTATAACTCTGGGGTTCCCGCTTTGCAAGCTAAGGCTCTTTCCACATAGAAAAAAACTTTTAAACACTATATAACACTTACAGTAAAAAGCCCGACGCTGTCTGGTCTAGTTATACATATCCCCTTATAAGTATGTATACCTTTTGGGGTCATAACTCACTCTTCTGTGGGCCCGGGCTTCCTTCCCGGGCCATAGTATGTGTGGGTTATAAGCACGCACAGCGTTTTAAATGGGGTTCCCATAGCGTAAGTTAGCCTTACGCAATACGAGAGTACTCTCGAAAGGGAACGTTTCGGTTACTAAACATTACCTTGGTTCCCTGAGAGAAGGGAATGAGTATTGAATAACCCGTCCTGCAAGTGTGCTGATTGGGTCGATTGCTTCAGTCGATTTAACCTAGATTCCTATGGCAGAGATGGGCTTCTTATAGACCTAAGCCACGCCCATCTTGGCGGGCTCTGACATGACAGGGCGCGAAGCAGTTGAGCACAGCCAATCTGCTGTGGTCTGCTGTGCAGCCACACTTCGTTTTACATATATTTAAAATTATAGGATAATTTTGGCTTCAATATTCTCGAGAAAAGGAGTTTTCCCATAGTGTAAGCTAGCCTCACGCAATACTCGTTTCCTTCTCTCAGGGAACCAAGATTACTTTTAGTAATTGAAACGTTATCTTTCACGCTTCAACCAACAATAACACACACAATTATGCCAAAATGTCGTTTGTTGAGCATCTTCATAACATAAGAGCAGTCTTATGATGGACATAAAGAGTTGTGAGAGAATGAGGCGCATGTGAGATCCGCGTCTCAGCAGCAGCTGCTCTTAAAGGGCCAGTAGCCAAAGCTTTCTGTCAGTAAAGTTAATCAAAGAACAAAGGGAACAGAGAAAATTACTCACCGCTCTTGACTAAAGAACTTGTGTAGATTTAATAAGGATAAGTCTATATATAATTTATAATTTATGCAGCGCAGACTGTTTGATAACTTTATTCAATTTCTGTATATGTCCTATCTGTTAGACAGGAAGGGCACAGGTAAATATGACATTTATTATGGGTTTATGTTATGTTTTAAATTGATAGCTTTCAATTGTAATGATGGAATCACTGTAATGTTGGATGACTATAATTAATGTTTAAAATGGGAGGGGGGGGGGGGGGTTCATTTTTATCCAGACATCAATGGCTTACTGATCATTATAGATGTTATCAATCATTTAGTTGTTGTTGCTAGTTTGAGTTGAGAAATACACATTTCAGAATTATCACTAATCTGTGAGTGCATTTTGCTTTAGAACCAAGCAAGTTGACTCATAAAACCGTTTGTTTATTATATTGCAATCGCATATCGCAATCTTGACCTCAATAATCACAATATGACATTTTCCCCCAAATCGTGCAGCCCTAATTTATATTTATATTAAAACTAAAGTAAAACAGTAAAATTGTGAAATATTATTGCTATTTAAAATAGCTATTTTATAATATATAATAATATATAATTTTCAGCATCATTACTCCAGTCTTCAGTATCACATGATCCTTCAGAAATCATTCTAATAGTATGGTAAACAAATAATGTTGGGCTGAATGAGAAATGGGTAGCCTATTGTGCTGTAAACCTGACTGACCCCATTGAGTCTGAACCGAGTCACCATGTAACAGCATCAAGCATCGCGTGCCGCAGTTTGGGAAGGGCCCTTTCATGCCCTGGAATAAAACACTTCACTGAACGCGACTGTACTGACCTCAACTGCGACACACACGACACGTCTGAAATATACTGGAAATCTCAGTGCTGGGAAGCATCAGATTACATGTAATCTGGGTTACGTCATCAGATTCCACAAATCTAGTAGGCCTACTTGTAATTAGATTATACATTATGTTTTTAAATGCTAATAATCGGATTACATTTACTTTTTATGGAAACGTTATTACATATTCATACAATGGCAGTAAATTATTTCTAATTTGATCATTTTATAAGATTTTGATTGTTTTTATTTTCAAATAATTTATTATCAATCATTAGCTTTTCATCAACTCACAATCCCCCTGCAGTTTTTTCATTAATCCCAGTTTGGGAAACCCTGGCATAATATGCGTTTCATGTTGTTTATAACAAAGAATGGATAATATTTTCTTTATACTTTATTTATTTATTTATTTATATATATATATATATATATATATATATATATATATATATATATATATATATACACACATACAAATCTATGTGATAAATGAGATAGTAAATCAGAATACATCACCTAAAATATGTAAATCTAGACTTTTTTATAACGTAATTTGTAATCAGTAACGACAACAATTTGCAAGTAAATGTGCCCAGCACTGCAAATCTCTGCATTCATGATCCAGCTAACTGAGAACGATACACGTATTATCTTTAAGACTGGGAACCACTCAGGAAATCCTCAGAGAGTTGACCATCTCCCATTAGAGGAACTATCTTAAAGAAAATCCAGCTTTTAATGTTGTTCATATTTCTATGTGGTGTTTTTAATATGCTTTTACACAAAACATGTGTAAATTCATAAGTCGACAGCATTGCTGAGTATTTTCTCCTTAAAACTGCAGTGAACCAAAGACACGGTTTGAAATCGCTGGTGTTTCTGACGTCACAAACTACCTTGTCACCAATCAGATCAACGTGTGATTGTCAACCAGTGGATCTCTGAGCTGAGTGAGTGGAGGCGGGGCTCATTTGCATATTCATAGAACAGAGTAAACTAAATGAGGCAAGGGTGTCGAGTTACATTCAACTATTTTAAGACATGAAGACATTTTTTTTCAAGGTAAAAACTGTAAATATGTAATGTTGGTGATCAAAGATTAGTTTTAAGGGATAAAATGATTGACTACAGGGAGACTTTAACCTTTTAATTGTCCATCAGTGACGAACAATAAGGAAATGCTGTAGCTGCATTTCCTTATTGCTCGTCACTGATGGACAACTGGAAAGCTTTGGATACAGTTCTGATGCAGTTTAGTAATTAAAAGAAAAGAACTATGCATCATTCTCACATTGAAATCATGTCTACCTTTAAAACAACTGCTGGTACCCACCAATGACCAGCAGGCTGAAGAAGATGGTCATCCCGCTGGACTGCTCCTCTTCCTGGGCCTTGACCCCCGTCTGCTCCGGCAGGATGGGCTCATTTTTAGGAGGCTCAGGGGTCGTGGGCTTGGGCACAGCTGTGGTGCTTTGAACAGTGTCATTGCTGGAGCTTTCTGTGTCATTTGTGACCCTGGATCACAAAACCAGTCATAAGTCACACGGGTATATTTGTGGCAATAGCCAACAATACATTGTATCGGTCAAAATTATTGATTTTTATTTCGCCAAAAATCATTAGGATATTAAGTAAAGATCATATTCCATGAAGATATTTTGAAAAATTCCTACAGGAAATATATAAAACATTTATTTTTGTGAGTGAATGTAGCACAATCGCGAACACACATGGACAACTTTAAAGGCGATTTTCTCAATGTTTCAAATTGTTTTTGCCCTCTCAGATTCCAGATGTTCGAATAGTTGTATCTTGGCCAAATATTTTCCTATCCTAACAGACCATACATCAATGGAATACAACATAAATTTAAAAAAAAAATGACTCATGTGACTCATGTGTGGTTTTGTGGTCCAGGGTCACATTTAACCTGTCAGATGAATATATTTACATAATATATTATTACATATTTTACTTTATAATCACTTTTCAACTTAATGTAGGCCTACATATTATCTCCAATGATATCTCAATGACGAAACGTATATTTACCTCATGAAAATATATTATTCAAAGTTGTAAGACATTCACATATTGTCAAAGAAAGTGTATGGATGGATTTTCTAAACGTTCCTACAAAACTAACTAACTAAACAGAAAGACAAAAAAAATAACATCTGTACATTTACAGCCTATAACTGTAGATAGATCTATACTTGTACAGTACAGGGAAGGTATTGTGTGTGTGTGTGTGTGTGTGTGTGTGTGTGTGTGTGTGTGTGTGTGTGTGTGTGTGTGTGTGTGTGTGTGTGTGTGTGTGTGTGTGTGTGTGTGTACTATGACATATTTGTTCGAACTTATTGATGAACATACATACTGAAAATTATTCGTCACTGTACGCCACGTCACAGCAGTCAATCACTCACTCACACTTTCTGCTGTTAAACTGCGAGCAAATTGATGCTATGTGATAATATGTGAAGATATGTACAGTAATACCTGGTCAGCTGTTCTGCGTGTCCATCAGCAGTTTTCTGATCCTGTGAATCACTGTCATCTGTATTATTATCGACAGGTCCATCACTGTGTGTCTTATCATCTGCCTCAACAAACCGCGCGAGATCAGCCGTCAATATTATTAATAACAGACCGATAACAGCAGCTCGATAACTGACACTCATCGTGCTTATAAACATAAATGATTATTAGACTTAAGGAAAAAACGCAAAATTAAACTCATGTAGCCAGAATCCATGTTTCGCCGAGTAAAAATATCGTCATCATTAATTTACCCGGAAGCTCCGGGAAATGTAGTTTTAATTTGTAGTTTTAACCTTCGGGTATTGTTTAAGCATAAAAATGTCATACAACGTATATGTATTGATATCCACATACATGATAGCATCCACAAAATAAATGACTTATCGTTGTATAGAAAAAAATAGGCTAGTTTAAAAAAACGGAGCTGATGCAGCGATGGTTGCTGGGAGTTATAGTTCATATAAGGTGGGTGTGTCTACAATGCGCATTTCTGTGATGCATCAGTCTGGTATGAAAGGTTTCATGCCATTAGTGTTTAAATGTATTATTGACCTGTCATTTTCTGTTTGTGTGTGTGTGTAACTATAAACTGGATCTCAAACATTTGCAATACAGTCACACTGTTATATTACACGGTTCTGTTTTATTCCATTCCATTGCATTTGGTGTTCTTTTAAAGCTTGTATTATTCTATTCGTGGTGTCGATGTTCATTAAGACAGATGGATTAATTGCTAATGTGATTTTTTTTTTTTTTTTTTTTTTTGCTCAAACGTAGGCTAAAAAAAAATGAATTGCCCCTTGGCGATCAATCAATACGCGCATTTATATGCTACGTACATCCCTGTGTGTTTTACAGCCTTTGATGAAAACCGGACCATGAGTGCAGCGTTGCGTAATCACGTAAAGTCATGCATTGCGATGTTCACACACACCCTCCTTTGCTGACGGTCCATTTCACTGCCCTGATATCTGTGCGTAAGGCGAGTCCCATGAGCTCCCATTCATTAGCAGCGCGCGGGTGTGAGCGAGTGTGTGTATGTGCTCGCGCGCGCGCTGTCCCTTAAAACTGTTATCTACACATGGAGATGATGAGACTCTGCTAACACGAATGAACCTTCTAGATTGGATACCTTTCGGGATCGCACCTGAATCAGCGTGTTTGCGCTAGGACTCTCCATCTGGGTCTATTAACGGATCATATCTGCCTATCGCCTATAGCTCACATATCTATAGAAGAATATCTGTCTATAATGCCGACACATTTAAGATTTCGGAGAAGGTCATTTCTCGGGCTTATATTTCTCTTCTCGCTCTCCACGTCTGCACTGTACTTCATCTATTCAGCTCCTGGTATAGGTAAGGCAACATTTGTTTATTTTTGTTTTGTTTTATAACATCTGAATACATGTTATATCTGCCGTGTGATTATTATTTAGGCTGGTCTGTGTGTTTATATAGAGGCTACTCAGATTTTGCCATTGATGATGATCATAAATAGCCTAATTTCTTCGGGTTTAATGTAATAAATCAGCGATCAGTGTTTGGAAAACACGTTCTGTCAGATTCTGTCAAGTATCATGTAGGCTATGAAGGTGTCCATAGAACATCACTGAGTGAATTTCGCGGTTGTCTTTTTGGACCGTTCAACTTTGTTTATAGACTGTATTCCGTTGAAATTATGAATTGTGCTATATATTATCTAGACTGTAGGTTATTCGTCCTTTCCGGGTGCGTTGGCTCGGACGCGCACAGTGTTGGGTAAAGCCCCGCCCACAAGACGCTCCTTCCCGGCAGCGAGATGAAAGTCCTGTTACCGCATGATTCAGTCATGCATATTCAATTAGGACATGCTGACGTTGTTTTATAAACTCTCACTGAAGGAAAAACTGAATCAGGAATATGAAACGCCTAGCCTACTACAAGCCAGCAGGATTCGTAAATGTCAATTCGCGAAGAGCTTTTAATTAGCTTTATTTCAATCTTAAATAATGCAGTATCAAACATTTAACAATAGGCTACATTAACAGACGTTATTACGCCATGCTTAAAAGATTATTTTATATACATATGAATAATTACAGATGACATGAAATATAAAACGATAGGCTATATTTTGTCATGTCAAGTCAGCTTTATTTATATAGCGCTTTTTACGATACAGATTGTATCAAAGCAGCTTCACAGTGATAACAGGAAAATAATACAACAAAGTTTAATAGCGTCATAGTCCATCTTAAGTTAAGAGATGGTTCATTTGGTTGCAAAAAAGGTATTAATTTAAAGCTTTTTTTAAAGCCATATGAGAATCTTTTCATGTAAAGATGTGTATTAGGTTAAAAATAAATAAATTAAAAGTGAGTGGTTAAAACTATAATTGTTAGTAGTACTGAACATAGAGACCAAATTGGAGGTATTGCAAAGTTGTTTTGTGAAAATCCTCCGGAGACCCTGAAAAAAAAGTTTTTTGGAAAAGAATATATATTTTATGCACATGTTATGCTATGTCCTCTGTACACCAGCACTCAGTTGGAGAAACATGTAATGAACAAAGAGGTGTAATAATGGGATCTATAATTGGCAACATTTTCCTAATATAATTTAGGAATATTGATATATAATTTCACTTCATTAATGTCTGATAGACATGCTGTAAGTCCTGGCATCTACAGTGGACATATGCCCTGTTCTGTAACAGAAAGTCATATTTTGATTAGAAAACAGCATGACATTTAATTACAATTACATCAAATAATTTGAAAATGTATCAGATTTACATGAGAATTACAAAATATCATCATATAAGAGTGCTACATTTGATCACTAAATTAATATCAGTCAAATTTAAAGAACAAGGAGAGTAAGTTTTCATGGAGAAATGTCCAAACATTTGGTGTCTCTGTAAAGCCCCGAATATGCTCTTTACAGGACACCCAGACTTAAAACTGTGACGTATATGCTGTCAGAGAAACTCACTAAAATATAATGTCCGCTACATGGGGCAAACGTCCTCTCCTTGGTCCCGGTAAACTTCAGGCAGGAGTCCGGTGTGGTCAAGTGTGTTATTACTGTGCCAGCCTGTGAACGTTTTTACCGTCAGTGTGAAAACAAGTCGTTTTCCAACATTGCGTTAACATTACTCCTCTGTATAAATCCTTGTTCTGCAATGTTCTCCACTAATTCGCTTAATTATTAAGTCAGTCACTTTAGAAACCATTTTAGCTTCCTTCTGCCTGGGGAGTTTCCCCTCATAGGCGTTTAAAAGAGAAAAGGACCAGGAATTCTAGTATGTTAAAAATGAATGAAACTTGGCATGTGCGAGCGTCCCGGACGGAGGGGGGTGACTGACGAGTTAAACGGGAATACCCTCTTCTGGAAGAAGGCTTTGTTTAAACGAAGGGAAACAGGAAATGTCAAGACCCTCGTGTATTTCTGGTATTTGTAGGGCATACTTTTGGCTTTGGCACAGGATGAAATATAAAGATATGATCTCTCCTTGGGAAACCGGTGATTTTTGGTTGTCTTCGCCTGGAAAATAAAGCTTAGGAATTTGTTAAACAAATTCTTAAAAAAAAAAAAAAAAAAGTGTTTGTTAGTTTTTGTGTTCATGTAGATCAGATATTTTTACTGTGATGGAAATCTATTCTTTCTGACATACTGTGGTTCAAAACTGAAAATGCCGTCATCATTTACTCCCCTTCATGCCGTTCCAAACCTATAAGGCTTCCTGTATTCTTTGGAACACAAATTAAGATAATTTTTATATTCTCTCATGAATGCATATACATAGAGAACTCAATAGCTCAACTGTAATTCTGTGACATGCAAGAACAAAACTCATTGGTTCTTGTGGAAACTTAAACATGATTACGTGCCACATTCGATTACTTGACCTTCCGTTTTTCATATTCGGGCCTAATTTCACAGACAGGGCTTAGATTAAGCCAGGATTAGGCCTTAGTTAAATTAAGGCATTTAGGTGAAAATCAAGTTTTTAAATGTTGTTGTTTTAATGTCTAGTGGTGTTTTTAATATGCTTTAAGAAAACCATGTGTGAATTCATAAGTTGAGTATTTTCTCCTTAAAACTGCAGTGAACCAAAGACAAAAACACGGTTTGAAATCGCTGGTGTTTCTGACGTCACAAATTACCTTGTAACCAATCAGATCAACGTGTGATCGTCAACCAGTGGATCTCTTGAGTGAGCGAGTGAGTGGAGGCGGGGCTCATTTACATATTCATAGAACCGTGTATATTAAATTAGGCAAGGGTGTCGAGTTACATTCAAGCTACTTTAAGTCATGAAGACATTTTTTTTTCAAGGAAAAAACATTTAAATATGTCATTTTGGGATAACATTATTGACCACAGGGCTTTAAGTAGCTTTTATAATCATACCTTAGAAATAAAAAAAAAACATTACTGGTGTGCATCTTGAGACAAAACAATGGCACTGAACTGATATATTTTAAGATATGCCAGTACAACTTGCCTTCAATTGAAACAGCTGAAACATGCATTTTAGTCTAGGACTAGCTTCATCCTTAGCCGAACTTCTTAAAACTGGAACAGTTCCAGTTGTGTTTCCACTTAAGCCTGGTACGGCACGATGACAAACTGTTCTCGGTCAGGAAAACAAGTTAATAATACAATTAAAAGAAATATCTGATCCTCCTCCATAACACGGTCTCTATTTACATCTCATATCATCTGTAAACGCTTGCAACAACTGACGCTTTTGTATTATATTCCAAAGAGCTCCGTTATCAAACCCTCAGTGGAAAACGAAAGCGTAACCGGACCGGATCGGCACAGAATGGGATGAGAACCATTCGGCAGGCGGTGGAAAAGTGGCTCTGGTCTATGAAACTGGGGTTGGTGTGCTGTAAATATGTGTGTTGATCAATTTTTATATGCGAATAAAAGCCTACTTTAAATCTGTTCATGATATAAAACGTTTGGGTTAAACAGCAGATTCATATGGATTACTTTATGATGTCATTATGAAGTTTTTGAAGCTTGAAAATTTGGGGTCACGTGGACTTGACAAAAAAATTATGAGGGAATATATTAAAAATGTCTTTATTTGTGTCCCGAGGATGAATGAAAGTCTTCTGGGTTTGGAACGACATGAGGGAGAGCAAATTATGACAGAACTTAGATTTAACTAAACCTTTAAGTACTTAATTTGGTAATACAAATTTGCAGATTTGAATGAGCTATAGACTTTTGTAAGATAAACCCTTAAGCACTGTAAGATTCTATGAAAACACTGAGGTTACAGGAGTTTTTGCATTAACATACATTCTAACTAACAACTAAACTTTACGACTACATGTCAACTAGTAGACTGTTAGAGATGGTTAGAGTTAGTAGAATAAGTTGAGATGTAGTTGCAAAGTTACTTATAGTTAGTAGAATGTCTTCTCTGAAGTGGATCATTGAAATAAAGTGTCACTTACTTACAAATGACCATGCCACTGTCACAGGAAGAGAGGCGAGGATCTTTGAGCAAGCAGCCTTTATTCTGTGAACACAGAAAAATAATCCAAACCAGAGACCAATGGCGATAATCCAAACCAGAGGCCAATGGCGATAATCCAAACCAGAGGCCAATGGCGATAATCCAAACCAGAGGCCAATGGCGATAATCCAAACCAGAGGCCAATGGCGATAATCCAAACAGGGAAATGTAACAGCTTTACAACTGAAGTGTAAAGACAATGACCAACAAACAAGGACTGAAACACAGTGGGTATAAATACACTGGGTAACAAGAGGCTAACAAGCGACAGGTGAGAGTCATTAGTCATCATGGTAATTAATGAGGGAAACTATGGAGACACTCCCTGCATCCAAAATCACATACTCTCCTCAGTAGATACTTATTTTAAATAAGTAATTACATATATGGTGTGAATGTGTGTAGTATGAATGTATATTCACCATGTTGTCATTTTCACATGATCTACCAGCGTCAGTTGCGTCGTTTCACTGCCATTCACAAATCCTCTCCCGTGGCCTCATGGGATAGTAAAGTGTCCATCGTATGCACACTTCTTGCCGGAAGTTGTAGGTCATCCAGTCATCCATATAGGAGGGAAGAATGTGATTTTGGACGCAGCCAAAGGCAAACAGGAATAAACCAAAGGAAGAGAACACAGGCACAGCTTGACAAAATAAAAGTCCTGAAACATAAAACACAGTCGAATCATGAGTCACCTTGAAGAAAGTGTTGGTTACCCTCTTAGGTCAGTTTTTAGGTCATTTCTAATTCGCTAACAGTCTTGTCAACAGACAATGCATGTTTTCTGTTTTTCAAATACTATATTTATATTGTGCATTAAGTGCAAAAAAAGTGTTTATTTTATACAACCAATTACTATACATTCTGGGCTATCCTTAAATTGTATTAGGCTATATAAGTAAAATATTATATTGGTCATTGACCACCTTGCTCTCGAAGTCTTGCCTATAAATTGTAAATTCAGATGAATGTATTGTAATTAATTAATCGAATCAATTGCAAGTAATACCCCAAATGACAACAGTTGAAATTGCGTTATTGTGGCAGACAAAAGCTTTGAATAGACATTGCAAAAAATAGCTTTAGCAGTCGGTATATTCTGGATCAGCTGGTTTAAAGTAAACATGCAGACTGATGTCTTTGGCCATGCAAAATTAAAGTAAGACATATTTTCTTTTGTATTTAGATGTATATGCGAGTGCTGCAGATTATTGGAAAAGAGATGCGAGATCTTGGTTCTGTGCATTGAATGTTGATTGGACGTTGAGATGTGGCCGTTGAATGTGAGCTTGTAGTGGAGGGATTGAAGTGGACTAAACTATTGGAGAAGTCCTGCATACAGTGTACGTCACCAGAGAGAAGTCAGTTGTTTTCACCACAAAAATCAGTTATGAAATTTTGATAAAAAATAAAGCATACTGTTTACAATAAGACCTAAAAAAAATGTATTTATAAATAGATAGAATAGGGTGAATTTTCATTTTAATGCAGACTTTATGGATATCAAGGACAATGGCCAGAGTTCAGTGCATCAGGAATCAGATGCAACTGACCTTAATTTGGCTAAATGCACTCAATAAGAGTGATGTGTATCGCTCTATACTTGTCTCAGTTGGAGATACAGTGGATCCATGGAGATACATGTCTCGTGTCGCCATGGAAACAACCCCCGAGGGATATTTAATGCTTGTCAAGGTGAAGGCCACCGAAACCTTCAGCAAAGCACTCACTGCTCATTTCCCACACGCCGCAGCTCGGGGGAGGGATCACGGGACTCAGGTGTGTCTGATTGATGCAGTTTATTCAATTAAACCTGGAGAACATCCTGCTAGAGCACAGGTCCTATTTATAGACGCGGACCCCATGGAAACCCAGGTGCCTCCGTTCGTAGAAAAATGACCAAAGAGGAAGAGGAACTGTCTTTCTGCTGGACTGCCTTTGTTCCAATCCTGAATAACCAGTTAAGGTTGAAAAAGGGTCAGATCTGGGGATTGGAGAAACAATGGAATACATCTGACATAATCCCGATGTCCATGAAATCATTGTTGAAATTGTTGTCTATAATCCATGACTACAGGATTAGATCCAGTGACTCCCATGAGATGATGCTCCTATGAGATTATGCCAAGTAGGAATCAACATATTTGTTGGTCCTGGAAAACTATTCCCACTAACCAGATCAGATTTTAGGGTTAGGGTAAGTTTTTGGACTAGGGTTGGAGTTTATCAAACTGTTGAGGTCTGTTTGTTTGAGAAATGTTGATCATTGTTGAAGTTTGCTCAATTAACTTAATTAAATTAAGGAATACTTGTCCTCGCAATTAACTTAGGTCAGACTCAGTACATTAAGAATGAAATACGTTTATTTAAACTTATACTGTTTAACTTCCATTAGTGGTGTATCCTCATGTCACGATTCGATATCACGATACTGAACTCATGCTTGAATAGAAATTAATAGGCTTGGACTTAGTGCTTTAAACCCAATGAACAGGACAATAGTGACACCAGAATAAAAATATTCATGATTCTGAAGCTGAAAATACAGAATTATTTTAGATGAATATGCTTGCACTCTTTCACTGACTAGATATATTTAAAATAATGTAATTATACACAAGATTGTCACTATCCACGATAGATACATATTGTTACATTTTTGTATTGCGATATATTGTGACTCTTTCATGTGTCATTCTAACCAGACATGTCTTTAGCAATGCACTACTGCTGGTTAGTATCACACAGGGCGTATATATATATTTCGATATCTGATCACAATCTAACCACAACTCTTCAGCAAAATGATGACAACATTCAAAAACATCACAGAAATTCTTAGTATTAGTATTAAACACGAATATGTCTTTCCTTGAACTGAAAAACACGTACTGTACAATAACACCTAATGCAGTTCCAAAGCATGCACTGTAAAAAAAATATTTTAATGATTTGTTATTGCAACTTTGCTTTCTTTTGTCAAATCTACTAATTTATGTGGTTTACATAATGTAATATTTTGAGTTTCTATTTATTAATCTCCTTTATTGTATTAACTCAAATTTTGAAGTTCAATGAACTCAAAATATCAAGCCATATAGGTAACTTACTTTTTTAAGTTAAACCAACAATATGTATTTACAGTGTGCCGGGAACTACAGATCCACTGCCCAGTTAGTTATGTCAACAACAAAAAATCCATCTAGTCCCAATGCAAACAAATTAAGTAAACTTCAGTAGTAAGTTTTATATATTAGTGGATTGAACAAAATGAAATTAAGTTGTGACAAGAAGTTGCTTTAGAGAATAATAAATTAACTATACTGCAAAGTAAACATATTACAGTAATTACATTAAAGTTACTATTAATAAAATAGCTTGTTACAATGTTATTTTTGTTGTCTCAACCCGATTTGACCCAGGTGAAAAAGACGTACTATTAAATGTATTAAAAATGTTCTTGAGTATGTTTTTAGCACAATAAAAATATTTTAATACATTTAACAGTACATATTTTTCACCTAATCCAACAATTCAAGTCATTAATTTTCGTAATCTTCACGACTTGTGATCTTGGAATATAGAAAAAAGTTGACATTCAGCGGCAGGAGATATTGCCATTACTTTGATTATGTTGGGAGAAAAGATAACACCGCCAATAACACCGTTGTCGAATGCAAGGCATTAATTATTGAACGTTACATGGATCGCCCATCCACATCACTTTGATCCCGATATACATTGACCCACTTATTATCAGAAATCTTTCTAGATACATCATGAAGTTTTATCATATCTGGGTAACAGGTAATTATAGCTACAGTTTTAGCATCAAGCTACACATGACAATTTATGAGATTGATACAATGCTTTTACGCCAAAATAACTTTATAACTTTTACTTTACTAATAAAATTAATTTGTAAATAACTTTGTAAACAGATTGCGATATGGATTTTGGTCATATGTCAAGGCGTAAATGTTAACTGATAACAGATCACTCAAAATTTTAATGTATACACACGCATTTTCTCTAGAGCTGCTTTGAAACAATACTTGTGAAAAGCGCTATACAAATAAATGTAAATTTAATTTAATTGAAATGTTATTTGTAGCATTTTAGAATAAGCAAATTGCTATACCTGTTTAGTATTTCTTATGTAAACATCAATTTTTCTCATAAAAATAGCCCAAATCTCATGAAAATACCATAAAATCATAAGCTGCCCTAATCGTGTGTTTATTTGTTTCATGCGTAGAAACGTTTCTCTGGGCTAGTATGTTTCTCACTGGAAGAGAACTGCAGCTTATAAACAAGTCAAGTCACCTTTATTTATAAAGCGCTTTTTACAATACAGATTGTATAAAAGCAGCTGCACAGTGATAACATGAAAATAATACAACAAAGTTTGTTTCTAAAAGAAAATTGCGTCATCGTCCTAGCCTGGGAAAACGTCTCCGGTTACTTTCGTAACCTCGGTTCCCTGAAAGGCAAGGAACGAGACATTACGGATGTCGTATATGGGAACTCCTCTCATCCTTCACTTCCGCTGAAATCTTATAGGCTAACGCCAGCAGAGCTGGCCAATTGACGCAAATATGCAAATACTGAACTTCGTAGCAGTATAAAGCAAGTGCAGCGTCAATTCCCTTCAGAATCGAACAAAAAACGCTAAATCAATAGCGAACACGGCGGCGAGCGTAATGTCTCGTTCCTTGCCTTTCAGGGAACCGAGGTTACGAAAGTAACCGGAGACGTTCCCTATCAAGGCTACGGAACTCGACATTACGGATGTCGTATATGGGAACTGTATAGAATCCCGCCGTGGCAGCAAACAACCACTGACAACAGACCCAATACCAAAACCGCCCCTCCCCAGTATGCAAGCGTCTGATAGGCCGAGATTGACCAATAGCGAACCTCTAACCTCTGATTGGCCCGAGGGGACCAATCACAAGCTCACAAACACTGCCAGAATTTGCATATCCCGAGCAGTATAACTAGGGGGAAGTTTGCACTGTCGAGAAACAGGGCAATACCACAGTAAGAGAAGGTCAACGCATAGCGGTGACAACAGTACAAATACACAAATAGCACACAGAACAACTCATAAGCAAAGCGCAGAGCAGCTCTATCCAGTGCTGTGTGTGCAATCAACTCACCGAAAGCACTCGAGACGCTACGGAGGGCAAATCCAACTTGTAAAACCTGGCAAACGTGTTCTGAGAAGACCAGCCAGCCGCAAGACATAAATCCTGAATAGACATACCCTTAGTCCAAGCCCACGAGGAGGCAATCGCTCTAGTCGAATGGGCCTTGACGTTAAGGGGGCATTCCTGCCCCAGGCAATCATAAGCCAAAACAATAGCGTCCACAATCCAGTGAGCAAGCCTCTGTTTAGAGACACCCCGTCCCTTGTTGCACCCACCAAAGCACACAAACAGCTGGTCCGATTGTCGAAAAGCTGCCGAGCGAGAAATGTATTCCCTGAGCGCTCTGACTGGGCAAATAGCACTCTGAGCAACCGAATCCTGAGAGGTTGATGGCTCCGTGGACAGGGCAGGCAGAGAAACAATCTGCGCTCTGAACGGGGTATTGAGCGACTTAGGAACGTAACCCGGCCTCGGTCTGAGAATTACATTGCAGTTTCCCGGTCCAAAGCGAATACAATCTTCACTTACCGAGAAAGCCTGTAAATCCCCAACTCGCTTCGCCGAGGCGAGAGCGAGAAGCAGTGCCGTCTTAACCGATAGCTCCTTAATGGCAATCGAAGCTAAGGGCTCGAAAGGCGGTCGCGACAAAGCGTCCAAGACCAACATAAAATCCCACGGCGGCACCGAAGGCGGCCGTGCAGGGCATAATCTCCTAGCTCCCTTGAGGAACCGTGTCTCCGACGCATGTCTACCGATAGACTGCCCGTCAACAGGGGGGTGAAACGCGGCAATAGCGGCTACATATACCTTCAGAGTGGATGGTAGGCTTCCTTCGTCCATCCTGTACTGAAGGAAGCGTAGAATAACCGACACAGAGCAGTTCGCTGGGTTTATACCGACATTCTGACACCATTTCGAGAACACACCCCACTTCAAAGCATACAGGCGCCTGGTGGACGGAGCTCGCGCCTCCTCGATGGTATTCAAAACACGCGCGTGCAGCGTGTCCCGCCCGCTCAGCGACCCTGCAGCGGCCACACATGGAGGTTCCACAGCCAGATGACAGATAGTTGGGATGCCAGATCGTTCCGCTCGCCTGAGACAGAAGGTCCTTCCTGAGCGGAATCTCCCATGGCTGTCCTGCCAGTAACTCTACCAGATCCGCGAACCAGGGCTGATTCGGCCAGTTCGGGGCTACCAGAGTGACCGCCGCCTTCTCCTCCCTGATTTTGCACAACACCATGGGCAAAATTTTCACCGGAGGAAAAGCATAGAGGCGGACTTTCGGCCATCGCGCGGTCAGCGCGTTTACCTCCCGGGGGGAACGAGACAGCGAGAAGAACATCGGACAATGCGCATTCTCGCTCGTCGCAAAGAGGTCGACCTCCGCTCTGCCGAAACGATTCCATATCAGCTGAACCGTCCCGGGGTGAAGCCTCCACTCCGCTTGGGGAATCCCGCTTCTCGAGAGCATATCCGCCCCGCGATTCAGAACGCCGGGGATGTGCGCCGCTCTCAGCGAGAGGAAAAATCGGTCCGCCCACAGCAGAAGGGATTCCGCCTGCCTGAAAAGGGCTCTGGAATGTACCCCGCCTTGGCGATTTATGTACGAGACCACAGAAGTGTTGTCGGTCCGAATCAACACATGCTGATGCTTCAGCTGAGACCGGAAGGCTTTTAGAGCTAGAGAGACCGCTTCTAGTTCCAAACGATTTATGTGCCAGTCCATCTGCTTCCCTAACCACCGACCCGAGGCGGGCTTTCCCAAGCAGACGGCTCCCCATCCGGTGGACGAAGCGTCCGTCAGGACCTCCACGCGCCGCGTCACTATGCCCATAGGGACGCCTGAGCTGAGGAGATCTGGATTCCTCCACGGGTCCAGGGCGCGGGCGCATCCGCGGGTGATCATAATGCGCTTGTGGCCAGAAAACCACTCGCTCGGGCGGACGCGCGCTTTCAGCCAGTGTTGCAGCGGTCTCATATGCAGCAGCCCCAGGTGACACACCGAAGAAGCCGCTGCCATCCGTCCCAGTAGCCTTTGAAACTCTTTCAGTGGGACGAGTCTGCCAGGTTTGAAGAGACCGAGAGAGGAGCTCAGAGTCTCCGCTCGCTCGGGGGAAAGGCGCGCTCTCATTCTCACTGAATCCAAGCACACTCCCAGGAATGTTGTAGTCTGGCTCGGTGTGAGCACACTTTTCTGGAATTCACCCTCAAACCGAGCCTCCCCAGGTGTCGAAGGAGGGCTTCCACATGGCTGACCAGCGTTTCTCTCGACTGCGCGAGAACCAGCCAGTCGTCCAGATAGTTCAAGACGCGCATCCCGCTCGATCTGAGGGGTGAAAGTGCCGCGTCCACGCATTTCGAAAATGTTCGGGGGGCTAGGGCTAGTCCAAACGGGAGCACCGTATATTGGTACACCGAATTTTCGAACGCAAACCTCAGGAATCGCCTGTGACGCTTTACTATCTGGATATGAAAGTAAGCATCCTTTAAATCCACTGAAGCGAACCAATCCCCGGGGCGAATTTGCGCCAGGATTTGCTTCAGAGTAGTCATCCTGAAGGCGCGCTTGTGAAGCGCTCTGTTGACCGGTCTCAGATCCAGAATGGGGCGGAGACCCCCTCCTTTCTTCGGTACAACGAAGTAGCGGCTGTAGAATCCGTCCTCCCACTCTTTCGGGGGAACCGGTTCTATAGCCTTCTTTTCGAGCAAGCTGCACACTTCTTGCCTCAGCACGTGAGCGTTTTGGGGCAAAGTTAATGACTGAATTACGCCGCGGAAGCGGGGTGGTCTGCGTTTGAACTGAAGTGTGTATCCGCACCGAATTATATTCAACACCCACGGCGAAATGCCCGGAATAGCCTCCCACGCTGCCTGAAAACGACTGAGCGTGGGCTGATCTAAACCTGCTGTCATCGCCGCTGCGGTCATCGCCGCTATGTGAGGGCTGGGAATATTTATTGACCGTGACTCTGCGCTGCTCGAAGGCAGGGCGGGGTAACACAGTGTGTGGTGCAAGAGGAGAAAAAAGCTCTGTTTGTGAAGGCGGGGCGGGGCGCTGCCTGTCTTCTAGCCGCGGCCTGAGGTTGGCGGCCCGAGGCGGAAGACGAACGAGAGCGAGGCTGCGGCTGCTGCGGCGGCGGCGGCGCCCTCCGAGGAATCACGTGGCTCATGGCTTTCGCTTTCTTCTGCGTCTCGGAGTAACGCTCAGTGACTTTCTCCACGGCGTCTCCGAACAGGCCTGCAGGGGAGATCGGTGCGTTCAGCAGCGTCTTCCTATCGGCCTCCTGTACGTCCGACAGGGTGAGCCACAGGTGTCTGTGGAGGACCACCAGGAACCCCATCGAACGGCGAATTGCTTGGGCCGAACGCTTCGTGGCCAGGAGCGCGAGGTCCGTGGCCGAACGGAGATCTCGGATGGCGTCAGCGTCGATAGAGGCGGCGTCATCCAGAGACTTGAGTTGCTTAGCCTGCAGCACTTGGAGAACGGCCATGGCATGCAACGCAGAAACCGCCTCCCCCCGCGGCACCGTAGGCCTTGTTAGCTTGGTGGGCCGTAAATCTACAGGCTCGGGACGGCAGGCTGCGGTCCGAGCCCAGGGCGGGAGCCGACGGGCAGAGGTGCGCGGCGACGGTCTCCTCGACGGGGGGGATGCGGAGGTAGCCGTGGTCCCCCGCCTCGTCCACGGGGGCAAACATGGCTTGGGTGGAAGTGAGGGTGCGCGCCGATTGCGGGGCCACCCACGACTTCACCACGTGCTCATGCACGTCAGGAAAAAACGGTGTTCCTCTTTTCGAAGTGGCCTGACGGCGGCTCGATTGGAGGAACCACGTATCCAGTTTGCTCTTTGAAGGTTCGTCGGGAGCCTTCCACGACAGGTCCAGTTCCTCGACGGCTTTCGAGAGGATGCGGAAAAGCTCGTCCTGCACGTGCGCCGGGGTCTCTTGCCCCGCGGCCGTCCGTGATGCGGCCTGCTCCGCACCCCAGTCGTTCTCGGAGGCAGACAGAGACATGGAGTCGTCTTCCTCACTCGCCCCGAAGGAAACGAAGTCAGCGACCTCGCGAGGGGGCTGAAAGGTGGGGTCGGGAAAGCTCACCGGGGGACGAACCTCGACTCCGCGGTTGGGGGGGGCTACCAGCGGCTCAGTGGCGGCGGTGGGCCCAATCCCCGCTGCTGCGCGAGCCTCATCCCTCCTGGCTTTGAGAGCTCGAAGAGACATGTCCGCGCAGTGGTCGCAGGACCCTCCGTCCGTGAGGGCTGACTCGGCATGGGCCAGCCCCAAACACGCGACGCAGAACAGGTGCGTGTCGGGGGGCAAGATGTGGCCCGCGCACAAGTTGCAGTTAGTTGCCATCGGATGCAGGAGACAGTGCAAGTATCTCGGCGCAACTTCAACGACGGCGAAGTAATTCAAGTTGTAGTATCAGCTTTCTAGCACACGATTTAAGCGTGAAGAGAGAGATTCTGAAGGGAATTGACGCTGCACTTGCTTTATACTGCTACGAAGTTCAGTATTTGCATATTTGCGTCAATTGGCCAGCTCTGCTGGCGTTAGCCTATAAGATTTCAGCGGAAGTGAAGGATGAGAGGAGTTCCCATATACGACATCCGTAATGTCGAGTTCCGTAGCCTTGATAGGGAACCCAGACAACTTCCGGCAAATTTAGATTTGCTCTGAAAGTTAGTCTGGCAAAGAGCTCATTCAAGCCCATTTCCAATCCGTCGAAATCGAGGCACCAATCAGAAACGTTGGGGCGGGCTTTACGCGATGACGACAGCGCTGGGATTTTGAAGCAGATTTTGTAGCCTACATTACAAAGATGGATACCGCCGTCGAACATCCCTCGTTCCAATCAGCTATCGCGTCTGTTTTAAGCGATTTGAACGTTTCCTTTTTGTTAAAAACCGAGCAAAGAACAACACTATCTCTGCGTCCCAATGAGCATACTATCCGTCCTAAATAGTATTCGAAAATAGAATTAGTACGTCCCAAATCGTAGTATGTTGAAATTAGTGTTCCAAAGATACCCGGATGGTCTACTATTTCCGGTCAGAATCCGAAGTGCAGATCGATGCACACTCTAACGGCTGATATTGCCCACAACCCATCGCACGCTGGACGAGGATTCGATTAGAACTACAAACACGAGTGAAAAGAGTAAAAACTACAGACATGGAGGGCGCGCGAGTCCGGCGGTTATGTAGAGAGGTTTAGATAAAGGGGTTTGGGTGATTAATTATCAGTATCTAACTTGACGAAAATGTATTTATTCAAAGTTGTCTACAGTATATTGCATTTGCAGCAGCATTGTGAACTTTTGTAAAGATACGTTTAGCCATTAACTTTTAAATGCATCATTACATTCAAATTGCAAACACATGGGGAGAGTCTCGCATGAAAGACCCACGACTGGCAGATGAACGTGTTTCTACAGTTCTCTCCGAAACGGTAGGAAATTAAATTAGATTGAATGGAGGATTTTAACTGTGACAAGATGATTGACAGGACAGTTTACGGTAACAGGATGCACGCGACAGATCTGTCCGTTAAAGATGACTAAGTAGTATGTCCCAAAGCTTGCCTACTCTTTTGCTACACACTCAAAAGTATGTACTTTTTCTTCACAAAAAGAGTACATACATTTAGGGGTGTAGTATAAGTAGGCGAATTGGGAAGCAGCTTAGATGTTTCTCCGTCGCTCTGCATACGTCATCTCCTTCAGCCGTCTGATTGGTGTTAGGTCTATCCGCGACGTCCGTTGGTGACGCCCCTCTGGAAATGATTTGTCTATGACGCTTTGCCAGACCATAACTCAGTTACAACTGAGAATGGTCTGGTTTTAACCAGGCTATCATCGTCCACCTTAAGACGAGTTTGTTACAACACTGTTATATGAGTGGCGTATGAGCAACGAATGACCTTCCTCTGAATCATAATATTGATCATGGAAACACAGGAGACAGCACTGGAAGCCACCAATATGCTCACCAGATTCACTGGAAAAGTAATAGAAATTATTATTCTGTCTGAAGAAATACAAACTAAATGTGTATATGTGCCCTAATAGACAACATATGCAATTACCAATTTTGTAGGGTGTAACGGAAAAGTAATATAACGAGTAGTGTAACGAATTACTGTTGGCAGGGAGTAATAAGTAATAGTATATATATTTATTTATTTTTAGCACCGAACCCAACACTGATGGTGACTTTCTCTCTGTCAGAAAAACAGCTTAAAGTTGATTCATCAAACCACATGTGTGTGTTCCACTGCACTGATCAAGGTCATGCTTTTGTCTGAATGGCAATCTACCATCACTTCCGTGAAGCCTGTGGTTTAGACTGTGGTTACGTGGGATTTTGTGCGCTATGTACCTCGCCGTGAGAACTAAAACCAGCCTGTGCATGCTAACAGGAACAAAGGTTTGAAAATACATCAGTGGCTCCATGATCATTACCATCATGTACAGTCAAACCAAAAATTATTTAGACACCAGATATCATTTTTTCTATTTTTTCTAGTGTGTGCAGGACACTATAGTTCATTCATGTAACCGAGGATAGCAAAATAATGTAAACTGTGACATAATTATCTCCAACATTTTTCATACCAGTAAAATGTATACAAATTTGGGACCAAAGATTATTCTGACACTTTGACCTGACCATGTTTTGCTTAAGTGTTTTTTTTTTCTTAAACTGCTAATTTGACCTTTTTACTCCACAGACTGAACAAAATGAAGAATTAGTTGGTAATTGATTGGCCTAAATTGGTATTATCTAATTGTGTAGTTAAATTTAACAGCTGGCAGATATTCAGCATAATTAATTTGAGAGACAGTCTAACAGAAGGATGGACAAAACCAGTGAAATATCAACTGATTTAATAACTCTGAGTTCTTGTCATGTTTTATTACCATTTTCTAGACTATAGCGAATAAACTGTGATTATGTGAGAAATGTTGAAGGTGTCTGAATATATTTTGGTTTGACTTTATGAGTATCGGGGCAATGAGCGAAATCAAAAGGAACAGTACAATAACTCACCACATGAAACTTTTTCTTTTATTTTGTCAGAAAGTCAAGTTCCTGCTTGTTTCCTTTCCCAAAATGTGCCAAGGATTTCTAAGTGGCTGCCGGGTGAATGTTAAGGTGTTGCTGAGGTGTATTTGTCTTTGCCAGAAGAGCAGATCCCTGAGACTCATTGATATTCAGGTCTACACACTAAAAGTGGGAACCTGCAATAGTTTAAAGAGCAACTGATTTAATAAAAATGAGTTTTGTTGGTTGTTTTAAAGGTGCATGAATGCGAGAAAAATAAGTGCTTTACCAATCATGCGTGTGTGACTTTTGCTTTTTCTGCTCTTCTAGCTTTGGTTACCACATGCATGGAGCATTTATGTGCAGGATGTTCAACACCACAATCCTCAACCAAAGCCTACTTAGATGAACACTCATGGAGACGCATGCAAATGCTACAAGAAATATTTCCGTGCAGAAATAACATATGTTAAAACATGCAAGCACATCTCCGGTGCGGTGGCATAAGAGGACGTTTATAAGAGGATCTAATGCAGGATCTGCGCTTCTAACCGCTCTCCTTCTACATACTTTTATCTCTGTGAAAGTCATTTCTGAGACCGGTTTGAGACCTGAGAACGCTTAGAGGCAAAGCTCCAGCTGGTCTCTGGTCAGTGTCATATTTGCATGGCCATTTGTTTACAGAAGATTAGGTCACATGGAAATGCGGCGGAGGTAGAGAAAGACAGGTAGAGAGATTTACACCTGCGCATTGGTACGCATGTTAGTCAAGTCAAGTCACCTTTCTTAATATAGCGCTTTTTATAATACAGACTGTTTCAAAGCAGCTTTACAGAGATAACTGGAAAATACTGCAACAAAGTTTGTTTCGAGAAGAAAATAGCGTTGAGAGGAACCAGGCTCAGTCACTCAGTTCTCCTCTGGCCAACACAACAGTGTATAATTACACCACACACAATTGATATTTGCATATTTTGTCAAAGAGAAAAAAGAAACTGGACATAGGTATAGCAATTTATTTAAAGAACATGTTATTTGTACTCTGATTATCTTGAGAAATGTGAACTATAGTAGACCGTCTTTTTCGCAGCGTCATTTGTTGAACAGAAACACAACAGATCTAGTGCAGGCTGAACCCTTATACTATCAGTCTAAGTGATGTTGCATGGGTGATAATCAGATATAGGGTGTTATTAACCCTGTGTTGTCCCAGCATGGCAAGCCCTGGAGCTGCTGGTTAAGGTCTAAGGACGGCCACGTGACACCATTAAGACTGGAATTTGGTTAAACATCAATGTGGGAGGCAGACGCCACCTTCCCGGTCACTACCACATGTAATCCTCTTTCATAGCCACGTGAAAAATGACTGAGCTAATCTATTTACTCATTCAATCTTATCTTCTGTTCTTGACCGAGAGAAAAACTACAGTACCTCTCAGACTGTGTGGAAGTCACAAGACTCAAGTATTTAGTACACACCCTGTACACTGTAAAAAATAGCTTGTGAAAAGTTGTCTCGTACGTTATTAACTGTATTAAATTAAATAATTGTGATGGATGTACCTGCCTGTTTGGCTGTTAATGTACCCAAACCATTGTATTTAGCACAGACGGTACAAGAGATGTTCAGATTATGACTGAAAGTTAATCAAAAGAGGCTTTTCCAGCAAAAAACCCCGAACAAAACACAATCAGGCTACACAACACACTGCATTCAATATTTACTATACAATATAAAGTGTGACATAAACAATGCACATATCTAATAACAAATAAGGAGATGCTGATGATAGCCTCAGCCTTTCATTGTATGGAAAAAAGTGCAGTGAAAGTGAATGGTTTTACATTACATTTACATTTTGGCTTATTGGTGGCTAATTTGTACAATCTCATTCAAACGTTTTCATATAATAATCTGGTTTACGCCGCACTGATGGATCGGTTTAGGATTGGAACTAAAAGCTTATGTTTTCCTATAAAACAAATTGCACGAATACATGTAAAATGTTCACCTCATAAAACAGTAACGTTTTCTCATTGAGATTGGGTTAGTCAGTCAGTAAGGTTTGGAACAACATTTTTGGCAAGCCGATCACACAGGAAAACTTAAACACGCCATAAACAACATTAAGAATTGTGTAATATCTTTCTTCATAACGAGAGTGATTTTGCAATATATGTATATTTTTTATTATTTGTATTGTATGATGACTTTAGCTGGTTTGCCCTAGACGGTCTTTTGACTGGAAAAGTCAAGTCAAGTCAAGTGTATTTATATAGCACCTTTCACAATATAGATTGCATCAAAGCAGCTTCACAGTATCAATCAAATAACATAATGTTTGTTTCTTAGTGGAAAAAACATCCACTAAGGTAAATTGATGATTTAATGATTTAAAAGGTAAATCATCTTGTTGAAGCTTTATTAAGTGTAAAAAGTTTGATTCTTTTTTTTTTTTTTTTTGTAACTTGACAAACAAAAATGAATCTCTCTCTCAGTCACTGGGGCGGGACCCTTTCAAAAGTTGCACCTTGTACCTGACTTCATATTAGTATGTCAATAAAAGCGGGCGTGCGAGTGCGTGCCAGAGCCAGTCGCGTTCCCACCGTCACTTCCGGGGCTCGATCGGGGCTCGCCGGGGTTTCCTCGGGGACAACGGCCAGGGTTTTCTGGCCCGCCGAAAATGTAGGCGGAGTCTACCTGAGTTTGCACACGAAAGCGCCGTATGATTCATATAGGCTACGTCAGCATTAAAGACTTCTACAATCATTTTAGCTCAAAACTCACTTTCAGACAGCAGCAAGTGTTTGAAATAACTTCTGTTTGTGATCCGATATATACAACTGTATTGGGACTGTCACTTGAGAGAGCGCTAAAGCTCGTCAGGTCGTATTTTTGGATGAAAATTTGTGGAAATTATCATCCTTTTTAAGTGTGATGTAAACATACGTTCCTGTGACTACAATTAAACAGAAACAGACGCGACTGAATAAGGCTACGTGTGTCCTCTTTCTGTTGTGAAATAATGGTAAACCACTTTATTTCTGTGTGAGTAGCCTAATGTGCAATCTTGACACAAGTTAATTCATTATGATCAATGTATCACTTTTTTATTGTAAACCTGGTAAAACATCGATTGCTTGGGTTTTAAATCTTTAAGTAAACAACAAAAATGCCAGCAAACGACCGTTTCTATCATGTTCGTTTTGCACTCTCGCTGTTTCCAGTGATTTCTTTCTGATAAAACTTCCTTCTGTTGGTGAAATGATGTGTTAGTGTGACGTTGTTCCAGAGAGGCGTGTTGCGGGTGTGTTTTAATGAAGCGCTGTGGAGCTTCTGGCCCGACAGTGGAAACACAGTGTGGTTTTGTGAATATGGAGTTGTGTGCATTCAACATTCATTCATGTTTTCACCATATGCAGAAACTACAAACAACAGGTTTTAAAATGACACACACACACACACACACACACAAACTCTACAGTGTGGATGTGAAATGCCACCAGGGCCTTTGTGGCTCCAGACGACAGACTCTCCTGCACTTGTGTGGGTGTTCACAAGCTCACAGATGCAGCATTACTCTTGTTCGACTGCCTCTAAACACAAGCACCTCTCGAGAGCTCAATCTTCCAACAGTTTCTGCTAAATCCTCAAATATTTCTCAAGAATAAACAGAGCGGTATCAAAGGGCAACGGTCTGGTGCCCTACTTTAAACAAAATAGCAAAAACAGCGTGCATAGCTATAAATTGCCTGAAGTTTACTGTACCATCATGTCAGGAAAATGTCAAGGAAATATGTGAGCCAAAGCAATAACAAGTTTTATTATGATCTCATGAAATAGTTACTATTTTACAAGAGATTTCATTTGAACAAGATAGATTAGATTTAGATTAGATAGTTAATTTTATAATTAGGAAATTGGGGGATAACATATTTATAGAGTGGGTGGTCTTAGTCGTTCAAGTTTTTTGTGCCTTTCGCAACTTGAATGTCGAGAAATACTATCCGATAAATTACGGGTATAGATACCAATAATTGTACTTAATTGTACTAAATAAGTCATCTTTAAGAATTTGTTCTTGTTGGTATCTGTTAGCATATGGAAATACAAATGGCCCCATAAGTAAGGACTGGCTCAATAATACTGCGACAAAGAAGAAGAAGACGTGGCTGAACAGACAAGTGTTTACGTTACGAATAGCTGTCAGTCTTTGTTGGCAGCACTTGTAGACCCTAGTGTGTGCTGGTTGAAGTTGAGATTTTGATCCAAAGTAATGCCGAGATATTTGAAATACTCTACCCTTTCAACTATCTCTCCAATAATGGTAGTGCTAGAAGCTTGGATCTGTGTTTTTGAGGAGCTAAAGAAATATTGAGGTGCAGAAAGTTATACTCACACCACGTACTAAAATGTGCTATAGGATGTTGATAGAGCCATTGTCCTTATTAAGCAGAGCAAGAATGGCTGAATCATCTGCATATTTAAAGTAATGAGTAGTGGTAAATGGACAGTCATTTGTGTATAAAATATAAAGGAATGGGCTGAGTACGCACCCCTGGGGGGCGCCAGTATTATGCAAAATAATGCACTGTCCACCTTAACCACTTTGGGTCTATTAGAAAGAAAATGATGGCTCCAATATATTAGAAATGATGGTACTTGCAGACTCTGTAGTTTCTTTATCACCTGATGACGCTGAATCGAGTTGAAAGCGGAACTAAAGTCAATAAAAAAAGTCTGGCATAATTCCCAGAGATGTCCTTAAACAAAACCGCTAAACCTTAAAACCGCTAAACCTTGAAACCGCTAAACCTTAAAACTGCTAAACCTTAAAACTGCTAAACCTAAACCTTAAACTTGAAACCTTAAACTTGAAACCTTAAACCGAAGCCCTCGTGGGTGTAAAGCAGTGGCTACCAGAGAGCTCAGATTAGATCGTATAAATGCTCACGAGTTTGCCAATAATTCATCAATATGTGAAATAGTTATGAATTGTCAAGTTGAGTATGTTGCTGTCTTGTTTTTTTTTAAGGTTTTGATCAAATTACCACAGGATTAATTCCTGTGAACATTTTTTTTACTAAATGGTTGGGGTGTAGCTGATAATATTCAGTATAGTATTTCATTAACATATTACATAGCATTTTTAACACACAATTTAGGCTAAAATAAACATTTTTATTTATTTTTTTATCTGCTACTTGGATGCTTAAAGTCACCATTAAATCAAAATGGACAATTCTTTTTGTTTTGTTTTTAATGGAATATTGCAGTGTTTAGTATAAAGTATCTATCCATGCAGAACAAACTCATGTGCTTCGTAATCTTGAATCAGAATATTTAACATTGAATATGTTCAATCACATGACATCAGCCAATAGCAAATCACAACCATTCAATCAATTCATTTTTTCTTGTCAAAAATACCACTTCACTCAGATATAACACACACAACAGGGAATAAAAGACTATTGCAACTTCCATCTAATGCGGACTTTAATTGTTAACACTTGATGCAGAAACAGCATTGTTCTGCTTTGCGTTTTCTTCGAAGTCTCCCTCTTGTAGTGTCTGCACAACACTGAGTTATTTACACCACAGACGGTGAGTGTCAGGGGCGAGAGACTCATCACACACAGCAGATGACACGTGTGTCCTGTTATTACAGCAACAGGGACCTTTGTTGATATCGTCGTCATGGCAGCAGCTCTCCGTAGGCTTACCGTGTCATAATAGAGCCGGTTTATGGTATCCATCTGAGGCATATGGGCCGGATCTACCATACAGGCAATCTGGGCACGTGGCCAGGGGCCCTCCGTGATCTGAGTTTGTTTTTTTCGCTATACACAATAGTATACACAAGGCTTGGTCTCGCTCTTGATAATTATCCAATCAGAATTTTAAAAAAGTTGTTTACAAAAAATTAAGTATCATGATTCTTGTTCAACTGACACTGATTGGAAGCTGGCCGCATGCACTGTTTAGATTGGCTAATGATAAAGGTGGGCGGGCATAGCAGGTTAATCGTACTGATTCAAGATCAGTTTTTTTAAGAATGAGTTAAGATTTAAAAAAATGGACAGCAACCAAAAGCCCAACGGGGCTGCTAAGAGAGAAAAAAAGAAGGAGAAGGAAAAGAAAGAGAAAGAAGCGGCTGCGATTAAAAATGTAATGCCAATAAATAATCTTTTTTAAAAAAAGCTAAGAATTACGAAGAGGAGGACGTCAAAGAGGTAAACACCGTTAGCTCAGAAGAACCACTGCCCTCTACCGCCTACGCTAAAGGCTTTAGCGAAGTAGTTGCTGTGGAAAAAGACAGAGGCCAGTCATGTGGTGCGAAGGTCAGCTGCCTTTGCTGGTTGTCACTATATTTTTTATCGTGGTGTGGTAGTCAGGTAAGGGAGGGGGGCGGGCCCCTTGAGCTTCAGTGCCCAGGGGTCCCTGTGGGTACTCATCCGGCTCACATGCCACAAGAAATGAAGGACAGTGATTTTTTTTTTTTTGTATGTCAAAAGTAAATGTCACTGTTCACTGAAAATATTTGTTTTTGCCAAAAAGTTTAGCTTGTATGGTACTTGATAAAGTGTACAGTGACTGTTAAGATTTAAGTGCTGATATGTAAATGTGGTTGGTCATATGTTAATGAGCCCATGGATGTGACATCATCATCTTTAAAATGAGCATATTTGGCATCTAATGGTCTGGACAGACTGGGGGAAATTTTGCGTTGTGAATGTTAAGTCCGAAACATGCAAGTATGTCAACTACAATTCTATAACAGGCATTATTTATAGCACATATGGTTTTGGAAAAAATAAATAGAGGTGGAAACGATTGTGTCCTCCTAACATGCGTCAGTAAACCACTTTATGTACGTACACACGCACACGTACACACACGGGCACACACACACCGATGGAGATGCTCAATAATCTAGAAACAATGTGAATCAACACCACAAGGCAGCAAACTTTGTGAAACACAAAATCGATGTCATTGTCAATAGAAATCTATGCAATGTCCCCATTCAGATAACTATATTCATAAAGCTGTGTGTGTGTGTTTTTTCTGTGATGGGTGGGTGTAGAGGGTTAGTGTAATGGGAGAGAATATACAGTTAACGGTATAAAAGTTTAATAGTATTAAACACTATTTAAGTGTTAGTACGAATGACTCCAGGTAACACTTCAGTTGTGTGTGTGAAGAGATGTGTGAAGAGGTGGTGTGTTGATAAAACTTCCTGTGTTTGTGTGGCTGAAGTCCTTCCTGCCATTATACAGCAATACAGCTCATCACTGTGTGTGTGTGTGTGTGTGTGTGTGTGTGTGTGTGTGTGTGTGTGTGTGTGTGTGTGTGTGTGTGTGTGTGTGTGTGTGTGTGTGTGTGTGTGTGTGTGTGTGTGTGTGTGTGTGTGTGTGTGTGTGTGTGTGTGTGAGAGAGAGAAGTGCACGAGTGGGCTATACACTGATGTCTTATGAGTAAAGCATGACTGGCCTTCATGTGATGTGGTGCAGAGTTCAGATCAGGTCACTGCTAGCATGTGCCTCTCTGTTGTATATATATATTTTTTTCATATCTATATATATATCTATATATATACGCATTTAATTGAAAATTGACAGAAAAGTGCGTTTAGAATGAAAAAAAACTATTCAAATAAATGGTGTGATTATTTTCATCAAAGGATCCTGAAAAGTGTACATTTTCAACACTTAAAATAATCATAAATGTTTCTTGAGCAGCAAATCATCATATTATAGTGATTTCTGAAGGATCATGTGACACTGAAGACTGGAGTAATGAGAGTTTACTGCATAAAATAAATGCAGCTTTTAAAAAAATCTTAGCGACTTTTTTGTCAAGCAGTGCTTTTATTAATAGACCATCAGATCCGTATATAGTCTGAACTGCTTGTTTTTTAAATTTTTCAACCAGAAACACCCTGCCAGCAGCAGCCGCCGCTCATGATCATGTGATCACAGCTTACTGAAGTCACTAGCACTTTACGGTCGAGGTTGAAATGTTGGAAAACTGCTGACGGGACATCAGATGTTCATGTCAGGATAAATCAATAAAGCTATAAAATATGTCCTGGTATTACACAAACAATTTTTCATAATGGCACACATGAATGTTATTATATCGCAGTACATAGAAGCTTGAGGTCATCAGGATTCAGGATACATGAGAAGCGAGGAAATCAGAATCACAAAGGTTTATAGCAATGTTTATTGCTTTAGTGCTTTAGACTGGGGTTAATGAAAAGCCCTTTGATGGATTATTGGTCCTGCTATGTTATGCTAAAAGCTTAGTGTGCTGCTGGACTTTGAGGAGAAGAAAACACAATGATCATCATCTAATCGCGTCATTGGAAAGAAACGTCACAGAGGCTCCTGCTTCTTTTACCGCATCGTTCAAGAGATATATTATATTTTTATAAAAGATATAAACCACCATTTGAGGATGGAATATCCACATTAATGTATCCTCAAAAAACAAAAACAGAAAAACAATGCGGTTGTAAAATGGACGGTTAAGGGCCTGAATGCTGATTGGTCAGCTATGCTAAAACACGAAATATAGTAACATCCATGAGGTGAAACTGCTGCTGCTGAAGGATAAATTCAGGTATTTCCACAATAAAATAGATTTTAATGAAAATTTGTGTTTGGTGTTAGTAGTTGTCCAGAAAGTAGTGAAAGGTAGGAAGAGAAGTAGAAAAAGTTGCTGCCTTAATTCTTTTACTACAATCAGCTTGGATGTTCAAATTACATGACATTAAACTGAGTTAAAAAACGAGTTGAATCTTGTATAACGTTTTTTTTTTTTCAATTGCTTAACTTATTTTGATGTGTTAAAGGAACACTCCACTTTTTTTGGAAATATAGGCTCATCTTCCAATTCCCCTAGAGGTAAAGTCAAGTCAAGTCAAGTCACCTTTATTTATATAGCGCTTTTTACAATACAGATTGTATCAAAGCAACTTCACAGTGATAACATGAAAATAATACAACAAAGTTTGTTTCTAGAAGAAAATTGCGTCATCATCCACCTTAAGTAAGGCAGATCAATAATATTGTTGAATATTAAATATCTCCAACTAAGCAAGCCAAAAGCCAAGGCAACAGTGGCAGGGAACCGAAACTCCATCAGTGACAGAATGGGGAAATAAACCTTGGGAGAACCCAGGCTCAGTCGGGGGGGGGGGCAGCTCTCGCCAACGAACGAACAGTGTATGATTATGATTCAGGGAGCATTACAAGTCATAAGTCGGAATGGATTGGAAAAATCAGAATAGTATCCAGTTCCATCTGGTTGGAAGTCGAAGTCATCACGCCGGTATGGAGACGAGTTTGTTGAGGATCAGTGGCGATGGCTGTCGTGTCGATGAGGCCTTCACAGGGCTGATGGGCTGGCACTTCAGTGATGCGTTGTGGATGGGTCCAGGCGCAGGTCCACCCTGCTGAAAGAAAACTGTTAAAACCAGGTTGTATATGCTGGCTTAAGCTAAGCGTAGTTGGTTTAAGCTGGTCTCACAGGCTGGCCAAGCTGGTTTTAGCTGGTTTAAACTGGTTTAAGATAGTTTAAGTTGGTCTGCCAGGCTGGCCAAGCTGGTTTTAGCTGATTTTAGCTGGTTTAAACTGGTTTAAGCTGTTCTCCTAGCTTGACCAGCTAAAGAAGTGTCCAAAACCCCGCTAAAACCAGCCTGGGAGACCAGCTAAAACCAGCCAACCATCTTATGCTGGATTTGGCAGGGTTTTTTCAGTGTGACACCATCTGATCTGGATATGGCCTGGATCCGGCGGACTGCGGTAAACCTTGGGATAAACAGAGAGACTAATTGTAGTGAGGTTCAGTGTGGTTGAAGGAAGAAGAAGACGAGGTCGGCGAAATTGGGACTCGCACTTTTATTAATAACAGCACTCAATAGTTACGGTGCGCTCGTGCGCGGCCGCCATGTCACAATACACGGCAAAACAAACGAACAATATAGACAACAAACAGTCACGGTCTCAGTTTTCGTGCAGGCTTCACAGACTTGTGCGAGTCCCAGGTCTCTCTCTCTTCTCCCTCTCAGCCGGCAGCTTATATGCGGTCTCCACGCCAATTACTGCAATCAGACACAGGTGTTCGTCATCTGCACTTGACCCGCTTACTCACCGCGCGACTCGCTGACTCCTCTCCCGCTACAGACTTCGCGGAACCACGCCCCCCTCGCCACATACCCCCACCGCCCGTCTCAGGCCGGGGAGCCGTCCGGCCTGCAGCCCCCCCCCCCCCCTCCTGGAGAGGAAGTCAGCCACAACCATCTGTGCACCCGGCCTGTGGATCACCTGGAACTTAAAAGGCTGTAAAGCTAGATACCAACGGGTGATCCGCGCGTTGGTATCCTTCATGCGGTGGAGCCACTGCAGGGGAGCGTGGTCCGAACAGAGGGTGAACTCCCGCCCCAGGAGGTAGTAGCGGAGGGTGAGAACAGCCCATCTGATGGCCAAACACTCTTTCTCAATGGTGCTGTACATCGTCTCTCTCTTAGAGAGCTTACGTCTGATGTACAGCACCGGCCGCTCTACACCCTCCACCTCCTGGGACAGGACGGCGCCCAGCCCCCTGTCCGATGCATCCGTCTGTAGGATAAAGGGGAGAGAGAAATCAGGAGCATGCAAAAGCGGCCCGCCACATAGAGCAGCCTTTATCTGGGTAAAGGCCCGCTGACACTGCTCCGTCCACTGAACCGTATCTGGCGCTTCCTTTTTAGTTAGATCGGTCAGCGGGCTAGCGAGGTCCGAATAATTAGGCACAAACCTTCTATAATATCCCGCTAGCCCCAGGAACTGTCTAACCTCCTTTTTGGTCTTGGGTCTCGGACAGGTCGCAACTGCTGCCGTCTTATCAATTTGGGGACGCACCTGTCCGTGACCCAAGTGGAAACCCAGATATCTTACCTCCACACGCCCAATTGCACACTTCTTCGGGTTGGCCGTGAGCCCCGCCCTTCTCAGCGTCCTCAGGACAGCCCGCAAATGCTGCATATGACGCTGCCAATCGGTACTATAGATGATAATATCATCCAAGTAGGCAGCGGCATATGCAGCATGCGGCCGGAGAATCTTGTCCATCAGACGCTGAAAGGTCGCTGGAGCCCCGAACAACCCGAAAGGAAGGGTGACAAATTGGTGTAATCCAAACGGCGTTGTGAAAGCTGTCTTTTCTTTGGACATTGGAGACAAGGGGATCTGCCAATAACCCTTCGTTAAGTCCAATGTCGAATAAAAACGAGCAGTACCCAGCCGATCAAGCAATTCGTCAACCCTCGGCATTGGATAAGCATCAAACTTAGACACCGCGTTCACCTTCCTATAGTCTACACAGAAGCGGACCGAGCCGTCAGTTTTAGGAACCAAAACTATCGGGCTCGCCCAGTCACTGCTCGACTCTTCTATTACCCCCATATCCAGCATAGCCTCTAATTCACTCTGAACCACCTTTTTCTTATGTTCAGGCAAACGATACGGGCGGCAGCGTACCACCACCCCGGGTTCGGTCTCAACGTGGTGCTGAATGAGGTTCGTCCGGCCGGGCAGGGGAGAAAACACATCCGCAAAATCAGCTTGTATATTTTTAACGTCAGTGAGCTGGGAGGGCGAGAGGTGATCTCCACCAAGAGCCAGCGCGAGAGATTGTGATTTTGAACTCGCCTCAGGCCCGAGATCCTCCTCTCCGCAGACCACCGTCGCCAACATCACTGACTCTGCCTCAACCCACTTTTTGAGGAGGTTGAGGTGGTAAACTTGATGTGCTCCACCCCTGTCTGTACGGGCTACCTCATAGTTGAGATCATTAACTTGCCGTGTGACCTCAAAGGGCCCTTGCCACTTTGCGAGTAATTTCGAGCTGGTAGTAGGGAGTAATACAAGTACCTTATCTCCCGGTGCAAATTGACGGAGTCTAGCCCCCCTGTTGTATAGCTGACTCTGTCTGCCCTGGGCCTGTAACAAATTCTCCATTGATAGCCGCCCCAAAGTGTGGAGCTTTGTTCTCAGGTCCAGGACATACTGAATTTCGTTCTTAGCAGCGGACGGTCCGTCCTCCCAAGTCTCTCTAAGAACGTCAAGCACCCCGCGGGGGCTGACGTCCATAGAGGAGCTCGAAGGGGGTAAACCCCGTGGAGGCTTGGGGAACCTCGCGTACAGCAAACAAGAGGGGTTCTAGCCATTTATCCCAATTTTTGGCGTCTTCGTGAACGAACTTACGAATCATGGATTTCAACGTGCGATTAAATCGTTCCACTAAGCCGTCTGTCTGTGGGTGGTAGACGCTAGTGCGAATCGACTTAATGCCCAACAACTCGTAGAGTTCGCGAACCGTTCGTGACATAAACGCCGTGCCCTGATCAGTGAGAATCTCTTTAGGAATTCCCACTCGGGAGATTAACGAGAAGAGCGCGCTCGCAACACTTTTAGCCGAAATGTTACGAAGCGGGACTGCTTCTGGGTATCGCGTTGCATAGTCCACCAGAACCAACGCAAAGCGGTGCCCTCGTGCTGACCGCTCTAATGGCCCGATGAGGTCCATACCAATTAGTTCGAAGGGGACCTGCATTAGCGGAAGGGGGCACAATGGAGCTTTTGGATTGGCCGTTGGATTCACCAACTGACATTCACGACAAGACGCGCACCACCTGCGCACGTTCTCGTGAATGCCCGGCCAGAAGAACCGGGCCATAAAACGGTTTAGTGTCGCCGCCTGACCTAAATGCCCGGCCATTGGATTACAGTGAGCCGCCTGAAAAAGCATTTTCCGGCGGCTTTTAGGTACCAACAACTGTGTTGTATCTTCCTTTGTCTGGGTGTCTTGGGTCACCCGATACAACTTATCTTTTAACACAGCAAAATAGGGATAAGAGAGCGGTTGGTCTGGGTGGAGCAGCTGGCCGTCGATGGAGCGGACCTGATTGAAGGCGTGTTTGAGCGACTCGTCCTGGGACTGCTCCAGGGGAAAATCATCGCGCTCTGAGAGAACCGTTCTCGCCAGAGCCCTCTGTTCCCCTGCAGCAGGCCCCAGTGGTCCTGGCTCAGCATCCCCCACCTGAACAACCGCTGTCTTTCCCTTGTTTTTTTTTCTCCAAGAGGCACCCGCTGATAACGACCCCAATAATTCATTAAAGGCAGGCCAATTCGTCCCCAAAATGAGCGGATGCCGGAGGTGCGGGTTAACTGCCACCTCCACACTATGCTTTTGCCCCCTAAATTGAATTACCACCGGCATTATCGGATATTTCACCACCACCCCGTGCACACACCGCACCTTAACCATGCGGCTGTTATCCAATGCCCCCGGTTGTATCAGACTTTGATGAATAGAGGTTTGGTTACAGCCTGAATCCACCAAAGCCTTATAAGTACCCCCCTTGATACTCACTGGTATCTGGTACAGGCCAGTTTGATCGGGGGCAGCCTGCGGCGCGTCGGGAACCCGGATCAGCGTCCCCACCTCCATGACCGGACACGATCTATAAAGTGCCCCGGTTTCCCCGCAGCGCCAGCAGGCCGGCCCAGGCCTCCCCGCCGCTCCCGTGGCAGGAAGCGGGTCAAGAAATTGACGTGGAGAGTGCAGGGCTGCCGGACTCGGAACGGGGTGGTCGGACATGGCGGGCCCCCTGGGTGGGGCCCGGGACGTAGGAACGGGCTCCGCCGGGGTCCCTGTCCTCCATCTTGGCGCCAGCCGGGGCACCAGCCCGCCGCGAGACCTGGGAAGGGGCACAGGTTTGGGGAGAGAGGGGGTAGCGAGAGAGATAGAGGGAGAGAGAGAGGCTGATGGGAGGGGTTCGCCGACCCCTGAGCACGCCACCATGTGATCTTCCGCCAGGTGGATGGCCTGGTCCAGCGACGTCGGGCGGTGGCACTGGACCCACTGAGCAGTTTTCTTTGGCAGCTTGGTAATGAACTGCTCCAGTACCACCTTGCTGATGACATCCTCGACGTCGCCTCCGTCGGCCATCAGCCATCTGCGGCAGGAGTCCCGGAGCTGTTGCGCCAGCACGAAGGGTCGGCCAGACTCCTCCAAGCTCAGGGACCGGAAACGCTGACGATGTTGTTCGGGGGTCCGGCCGACCCGCTGCAAAATGGCGCGCCTCAGATCTTCGTAGACCAGGAGGTTCTGGACTGGCAGTTGGTTGGCGGCTATCTGCGACTCACCAGATAGTAACGGGATGAGCCGCATGGGCCAGTCCGACTGAGGCCATCCCCAGGCCTCGGCAGACCTCTCAAACAGGTCCAGGAACGCCTCCGGATCGTCCTGGGGACCCATTTTATTGAGAGGCAGGGGCGGGGCCGAGGCCGTAGCTGGAACGGGGACGGCCCGAACCTCCCGGTCGAGCCAGCTCCGGAACAGCTCGCGGTCTTCTTGCTGGCCTTGGAGCAGCATCTGGAACCGTTGATCCTGCTCCTCTTTCACGGCCAGCAGGGCGTGCTGTTGCTCCCGGTGAAGACCCGCGAGCGTCTGTATAAGCTCCGCAAACGGCGTTCCCGGCGGGGTCTGCATGGCGGTGGCAGTCTTCTTCTTCCCGGGTTTCGGCACCAGTGTAGTGAGGTTCAGTGTGGTTGAAGGAAGAAGAAGACGAGGTCGGTGAAATTGGGACTCGCACTTTTATTAATAACAGCACTCAATAGTTACGGTGCGCTCGTGCGCGGCCGCCGTGTCACAATACACGGCAAAACAAACAAACAATATAGACAACAAACAGTCACGGTCTCAGTTTTCGTGCAGGCTTCACAGGCTTGTGCGAGTCCCAGGTCTCTCTCTCTTCTCCCTCTCAGTCGGCAGCTTATATGCGGTCTCCACGCCAATTACTGCAATCAGACACAGGTGTTCGTCATCTGCACTTGACCCGCTTACTCACCGCGCGACTCGCTGACTCCTCTCCCGCTACAGACTTCGCGGAACCACGCCCCCCTCGCCACACTAATATTAAACAGAATAATATTAAAGACACTAATATTAAACAGTTTAATTTTTCCGTTTTCAAATCCATTCAGCCGATCTCCAGGTCTGGCGGTAGCACTTTTAGCATAGCTTAGCATAGATCATTGAATCTGATTAGACCGTTAGCATCTCTCTCAAAAAAACATAATTTTTTACAGTGTATTGAAAGCATGAGATCCCAGCAGAGACGTCACAAGACAAGAAACGGTGTAAAACGGTGTTAAACTACCTCATGTCGCAAAGCACATAACATTACAATAATAATGATCGTAAACCACTTCCAAAGCTCTAGTTGTACCACCTGACTGCTGCAAATTCATTTCAGCGTTGATGGTGTTGATATTGAAATGCTTCTTCTGGGTTCGAGCGCGTGAACAGATCCGGGTAGAAAGTCACGGGTTGTCATCTCTTCATTACGGTTATGACATGAACTCGTTGTTTTGGTTCAGTGAACGAGTGCGCAGAGGGATGGAAACACATATGTAGACCGGCAGGCAGAATCCGGACCCAATGCAATGAATCCCCCGCCCGCCGGCGCAATACATCCCGCGTGCACACAAGCGCACACAGGGTGTGATTTGCCGGGGGGATGCATGGGATTTCCCCCTTTCTGGTCAATGTTCTGGGGATAAATATATCCCCCCCTCAAAGTGATCAGTGCTACTATAGTGGCGAGATGGATCACAAAACTTGGGGGGTGGTGCATAGTATACAATAGTACATTGTGTTTAATTTGTCGTTTAATGAGATCTAATATATGTTGTTAGTGGCGGGAATTTTTTTACTTGAATAAATACATAGACCCGACTACTAACTCAATGTACTTTAATGGTTCAGTGGCAGAACTTTTGCCAAGCGTGTCAGAGGTTCTGGGTTCTAATACGCACTAAGTAGTATAGTCCCCCCCCCCTCCATCAAAACCGACTGTTTATTAGTGGTTGTATATCAAGCAGGGACACGTTTTTTGTGCATTATGTTTTGTGATTTCACCGTAACGAATAGAGAGTCTCTCTGCAACGGATTGAAGCGCGCGTCCGAGTGAAGATGCGCGAGTCACAACAGAACACTGTATCCGCGGCAACGAGCACTTTGGTCACTTGATTTAAAAAAGAACACATTTCAGATCGCCTCCTATTTAACAAACGATTATTTATCTACCTACCTGCTATTGTCGGCTGTGCAGCTCAACCACGTGAGAGAATCATGTTAAATAAGCACGTGCAATTTAAAAACAGAGGTCCTGCTTTTGGGGCTTTCTCATGAATCATGCACCTGTGTTTTAATGCTTTAGCAAAATAGAATTCAAATTATAGGCTACAAGAGACATTACACTGGTACTCTCGCATACAGGCCTAATAGTCAATACGAATGGAGTGTTATTATGTGTCATGAAACATTGCGCTCCCCAACTCGCGAAAGGTCGGATTTGCTCCATCTTTTGATGATGATGAGTTTTGTTTAGAAAACCTTGAATCCACGTTAGACACAATGTCACTAGACTCAATCCAAGTCATTAGAATCAATGAATCCATTTAATTAGACAAAACGTGCACATGTGCAGGTACTTTTTTTTTCTTTTTCTTTTTTCGGTGATGACGGTGATGAGCTCAGACCCGCGGTAGGGGTCACGTGACCGGTGACCGTCCCAGCCCTAATATGTACATTTCAAAATTTTGAGACCACTTCTCTTATTGATTGCTATTAGGATGTGAAGAGAGTTTCAACCAGTATAAAAACAAGTGTATGTGAGAAACATTGCCTACACTAGCTTTAAGCAGTTGGTGGGTTAGTTAATTTTATGTAAATGACTCCTGGCTTGCGGTGGAAGACAGCGTCCCACTTGCGTCCGGTGTGTGTCCTCCTCTGAGCAACACGGTTCAGTTACAGGCCGCTTTGGGAACTTCCAGGGTCACTTTATTTTCACTTTTGCTCAATTACCAATATATTTTGCCATCACAGGTTACTTTACAATATGCAATGTTATTTGTATAGCTTTTTTCACAATACTCATTGTTTCAAAGCAGCTTTGCAGAAAATCTGGATGTTAATCTTTATAATATCTTTATATCTTCATGACTTAATGTTGCATTTTGCATAATATATAATAATATAGATCACATTTTGCGATGATAAACAGTCAAGCAGTTGAGATTTGCTTTATAGTATATTTAGCTTTATGTGAGTGTACTGTGTTTGCGAAAAGGTGGATATACTTATAGTATCTGCAGGTTAGAGTTATTAATTTGTGTTAATGTGTTGATAAATTATGACAATATCATGTAGCTAATGGGATTGACTAGCGATGCCAGATTCGCAAATGCATCTCTATAGTAATTGTCATGTTTAGATGTGTGTGTGTGTGTGTGTGTGTGTGTGCGCGTGCGAGTGTGTGTGTGTGTGCAAGTGTTTGAAAAGAATGTTTTAGATGTGCTCGACATGGACAAAGATGTTGTAGCATGTGTGTATGTAAAAAAAAAAAAAAATTAACAGAGATGAGTTCTGTAAAAATGTTCTATAGTTTACTGCAAATAAACTAAACTTAATTTACTGAGTTTATGTCCAACGTATTTCAAATTGACAAAATTAAATTATCTCAGATTTTGGAAGCTAAGTAAAATAATGAAAATAAAAAAATGCATACAATGAGTTGAGTTTTTATACAGTGCATGTTAACCACATACTGAACCCCTAAATCTTCCAGAGCTTCTGCACGAGCTCTAACTGGAGGGTTGTGGTCGTGTACAGTCTTCAGGGAGAGATTGCAGTTGTAGATCTAAAGATACACACATTCACTCCGAGTGTGAGCATGAAGATGTGTGCATGGTTTTCTGAGGGACACTCATATCTGCACATAAAGAGCGATTGTTTTTTGCTTTATCTGCACGGCCTTGTGATTGCACAGGACACACACACACACACACACACACACACATATAAACTCGTGAAGGACGGAGTCCAGCATTAAATGATGGCACACCACATTTTATCTTGCTGATAAAAAAATCAAACATTATTTCCAGAAAATAAGGTTTGAATGGATTAAATAGTTGAGCGTGTGTGAAATTGAGCTCACAGCACATTTCCTGTGGTTTCTCACCCAACACCACTGTGGAAATAGATTTGTTAAAGTTGTTGCACTTTGCAGTAAGTATGACAGGATTTTTTTTATTTGGCTCTTTATTGTAGCCAATGATGGTCTAGTACTTTTCCAGAAACTTGCATTCGCTCCTTTCTCACCTGCTGAAAGACCAACACAGAACGGCATGCTGGGATTTTCAGCAGGTTAAAACCACGCCGTCGCCATTGAGTGTCTGAACTGCAGAGAGGGATATAATGGATGGGGGGGGGGGGGGGCATGCTTTGCAGTATGAATCGTTTTTTGATTATCACCATTGTTGAGATTCATATGCTGATTCCTGATATCTGTGCTAGTTTTAGTAATGAATTACATTTTCTGTAAAATCCTTCATATTATCTGATAGTCATAACATTGCTAGTTCTTCTGCTGTAGAATCTCAGTTTCGACTCAAACTAATAATATGTTACCCTTTTAATCAGAGCCTAGATTCTGAATGTGATCAGTGAATCAAGTCATTAAATGATGATTGTCATCATCAAACCTTGACCATCACTGTAAAAAAATGTTTGTTGACTTAACTCATTATTTTGTGTTATCTTTTTGCATGGGTTTTTTGGAGTTTAACTAACTTATTTTGAAAAGTGTCCCTGACAAATTTGGAAAGGTTTACCTGACATATTATAAAGTACAATGAACTGATTTAATTTAGTTAACTAAACTTTGAATCTAAGTTTGGCCCTTTTTTTTGGCCCTAAGTTTTCTAAATTACATCCAATAAGTTCGGCCAACTAAAGTGCTGTTTTGAAAATCAAATTTTTAGCCACCATTAAAGTGATCAGTTTTTGCTTTAGTTGGGCTCGTGACCCTTGAACTGTTAACATTAGATTTTGTTTGGCAGTTGTATCTGAGTTATAACTGCCAGATGATCAAAGAGAAAATGTGATTCTGATGGTGTTGGTTATGTTTTAACATACTCATTACTTGAGAGTTTTTTAGTGATTCTATAGCAGATGATATTCAAGCTTTTTTAATATAGTCCAAAATATTTCTTAAAATTGTTCTGATCAAAACACTCTGAAAAATGATTTTATTTAGACACACTGACATCAATAATCAGCCTGTGAATCTCAACAATGGTGACAATTATAAAGCATGTTGCAGTGCAATCTGGATGCCACCAATCAAAACTCATTCATGGCTCCCACCATGCATTGCAGTATGAATAAATTATGATCTGAAATGTCTTAGTAATATCCTTTTCCAAATTGAATATTCTGTTTGTCACCATTGTTGAGATTCATACACTGATTCTTTATGTCTGTGTATATTTAAAAAAAAAAAAAAAAAAAAAAAAAAAAAAATTATCAGAAGAACTTTTAAGAAATCTTTTGGATTATTTAGACATTTCTAGATCTTGTACTGTAGAATCACTGTGATGTTGTAATCAACATTATACATTTAAAGTCAGAGATAAGGCTTTAAATGAGCTTTGTGATGCAAGTCAAGTGATGATTATGTCAAAACATAACCAACAGTGTCTGATCACCTTTTCACTTTGATTATCTGGCAGTTATAACTCAAATACAACAGCCGAAACAAAATATAATGTTAACAATTTAAGGGTCACAAGACCAACTAAAGCAAACACTGATCACCATAATTAATGGTGGCTTAAAAAATTAGATTTTCTCCTTTGGTGATTCTGCTTGTTAACATCAGGTGTCTTCAATAATGGTCAATCATCACTCAATGAATCACTTAATTAGCTCTTTAACTTTAACACTCCCAACTTTAACAAGCCATATAAACTCCCAGGAGAGTTCATTTAACACTGGAGTTTTTGCTGTGAATAATTCTGAAATAAATGCTTTTACTAATGATTTATTATTATATTATTTGTTAACAGAAGACTATGAAACGCTTATTACGAACTAAAAACTCGCAACAATCACTTTCACTATATAAAATGTCAAACTTACTGTGTATCAGTCTATTTCTTCTGAAGACACGTGTAAGGATTTTTTTTGTGTGTAATTTAATGAATCCGTGCTCATAATTGTAAAAACATTGTTGAAGTTGAAGATTTATGTTTGAAGTGGTTTTAAAAGGTTGAAGTTTAGGTTTTAAGACCATGCAGTCTACCAGACTGCAAGATAGATAGATAAATTAAGTTTAGTTTACTATCAAAGCATTAGAGTATAATTGAAGTAAAACCTGCAGAAAATGTAGTGCAGTTGTTTCAACTTACATTTATAAGTTAAAATAACAAGTATACTTGTTAATTCAACTGAAAATCTAGTGCAGTTGTTTAAACATACATTTTTGAGTTAAAATAACAATTTTACTTGTTCATTCAACTTTCAGTCTAGTTGAGGACAAGAAAACTTAGGATTTTTTGTTGTCTGGACAATCTAGTTATCTCTACTCAAAAAAATAAGTTGAAATAACTAAATTGCTAAAATATTTTTTATAGTGTACTCCATCATACTTTTACTTGAATTTTGTGCCATAACAAATGTTTAATAAACACTCAATTATAGCAGCCAAAGAAAAAATTGTACTCAAGGGTCAAGAGCTCAACTAAAGCAAACGCTGATCTCCATCAGGGTGACCTTAAACCTTGTATTTCGTGTGTTCCTCTTTCCTACAGTGATTCTGCTTGTTAACAGCAGGTGTTCATCACTAATGACCAATCATCACTTATATCAGCCTGTAGCTGTGCGGACTGCTTGTAGCTTGTCCACTTTTAAATCATTGCTGAAGACTCATTTATTTGAAGTAGCATTTGGCACAGGGGAGCCGCCTTGATGAAAGTTGTATTCTATGTGCACTTTTTATTTCTTAGCATTTGTTATTTATTGTGTTTTTTTATTGTATCAGTCTGTTTAATATTTTGTGTTTTTTACTGTGAAGTACTTTGGTAGGCCTTGGCCTTGGAAATGTGCTATATATGTAAATGTGACATTGACTTAATTGAACACTTAACTATACAATTATTATTCAATTATCATTCTGGGATCTAGAAATGTTCTATAACTCAATTTAATTTAGTACATATTCTTTTACAGTGTGGTAATGTCTCTGTCTCTGTCTCTGTCTCTCTGTCTCTCTCTCTCTCTCTCTCTCTCTCTCTCTCTCCCTCTCCCTCTCTCTCTCATCAGTTAATGAATACCTGTTCATGGCTCAGGCCCGGGGAATCCAGATCCGGGAGAATGTGAGGAACATGGGAGCTCAGGTGATCGAGCAGATGGTCCGCAGTGCCTACAGCGTCAACGGCACAGGTAAAACACTCCTGATGTGTTCTCACCATCATCTTAAAGACCCGAGAGCACACCGCTGGCGACAGCAATGGCTTATCCTCACGAGAAAAACGCATTATGAGATCCTTCTGAGACCCACCAAAAAATATATAAAAAAGTGGTAACACTTTTTAATACTGTTCCTTCATTAATGAATAAATACACAGGAACAAATGAATAACGCACTATTAACATTCTAGTAATTACTCTGATTAACACATTAGTAAGTAATAGAGCTCAGATGAATGTGGAAGTTCACTATTAGCTACACTGTTAACCCTTAAAATAAGGCCAAATTCTGACAGTATCATAACATTTTCCATTGAAACAGTAATATACCGTAGAAAACAATGCATTCTGGGTTATATTTGTAGTTTTTTGCGAAAGTAGCCTACAGGAATATACTGTGAATTAACAGCACGTGAAGAGAGTGAATTCAGACACTGATGAACACCTGATAAGCAGAATCACTGAAGGACAGAAAAAAGAGAAACACAAGAACTACATCTGACTTCCAGACACACTGAGTGTGAAACCAGTTTACAAACCAGTGTAACATTATTTCTTTCATACATGTACAAAAGGTCTTGTTGAGAATTAACAGAGATTTAGTTAATAATAAAGTTTGTTTAGTCACCATGATGGAGATCAGTGTCTGCTTTAGTTGGTCTCTTGACCCTTTACTTTATAATGTTAGTTAGAGGAAGTAGATCAAGTGTTTTTGGCTGTTATGATGATGCCATAATCATTCTGGTCATGACAGATTCACTGTTCTCTTCCTGTGTATAAGCTTTGGATGTATGGGTGTTTCATATTTATCATATATCTGTGAATCTACAGCAATATTACTGTAATCAGTTATTCTGAAGGATATTGAAATCATATAGTGCATTAAAACATTTCAAACTCCTGCTTAACTCAGACACACACAGACATCAACAATCAGTGTATGAATCTCATCTATGATGACAATCAAAAGTTTCTTTACCTAGTTCCTAGTTCCTTTAGAAGGATGAGTCATTACTAGTGGGTTACTGTTACCTTTTATTATAAATTATGCATTAGAAAATTATAAAAATTATACCTTTTATTATAAATTATGCATTATTCATGTTAATTATGAACCTGAATATAGTACTCTTCAGTGATATATGAAAAATAGGAGTTATTGATTAGCTAATGGTGAACTTCCACATTCAACTGAGCGCTATTACGTAGGCTACTAATGTGTTAATCAGAGTTTATTATTAGTTAATAGTAGTTACTAGAATGTTATTAGTGCCTTACTCATTTGTTCCTGTCTTGTGTAGTTATTCATTAATGAAGGAATAGTGTTATAAAATGTTACCAAAAACGTTTTTCAATCCCATGCTCAAAAAGAGAGTTTAGACAATCATATTTTTCATTCATAAAACAAGGCAGCTTTTAAGCAAGTGTACCCGTTTAACAAAGAGCTTTGATTTGATGAAAATGTTCAATAAGATGGATGTAAAAGATGTTTTTGAATGTAAGATGGGCTTTAGGACTCGACTCCAGTCCTCGTGATCCACCTCCCAGAAAGTTTTCGATGTCTCACTAATTAAAACCCCTGATTCGATTCCTCAGATGCTCAGCATGTTGAATAGGGAGACATCTGAAACATTCTGGGATGTGGATCCCGACTCGAGGACTGAAGTTGAGAAACACTGCACCAGGATACGCCAGGCTTTATGCAAGATAAGCTGAGGATGTTTGTAATGTACTGATGCATGAATGTTTGATTCTCTCATTTTTTAGACTACACGTATGAGTTTAACTTCAACGAGACAGAAGTTGCCACCACTCCTTTCCTCCTGCCGGGCTTCACATACAAGCCGGATGACGTCTGCCCGGAGAAACTGCCCTTAATGAGTAAGTGCACAGACTAGCTTACTAACAGCCCATTAACTCAAAGTCACCTTAATCTATATTGTTAAAAGCGCTATATGAATGGTTTCAAAGCAGCTTTACAGTGATAATAGGAAATGAAAGTAACAGAGATTGTTTTGACTTTACAGCAGCTCTGGAATAAAGTTATTGTCCAGCTAAAGTTAGTTTTGATCGATTCACTTCCATTGCAAAGATCATTAGTTATTAACTTGGGGCCGCTTAGAAAACAGAAAACTTTTAATGCGTTCTGGCCGTTCATTTGCACGACAACAGCGAGAACCTGTGTGGCTCGAGAACTTGGTGTAAGTTTTGAAAAATTGTGAAAAAAATGTTATCATCTCCATGTAAATTTCAAAACCGTGAATCTGTGAAAACGCTGATGCCATGCACATGCATATTATGTGTTTAGTCTATAGATATGCGCGTTTGAATATATTGACATCGTCAAATTACTGGTCTGGCCGGCATAATACAGAATTTATGTTGTTTCTGCGGATCCATGCGAACTGGAATCAGTTTGATAATGTTTTATCTGTACAGAGGTAAAGAGTAATTAGAGTAATTCATTAGTGAATCAGACTCCTCTGTTTGCGCTTTGTGTTTGCTGATGAAGAAATGTAGACCATGAAGATCCATTAACAACCGCGTCATGAAATCATCCAGGAGGGTCTAATTTCACCCTGAGGGCGGTTACGTAAGGATTGACTGAATAATGAATTATTAGAAAAATAATGCACATAATTCAGCGGCCCGGAGTCAATTATTCTGCTTATACTTCAGTTACCACACATCAAGACCTTGTTCAGATGATGTATTTCAAGACGTTTGTCAGGTTTTTGTCCTTGAAACGCTAATTTCTTACGCATCTCATCTCACGCCACCATTGCTAATTACAAAAAGTCATTTTAGAGTTAGTAACAGACACTCGAGCCACTGATACTAGCAGACTAATGCAGTTATTAATGCAGTTATTAGAGAGAGAGAGAGAGAGAGAATAAGTGTGTGTGAATTACCTCAGAATGTGCCTCTTAACAGTGTCAGCACCAGCGTCTACTAATAGCGAAACTACGTTTATCTGCACCTCGCTACTGAGAAACGTAATGTAGCTTTTAAGTTGCTAAACTAACTATTTTACTGATAAAATCACGCGCGCGTGTGTGTGAGAGAGAGAAAGTGATGTGGTTTTCCATAGTGACTAATACATGCATAATACATAATAAAATGTAATTTTGTGGCACAAAACAATAATTAAGACCTGCTGGAACTACTTTAGCCGTGCGTTTCCCTGAAAATAATTGCACACCTTATAACATTCGTCAACCAATCAGAATCAAGCATGCAACGGCCCGTAGTATAATGTACAACAATAAACTAAACTGATATCCAATATGGCTGTCATGGCTACTAAATAATAAGTGCACTTGAAACTAGGTTTTCACAAGGTTTTGATACAGAGCTTGTGCGTTTTCCTGGTGTCATCAGCTACGCATGTGCTTATAAGATCACATAAATAACTATGATCAACAGCAGTGATGAGTATTCTCTCCTCCTGTCTGCCAGAAGGCCGGATGAAGGTGAACATGAGTGAGATCGCTCTATCAGAAGTGGAGAAACTTCTGGGTCAGGCGGATGCGAGTCTTTCTCTCGGAGGCCACTGGAAGCCTCACGACTGTATCCCACGCTGGAAGGTTAGTCACTCACTTCCTGCTGGTGTAGTGAAACCTGAAAAAACTCTCTGTTGCCTACTTTCTCTTTCCTTCGTCAGAAGTGTTGTGGTCAGAGGTGTCGATCTCAACCTGTGAAAAGAAAGGTTGTTGCATGAAAAGCTCTGTTGCGAGATAATCACTTCTCTTCGTCTGGTGAAAACCACACTGGGACTCGGTGTTCAGAAGAGTGTTCATTTGGGTTTGAGTGATTTATTTGCAAACAGCGAGAAGTACAAGAAGTATTTTTTTTTATTTCATTGCTTCAATATAAAAATACATATTCCCCCGGTTTCACAGATGAGGCTTAAAGGAGCTGTATGTAACTTTTTCACTCTACTAAAGCATAAAAATACCATAATATGTTTGCATATATTGAGGAAACTGAGTTCACATACTCGTTTATCTTAAAAACACTTCTACAGCCAGTTATTTTACTTTGAAATGTGCATTTCCAGGCTGGAATATGTGTTATTGTTTTGGTCTGTGATAATGGACGTTGACAATTTTCATTGTCCATTGCGCTCGTTCCTGTTGCGTGTCTTAAACTGGCAACCCGTGTGAGCGTCGAGTCTAAAAGGACATTTCACCCTCTCCGTTTTCAAAAATAACATTGTGCCCACCTGTCAGTTTTCAGAAAAGTGTTCGTTTACACGAGTACGAGTATAAATGCGGTCAAGCGCATGCCAGACCTGTAGGTGGCAGTGTAACGAGAAGCTCAAGCCCACATTAGCCAATCAGAACCCCGAAAATAGCAACAGCTCCTCGACATGATAGAGCAGAGTATCTGCAAATGCAAACAGAGGAAAAGGGTTTGCACCAACATAAATGCGACTGCTACTCTGAATGCATCCATGATCACCAAAGCCAAATGAGAATGTAAATATAGGTCACACCTTTGACGCAAGTGCAAGTTCTGTCGCATCTGTGATGCCGGCGGCCTAAAACTCAGTTTTTATCAGTTTACATGCAAACTTGCAAACTAAGTTTTCCAAAATCTCCACTCTGGCCGGAGTTTATAGAAAGAATTCTCCATTTGCGTGTAAATGAAGGGCACAAACAAAGGGAAATGTCTCCGTTTTTCAAAATAACCATGAATGTGTAAACGGGGCCTGAGGAGCAGGAGGCGGGAGAAACCACGATCTCTGATATTTTGAATTGGACTGCAGTACCTATTTAAAAATGTAAAAGCTATTTTAAATGAAAGCATATCTTAAAATATGTCAGTGGCTTTGTTTTGTCTCAAGATGAGCACCAGTTATGTTTTTTTTTTCTAAGACACGTTTATAAAAGCTACTTAAATGCCATAATCAAACTAAGGCCTAATCCTGGTTTAATCTAAACCCTGTCTGTGAAAATGGGTCATATTATTATGTGACAAATAAAATAAAATAAAACATCAATTAAAACCATTAAAAAGCAACATGGGAAATTTAACACTGAGTAATGAAGCGGTTTAGTCAGTGAATCAGTGTAATGGAACAATTCATTGAAATGGACAAAATAACTATTCCAAGGAAATGAATCATATAATTTGTGTAAACATCAAATACATCTTAAATATTCAGTGTATATGCCTAACACAGACACACACACGCACACGTACACACACACACGTACACACACGTACACACACACACACACACACACACACACACACACGCACACACACACACACGCACACACACACACACACACACACACACACACACACACCCCTGACAACAGTGACCCTAAATGCATCTTATATATTTGAATGTCTATTCCTGTTGTAGAAATGCAACACAATGGTGAACTGGGAATCTTTGATGCTGCATGTTGAACACACGGGTCATTCAAGTGCTTTTTCTGAATTGATCATTCCTCAATTTTGCTGTTGTTTTTCCTATTTCACATGTTTTAGGTGGCCATCTTGGTTCCTTTCCGAAATCGCGTTGAGCACCTTCCAATACTTTTCCGCCATCTGATCCCAGCACTGCAGAGACAGAGACTGCAGTTCGGCTTCTACGTCATTGAACAGGTGAGAGTAACCGTGCGAGGGCGGAGATCTAGCGACTGGCGCTACAGCCTGCGGTCTAGCTTTTCTAAACACACACATAAAGTTTGGACTGACACACCAATTCTAAAAATGGTTTTACAAATGGTTTACACAAATTCATTCTGCTAATTTGTGCTTCTGCAAGATTGCCATTGACAAGGGCAGCACTAAAGCAGTCTTGTTTCATTGTCAAATAGTCATTTTAGAGGAGTGCTAAGAGTAAAGGACAGGAAGTAAATAAATGAATGTGTGTGTGTCTGTATAGGCCGGAAACGAACCGTTCAATCGTGCCATGCTGTTTAATGTTGGGTTCAAAGAGGCCATGAAGGACTTGAACTGGGATTGCGTGATATTCCACGATGTTGACCACATTCTGGAAAACGACCGCAACTACTATGGCTGTGGTGAAATGCCAAGACACTTTGCGGTCAAACTCAACAAGTACTCTTACATGTAAGTTTCCACAATACACTGTTTTCCTCACATGTGATTTTGAATTGCTGTTCAGGATGTGAATCATTTGTCCCTGAATAAATATGCAGGCTTCCCTATGAGGAGTTCTTTGGTGGCGTGAGCGGGATGACCACGGATCAGTTCCGGAAGATAAACGGCTTTCCCAACGCTTTCTGGGGCTGGGGGGGGGAAGACGACGACCTTTGGAACAGGTACACGGTCCAAACTCCTCAGGACAAAGAATAGGGATCTGCAACACTATGATGTCATGTCTTTTACAAAGAGACACTCCCAGATTACTGTAAAAGCTGATGGCAATGCTTCCCGGACTGGACTATCTGGTTCTCACTAAATCTATCGAACATACTATAAAAGGAATGACTTCCCACTAAATCTATCGAACATACTATAAAAGGAATGACGGTTAAAGGTGCTCCCAATAATCTTTTCTCAATTAAGATTGACAGATAATAGATGAATAGTACTTTTGAATATGTCATAATCATATCTCCAGTCATATCTCTAACCGAATAAAACCTGTTTTATTTTACATGGAGAGGGTCACAATTTTGAGATCACATGACTACTTTTATTAAAAAAAAGAACTATTCTTTAAGTTCATTTCATCAGTATAGTGAATAGTATGTTTTATGTATACTAAATATAGTATACAAGAATGAATGCACTACTGGTATACTTATAAGTGTACCTCTTCCATAAAGGATACAAAAGTAGACTTTGACACTTTTAAGTTTTTCTTTTCTATTGCAACTGTTATGTATACTACACATACTTATGTGTGTATACTGTTAGTTAACTAGCTATATCCTTCTAGATCACTTTTTAATATATGTGTACACTGATACTGGTTTTCTTTAAATGAACTGGTAACACTTTACAATGAGGTTCATTAGTTTCATTGCAGTTTGTATGCATTAACTAACATGAACTTACAATTTAACATTTGTTACAGTATTTTTTTCATCTTTGTTAATATTAGTTAATAAAAATACAGCTGTTCAATATCATATATTAAGTTGGGTTTTATTAACCTTATATATAATCACCATAATTATAATGAAACCATCATATTTAAAAAATGTGAAATTAATCATATCATATAATAAAATAGAATTTATTGTTACTACTGTAAATCTATATTAAATTATTATGGGATCTCCTTCAAATCTTTTAGAATCTTTACTTTTTAAATAATTTTGTTTCTATATTGTGGCGAACAGGACGGCCGAGGGACGTGAGAGATGCGAGACCGGTGTGCTTCACAGGTGTTGCTCATTAGCAATCGCACCACCGGCCTCGCGCCGTTCTCTCACGTCCCTCGGCCGTCCTGTTCGCCACATATATGTTTAATATATATTTCCATATTACCATATTTTAATGACAGTATATTTATTGCACAAAAAATGTATTACTTTATTTATCAAAATTAAGAAAAAATAGTACAAACTTTGCTAAAGTGATTATTTTGAACAATTATTAACTTAGACATTATTAAAAACGTATTATTTTACCTAAAGTTTTGTATTAATTCCCCCTTGCTGGTGTCTGCGGGGAAAAAGCCCTCCAATATTAATCACTTTTATGATTTATTTGCACACTAAATCTGTCGTGCCATAAATGTTCAATACAAACATATATTTTTTTCTGCAATCATACACTATGGGTGTAGTGAAAAGCAAATTTTCTGAAGGTGTGGCTTTAGTCCCGTTGTACCATATATCTCGTTCAAAAGATTAAGTACAAGTATGGGCCAAATATACGTTTCTGTATTCTTATCAGTATAAACCAAGTACACTTATATAAATGTAAGTATATTTCATATAAAAAGTCGACTGAAAGTATATTCTCTCTGTAATTTTAAAGATGTATGCTAATTGCCCAGCTGAATAAACTTCTTTTTGCAAGGATAACCAAACACTGCTCACTGTGTGTATCCCCCGTTGTGAAACATAGAATAAATTAATCTTGGCCAAATCTATTTTAACCAAAATCTATTGCTTTTGCATGATGTTGCATCTATAGAGTATAGTTAATAGAGTAGTTATAGTCTCATAAATAGACACTTTGATAGTTTGTGCAGTGGCCTGAGACTGTGTTGACACTATTTTGTGTGTTTCTTTTCAGGGTTCAGTTCGCAGGCTACAAAGTGAGTCGACCTCATAGAGAACTTGGCCGTTACACGTCTATACCACACCACCACCGAGGAGAAGTGCAGTTTCTGGGCAGGTACGTTCAGCACAGGCCTCTTCTACATGTCTGAAGTCTCCATTTCTTATGCCATTTATCATTATTGCATTGAATTGTATTTAATGAAAAAGGCTTTTGTAAAGTTAGGCCTGATTTATGAGCAGAGTAAATTTCCGTGTAAATTGTTCCCGGTGCAGCGCGACGCGAGTGTTTTTTGCTAGTTTCAGCCCGACGCAGTTATCATTTTCACGTCCTGCGCCACGTTGTTTAAATAGCAAATGCCTTTGCACCAGTTTGTTCCCCCATGAGCTGCTGGTCTGAAAATCAGGTGTGTTCAGGCGCATTGTTGGAGCGTTGCTATTTTGAGGAACTGAAACCAACTGAAACCTGTTTTTAATTTTTTTATTTAAAAAGCGCGTTAGTAATGTGCGCCTATAGGCGGGTCCACAACACACTTTGTCTCGTAGATGATCTGCTTGCTTTAACCTCGAACGAGCATAGAGAAGCGTTCAGTTTTTCCACTTGCAAATTCCTCCATGTAAATAACGAATCCTCCATGGCGCGAGCGCAACTGGCTTTTAGAGAGAATGGGAGATGAGACTCTGGTTGGTTTATTGCACTTTACACCCAAAACACTCCCATTACTCATTAAGAGAATAGAGACAACACTTTTAGACCATGCCGACCATTTTTCCTGTCGTTAAATAGTGGCACATATGTGAACATATGTAAAGTTAATGATATGTCGAGTGTCAGTTTTCAAATGGTTGCTGAAGACTTATGCACATAATCTCCTTTTGCTTTTCAGATACAAATTGCTTCGTAGATCCAAGGAAAGACAGAGTCTGGATGGCCTGAATAACTTGAATTACTCCCCTCTAGTGTCCCGGAGGAGTCTTTACACGAATGTGTCAGTGACGCTCAGTCGAGACCTGGCGCCCATCGCCGACTACTGACATCACACACGGGACGGCAGGAGACACATGCCACACAACTTTATCCATTTAAGTAATTTTTTTAGGAAAGGGGGTGATTCCACCGATTCTCATGTCTTTTCTTTTTTCATTTACTTAATTTTTGTAATTTCTTTCTTTTCCACCTATTTTTTTGTGTGTTAATTTCACCACATTTTACCTTTTATTTTTCCTTCGTCACTCATCCACTGTCTGTCTATCATGTAAATTGATCTGTTCTGGAATCCAAAACCCCCACTGCTGGTTTCGCGTCGCCGGACCGATCAGATCCGGTGCGGTGTGTCTTCTAATCAGACTTCTCCACGGGGAGGTCACATGTTTACAGCAGGAACGAGAGACGTTATCGGACAAGTCGATGGCAGTTATGCTAAACCACTTCAGAATAGCCATTGCAGGGTTTGGGGATTATGCCCTTTTCTCTGCCAGAAACAAACACAGCTGGTTCTGTGTATTAGAATATCAAACGAATAAATGCAGATTTAAAAAAAAAAAAAAATTATTAAATGTATAATAAATAAGCATGCACTGATACTCACAGTAGATGCTACTAACATCATACGTTTATGTGGAAACATGGAAACGAACACTCACATAGTCCTTTTAGCTGTACCATTTATGCTTATTAATTAAATGCTTTCATGCCTATTTACCAGCAAACACATACAACACGATTTTTCTTGACATTATGACCACATGAAATGGCTTGACAAGCACAGTTTTCTTTCATGTGTTGATGTATATTCCACTAAAAGAGGAAGTTGGGCATATCAAATGCCTTAAACAAACAAAAAATAGCCAGCAGCTTTTAATTTATCTCACAGCTGTGAATCCCAGATGGTGTTAAAGAGAGCGATATTTGATTAAACAAAAAACTGGACATCCCCATTAGCGCAAGATTAGTCATCAATAGTTTTGCCATTTTTAATGCATTTATCATAAGTGAATTTTCTCAACTCTCAGGAGTACACCAGCATATCAGAGCTAATAGACATGGACTAAAAGCCACACAATGGGATCATTAACAAACCCAAGCCATATACAAACAACCAGCAGAATGCGCTTTCGTCTGAACGATCAGGTATTTTCGCTCTGTCACTGGGGTAATATGTGTCATGGGAGGTAGACAAGGACCAGCTGACTGGATAGTTTCAAAATTTGTCAAGCTGTATTTATGTGGGTCTGCAGGCCATTTAAAATAGTTGGATTGTCTGACGAACAAACATTTTTGTGGTTTGTGCTTTTAGAGAGGTTTTCCCCTAGTTCCTGCTTGCATTGTGTATATTTTAAGAGTGTTTCTCACGCAATGCCCTTCACAAACACATTGACATGCTTTGCATTTGGAGAAATATGCTGCTGCCTCTCTGCGTGTGTGTACTCACCTCATATTGAAACAAGGGAGGGGTGTGTGTGTGTGTGTAAGGGGATAGGCCTACAACTCTCTTCCGCTGTTAAGTTTTACTAGAGTCAACAATTGACATTGCTTAATTCTGAGTGTTTTATATAAATAATTGAATAATTGTTGAATTACCGGTTAATCTCTTGAGCTAAACTTGGACTAACATTTGGCTGAACAAGCAACTTTATTAGACCAAACACTCTCACTTTGGACCTCCTTCATGAAACACGTGAATGATTTCATATCTAAACTATTTTTGCACAAGTTTTCATATTTATCTGTCAGGTTGCTTTCAAGAACTGCATAAGGAATTTGCGTGCAAACCGTTCACATATATGATGCCGCAGGATACGTTCATGAAAGTAGACTCCATTTCTGCTTTATCATTCATAAAAACAGTCATCCACAATTTGTCACATTGAACTTAATACAAATGACATTCTGAACAATTTGCACATAAATGTGTTTTGTACGATTCTGAAATATGATGTCAATCATTTATGAATTATGAACGAGGTCCTTTGCTTTCATTCCATCATACTAGTATACTCTTAATACATGCGTGTATGCCGTTTCAAGATCTAGAGGCTTCGTAATGCGTATTTGTGAGCGTGTGTTTGTGTGTATTCATCAAATCATAGAGGCTGGCCCTCATATTTATTCATTCTTTTTTAAATTTTCGTTTTTTTTAGTTGATTGTTTTACTGTAATTGTGATTATTTTGAGGGAAACAGATAAGATAACTGTGATGTAAAAACAAGCACTGAAATATGTTTCTCATGTTTGCTGAACTGAAGCGGCTGTTTCGTATGAAGACACGCGAGGAGGACATGTTAGAGTGCGTTCTTGAGCGCACATAACCGATGGTGCTGATCTCACGGACATTAGTATTGTGCTACTTCTGTCTTGTAACAGATAATTATACGGGATTGAAACTAATGACACTCATTGACCATGTCGGCAGCGTAAGCTATCCATCTAGAGTGTTTAATTAGCACCCAAGCACTTCTCTTTAACGAGTGTTTCTCTCCGTGTTTGACGCTCAATGTTTGGGGTCTTTTTACTCGTATCAAAGCTAACAATTAATACTCTTACACGGTGTCCAAGTAAAAAACAAGCTACCAACTAATTGTCCTGTCGCTTGTCAAATTTGGTTTAAAAAGAAAATTAAACCAAATTTTGCTGCGTTCACGCCATGCCGTAATTATCGTCGTTTCGAGATGACAACCCGTCTACTCTGAGCTGTTCAAATCCTCGGACTGGGAATTATGCTTTTCTATTGCAACCCCATCAACACCTAAATGAAACCAAATTTGGTTTAATTTTAGATATAAAATCTAAATATAAAAGTAAAGTCACTATGCTGTTCTATTCGCAGGGGTTTAACCTGTAGGAAATGACGGGTAATGCACTGGCCAGTACCTCTGCTTTAGCTACTACAGATTTTTGTTGTTTACAGTGTAGGACACAGTTATACGTTCAAAATCCCAATTAATGTATTGCTAATGGAAAAACTCAATCAAATGCTGCGTTCACGCCATGCCGTAATTATCGTCGTTTCGAGATGACAACCCGTCTACTCTGAGCTGTTCAAATCCTCGGACTGGGAATTATGCTTTTCTATTGCAACCCCATCAACACCTAAATGAATCTACAACAGTCAGGTGGTACCAGTAGGAGCTCTCAGAAATTCCCAGCGTAGGCTACAAGTTGTAGGCTAATTTCGAGCTCTACGAGGACACAAATGCTTTTTACAAGTTGAATTCACGTAATTACGAGCATTACGACTTGCATTACGAGAAACAGGAATTCTCTACGAATCATATGGATTTAATCATTCCCAAATATTTCAATAGAGTTGTTTCATTATTATTTTATTATTTTTTTTACATTTTTTTACAGGATTTCAACAGTATTTGATTCCTTGGTTCCAAAGTATGATAAGCATTCATTATGGGTTTTTCCATTTCATTATGTTTAGTGTGAGGAAAATGTTTGTAGAATCAAAAGTTTCTTGCAGCTGCTGGGTTGATTTAACTTCCACGTAAAAGAAAATGTAATCTTGGACCCGTCATTGGCAAACTCTATTTTACCCATTCAGCTCCAGTTGAAATGACAGGGACGGCACTAACCCGTACCTTGAACAACTGGCTGCCTTAACACCTGTTAATTTATTCAATGTTATCATGTTTTTATTTTTTATAAGCCAATATATTTAAATATGTTAATGTGTTTTTCCACTTGTGCATATTGTGTTGTGTTTCGGAGCATACGGTGTCATATAAAGGAACTACAAAGATTGATTTACTATTTTAAGAAAGCGTTTGGAGCCATTTAGTCCGATAATGATTTGGTGCCATTTACCTCTCTGTGAATGCCATGTATTTTTTATTCACTCCAACATTTCTTTCTTTCTTTTTTTTGTCATACCAGGCCTTAAATACTGTTTCAGGATTATTTGTGAAGAGGAAGTCTTACTGAAAGGTCTTTTGTCAGCCAAACCTCTGCATCAATCTCAAAATGAAAAACATTTAACATTATTTGTATAATATCAAGACAATTGAAATGTTATGAGAAAATAAGAAGATAAGAAGACTTTCTATGATGTCTGATCTTTTTTTTTTCTATTATCATTGTTGAAATGACAGATGTACACCAATAAAGTAAGTTTAAGCAATATCTTCTTGTTTTACCTTCTTGTTTGAGTGATTCAGTCACTTGTCTTTCATTGCACACAATGTCTTTCATTGTATTATATCTACAAGTTATCAACAACTAAGAGACATCTGCACTAAAGTAATGCTCAGAGGACTCACTTTTAAACTTATAAAGCCCTCTTTATCATATTTGATACGCAAATGTGTAAGGTCTCTCTAAATCAGCGTGATCAAAATGTTGCTGGTAATCCTGTTGTGCACAATCCACTACATTACATGCCTTGTGTACATTTTTATATAGCAAATTTAGGAATACATTTTATATTGTTAATAATATTTGTAGACTGAAGCAACTTTACACCGTTTTTAAATAAAAACATAAAACTTCTCATGTGGTTTTGATGTTAATTTACTTGACAACAGTGCTTTATGGCCTGAAAATGCACTTTTAAATACTATTATTATCTTCATTTAAACTACTAAAATGTGAATTTGTGAGCTCATGCGTATTACAAAGTGATATCGCCAACTACTGGCCTGGCATGAATAACACAGCATTTTTTATAATTTTCGCAGATCCGTGTGAACAGAATAGTTTTGACAATGTTGTCGTCTGTACATCAAAGGACATTTTGTAAAAGTTTTTTGTACATTGTTATCATGTAAACTTAACCTTAGATTTACCTGATTATCCATACATGTTATTTTGGAAATAATTGTTCAAATATGAGTATCAAATATGATCCATCAGGCTTTTGAGGAAAGAGCTTTGGTCATAAAACTAAGCATTTAAATATCATCTCACTAAGACATATTATTGGTAGATGTATCTAAGTGACAACTGATATATACAGATATATACACTTTTTGGCTATATAAATCAGCAACTGTTTTTGCTCAGTTTGGGTATCTAAATAAAATTGTGTTGTTTTTGTTTGAGCACCACATTCTCACTTAATCATTTATGAGCCATAAAAGCCTGATGGATCAAATATGATTCTCAAAATCAAAACAAAAATCATATGCAAACTTTTTCTAGATATTTTGTCTAAAATTGTCTTCATTTTGAAACACTACATTTATAGCTTTATATTTTGAATTCTAAAAATTCAATGTATGTATTTCTTTAATAAATGAGATATTTACAAAAAAAAATAGTATTAGTAGTCAGGGTTATGTTTGTCCCATATCTGTTTTCCTGAGTTTCCCCCTTTCATTGTGTATTTGGTTCAGTCCTGTTCCCAGTTTTCCTGCTCCTCGTTTGTGTTCATGTATATAGACTAGACGGATTTCAGCAAAATGGCCTTCTATAAGAAGTGAGGTACAAGTCGGGAACCGGCCTACCTTACATATTTCAAGGGTGCTGAGTCCAAAAAAAATGGTACCCAAGCGACATTTTGAGTTTTTTACCTTCTAATTTGCATATCAAAATGGCCGCCAAATTGCCTATCTTGCTCAGTCGTTGGACCATTTTTCCCTATTTTTTTTGTAAGTAGCCAATCAAGATGAGGAAAGTAAGTTTCTAGATCGATAGTTAAGGGTCAGAGCAAAGACATAATAGAGGCTCACTGCATTTTTTATGTATATATATATATATGCAAAATACCAACTTTTAAGGTGAAATTAAGCATTATTTGTGTCATTTTTTAAGGCCGACATAAATATTCAATCAATATCACTCTTAAATGTTCCCAGTGTATATATGATATGTGATGTATTACATATTACATAATAATTAAGAAAAACACCATTGCAAGTTTTTTATGCAAACAAAGCATTTATGGTCTTATTTCAAACATCGAAAAACGCAAGTGAATGTTGTAAAATAAGGGGAAAAAAACACCATGAAACTTCCCTTGAACAGATCTACAGATCACATCTTGTTTCTGTATATTTTCTTTCATGTTCGTAGCTTAATTGCTTTGCTTTTTTCTGTTAGATTTTTAGTTATGTAGTTCACTTCCTCTGTAAATTGATTTTGGTAAAGTGTTTTTATACCTTTCTAGTTTGCTTGTGTGCCATTTGTCTTTGGAAATTCATTTTGATTAGTATTTTTTTGGTTACCCCTTGCCTTGGTATACTTGAGGACTACAACTTCACATTTAAACAAGGACATTGGTCATCACTCTGACATGCACACATTGCAGTGCATAACAGCCCTGATTTTCGGCATTTGCACTGGCGTGTTCTGCATTGTTTTTTACAGGTACACAGGATCATTTCCTGGCAACTTTCAGGTATTGGATTCTGTGACATAAGAATGGGCTGTAGTCCTGAACCGCCATGTTTCCATCCCATGTCCAAGGGTGAAGGAAGCTCAGGTGTGGCATAGTGAGCATTTCTCCAAACCATTGCCTGGTAGTGTACTCTCAGCAGATGGAAGTGGAGCGCATCGCTTGTCGCCGGCATTGCTTCTGGTTTACCTGTCCTGGAGAAAAGTATATGCCTTGCTGCATCAACAGAGTCTGTTTTATGCACATCACATATTCTGCAGACAAAACCCTCTGAAGATCTTTGAGTCTCCTCTGTGAGATCACCAATTCCGAGGTTGCTGAGCAATTGATGGTGCATTTTCCAGACTTTCCACAATGTACTTTTGGTGTGACTTACAATGTATGATGTGGTATCACAACCAGTAAGTGCATTAAATGCTACAAAGCTTGGTGCTGAATCCTTTGGCAGTTTGGTATACTACCTGTTTATTAGTTATCTTAGTTGATTTTGCCCCAGCTGTGTCTTGTTTCACTTATCTGTTCCCTCTGTATTTAAGCCCTGTGTTTCAGTCTGTCGTCGTTCTGTTGATGTTTCTGCTGAATCCTGTCTGAGATTATTTTAGTTTGTTTAATAAACTGCTGCATTGTGATCCTGCTTCCGTGCCTGCTTCAGCCAGCCCGTGACACTAGTAGTATGATAGGCCACCAGGAACAAAAGCAGTTGTGGGAATCACAGTTCAGTTTATTAGCATTTCAGAGCATCAAAGGTATGAAACATTGTTATATAAAATAAATGATGCATTCATTAAAAAAGGTTTATTTATTTTAAATAGTTTGACATTGTCACGAACTACACATTTCTCTTTCGTTATGTTGCCTTCCTGCATGTGGATTACCTAAATTCGTTTAAGAACCTTTTGTTTGTTGAAACTTGTTTGAACATTTCATCTTCATCTGGGCCAGATCGTGACAGACATGAGATACATACACTAATGTGGTTTAGGTAAGAAGCTTTTGTGTTTTTTATCTGTTTAAAATATCTTTCATTGTCTGTGCTCATTTTGTATTAATCTTGTCAACCTGTCCCTTCTCTGTCAAATCAAACGTATCTCTAACATTTGATGTTTGTAAGTGTACGTGTGTTTGACAGTGTACTGTAAATGAAACGTAAATGGGACAGGTGTTTGGGGGTGTAAAGTAAAGAGGGCTCAGTGACATCAGCCCCCCAACAAAGTAAAATATATTTTTTTATTTTTATAGAATGCACTGATGAATTGTGGGAATAAAGTGTGGCAAGTACTTTTAATGGTCCGTTTTTATTACATGCTTACGTTTTAACTAAAGTGCACTGAACTTTCCATTCAGATATCATCCAGCCCCAACTGCCATTTCATCAGACACTAAACTGAAACAGAATTGCCATTTTTTATGTCCTCCCCTAAAAATAACGCTCCCCGTGTTTAGGACTCATCTGCTTCTTTTCAACAGACAGCTGCAGAGACTCAAAGAGCAGCAGAAATACAAAGATGGTGATTGTGTCAAACAGGAAGCAGCATGAATGAATTCAATTCAAAGGAATGACAGCTCAGAATGGACCGCTTATGTTGGGAACAAATAAGGAATTGAAACAGCAGTTTTAGAGCTTGATGGGATGTGGCTGTTTGTGCATGTACTGTTTCATACACGCAGTGTCTCGTTCCCCTTCTCGGGGAACCAGGGTTACATTTTAACCAAAATGTTCCCTTTTGAATGGGAACTGAAACTACATCCTAGGATGCTTTGGGGTACAAATACTCACATGCCATGCTGACAGAATGAATACCGTAACAGCTGACATAACATCAATGACTCCATGGCGCCAAGTCCAGGATAGCATTCCCTGTCTTAGACGGTACGCACCAGCGGACTCTATTCGTGACTCAATTTCCTAGGGCAACCTAACAATGCTTCCCTAAGGGTGGTACGCCAAGGAGGCTCACAGAGAGCCGGCATAGCCACCCTGACCGAGCTCTAAGAGCGGAGGTCTCAGCAAGATGACTCTCTAAAGCGAGAGGAAGACTAGCAAAGCCCACCTTGAAGAGAGTGAATTAGGGAGGCTGCAAAATTCCTCAAAGGCAAACATCAATTTGATCAAATTACTCCAATTTTAAAATCTCTGCATTAGCTACATGTGCATTTTAGAATCCCACACAAAATCTGAGGTCCGGTGATAAGAGTCTTCTCTTTCCCCAGATCGTGATTAAAGCACAGAGGAGATAGAGCCTTTGCCATTGCCGGCCCTACACCGGTATCTCAGATCGGCACAGTCCTTAACTGTTTTTAAATCGTCTCTTAAAACCTATTTTTTCCCCTTGGCTTTCAATTCACTGTGAGCTTCTGTTTATGTTGTTCAGCACTTTGGTCAGCTGTGTTTTCTGTTTTTAAATGTGCTATATTTAAATAAAACAAACTTGAAACTTTGGCCTCAAGTTCGTCGACTGCCTCCACGGAGCTCCCAGAGCGAAGGCTTCAGCATAACGACCCTCTATTGCGAGAGGAAGCCTAATTACACTCTACACTAAGGACTGCTTACCAAGGAGGCTCACAGAGAGCCTGACAACTCGATACTGCTATCCAAGCACAGCTCTTGGAAGCAGAGGCCTTAGCAGGGCGACTCTCTAGAGCGAGAGGAGGCCTAACAACACTTCACCATAAAGACAGATCCACCATAGAGAGCCATACCACTCGATGTCACTGTCTATAACGAATGATACTGAAGTCAGAACGAGATCATTACAGGGAGAGGAGGACCTTGCTCAAAAGTGAAGGATTTACCCCATGTTCATCCTAAATGACCAATGGGAGCTACCAACGAAGTCTAGCTACAACCATTGTAAACCTGTAATATGATCTGAGACTCCAGCGACAAACTGAGCTCTCTCATTGGGAGTTGAATTCCACGTACACTCAACAATGGTAACTTTGCCATCAAGTGGAGAAAGCTGAGTTATCCTGCGACTCAGTAACAAATGTCTTTGTAGGATCTCAAAACTTCAGAGACTACCGAAGGTGCCTTACTACAAACAAGGGTTCGCAAACTGGGGTGAAAAATCCACTTTCTGTCAGGTTCTCATGATTGAAGGAGCGAGATTGAAGGAGCAAGATTGAAGGACTGGAAGACCCAGCTTCAAGACCGAGTCAGGGGGAGGGTTCAGCTCTTCAACCAGAGGAAAAATATCCTCTCTTGACTTCAACACTCACGAAGGTGCCTACAACTAGGAAGGGTTTGCAAACTAGGGGCGAATAAGCGCTTCTTGTTGGGTTCCAGAAATCACCACCACGAGCACTGCTATTGTGCGAGCCAGCAGAGGGGGCAGATCTAAAAATAACACCTGTCTTTACTCTCTCTGCATCTAATTCCACAGAATTAGGCCTCACACATTAGTAATAGCAGACTGGATAGCAGCTCCGCCCACCAGCTATGATACGGAGTATTAGGTGTCACACACACACACACACACACACACACACACACACACACACACACACACACACACACACACACACACACACACACACACACACACACACACACACACAGCTATGGCCTTGTTATAATAGTGGGTGTTTTTACAGAGCAGCTCAGGGGCGGATTGTATCTGTCTCTGAGGCCAAAACACTACAAACAATGCCCTCATGAATAAAAAGTGTGTTTGTCTACATTTATGTTATCAGTCTTTCTCACAATGCAATGAGTATGAATATTTAAACCTGAAGATATTATCACATGGTTATCATGAAATGTAGAAAAATTCAAACAGATGCTTGTGTCTGTATTAGCATATGAAATAATGTTCACCCAGTATAAAAGAAAATAGGTTGGAATACGGATCATATAAGAATTTGAATATGAAATATTTATTTATGTATAGCATAACATTTGATCATTAGTACGATAAACATTAAATATTTCTCTGGAATAGATACTTCAGTATAATGACTGTTGAACAGTATTGACCTCGTTCTATACATGCAAATAATGTAACCTACATGACCGGTGCTAGTTTCATGTCTCGCACAACACTGTGTTCTTATATAATAAATTATTTTTAATAATTTACATAACTAAACAATATTTTGTGTCCAGTTATTTGGTAAGTCACGTATTCAGCATATGAATGTCCATTCAGCTTGTCATGAATGTCAAACTGGGTTTAATTTGTAATAATGACAGTCCAATATCCCTTTATGGCCTCAGGTTCATTAGTTTGTTCTTGATGACACTGGGTGGTCATTACTGGAACTTCCAAAAATGATCCATCAGAATAATCAGAATGTAAAGGAAATAGTTGCCAAACTTTTTTTCTTCAGTTCACTCGCTTTTATTAATGAAAAATTATAATCTCTTAGAAAACATTTCAATAATGCGAAAAATATTTTTAAAACAAACTATTTTACACTCATCAAACCTTTATAAAAAATGTGTAGCTTCGTAGTGTTATGATACAGTAATTAAATCAGGAGATGACTTGGATGCTGAGATGAGAAGGTAGTGAACAGTACTTTCCATTAAAAACCCGTAGCAACTTAGTAGTGTCATAACATTCACTTTCATGTGTTTTGCATGTTTATTATTTCATTTAACAAATCGTCAAATATGTTTAATAATGCAGTCACACTTTCCTCATATAAGTTAACAAAACTCGGTATAAAGGCTTAAAACAAATAATAGGAGACAACATGCCCTGTTGAGGGAACACAAATATTGCAAGTTTGTACAACCTCAGGCCTTGTGGTTTCTTTGGAGGAAGGAAAGAGGAAGGATTACTGACCGTCACCCCTTGCAGGGTCCGTTTTGCTCATGCAGTCTTTAAGACCGTCCTTCAGTTGGACCAGCTGCTCAGAATGGCTTTCTAGTGTCCCACTAACCTGTTCCAGGAAGCTGTCCGAATGTCTTTCCAGCTCACTGCGGATTCTCTCAAGGTCATCGGCCAACTCACTTAGGCTGCCACACTGTCCTTCAACCTGGGTGATTCGGCTTTCCACCCCCATCACCTCCTGTTGCATTCCCAACGTTGTGGAGCGACAACCCTGCAGTTCCCCGGCTAACCTCCGCCGCAAGCTCTGGAGTTCCCCCTTCAACTGGATCAGCGTCCGCTCCCCGGACCCAAGCATGGACGCCTGCCGCTCCACCAGATCCGAGATGCCCTGCACCTGAGTGACCAAACGGCTTTCCCGTTCCTCCCATGTGGAGTTCACCTTGCCGACTTCTTGAGCAAACAGGCTGACTGAATCACGTAAACCCTTCAAGGTACGATTGACGGAGTTGACATTGATCTTCAGGAGTGTGATTTCCCCTTGAATAGAGCCCTCTTTGTCCTCCTGGGACAGCTGTGTTAGGAGACCCAGTAAGGTGCTGTTGAGATGGTCCAGTTTGCTTGAATGCACGTCCAGGCGGTCCTTCATCTTCTTTTCTGTTTCCTTGCAGACTTCTACCTCCGTCTGGATGAGGGCCGTGTCTGGGCTAGAGGAAGGGGAGCAAGCAGAGGTGCAAAGGAGCTCGAGGACGGACATCTGCTTCTGGATCCCATCCAGGTCGGCCTCCACCCTCCTCCGGACACTGTCGATCTCCGTCTCAAGTGCTGGCACCACTTGCCCCTCTAGTAGCGCCGGTGCCGTGGCGTTGCTCAACTCCTCCACCGCTACGAACAGACGACGCTCCAATGTCTTCAGCTTATCGTCTAACAAAGTCTTGAAACCATCCAGGGAGCTGAACCCATCGTGGTGTCCATGTTTAGAGGCATTAATCCTGCCCTCCAAGTCCACCATCCGGCTCTCCAGTAGGGTCTCGATGTGGAGTGTCTGGTCAGTCATGTCCACTTGAAGCTGCCTCCGGGACTCGGTCAGGCCCATAACTGAGTCCTCCAGCTGGAGCATCCTCTGGGTCAGGCTGTTCATCTCGCCGCAGCAGCTCTCGGTCACCGTCAGACCCAGGATCTGTGCCTGCAGCTCACCCAGCTCTTTCCTCAAGCCCGTCTCTCGGCCATCTAGGGAGACTTGGATCTGTTCTTGACCTGTTAAGTGCTCGTTATGACACTGCTGCTGAACCTAAGGACAGGACACAGGTAAACGTACTTTTAGACAGAATACATTTTGTCATAGCTGATTATGTTCTGCCTCAAAAACTTGTATTATATTCAGTTTAATTTGAATGCTAAATAAGTTTTTTATACTCGTACCTCCGGTTTCACAGACAAGGCTTAAGGCTAAGTCCAAGACTAAAATGCAAGTTTTATCTGTTTTAACTGAAAGCAACTTGAACTGGCATATCTTAAAATATATCAGTGCCATTGTTTTGTCTCAAGATGCACACCATTTTTTTTTTATGAGACATGTTTATAAAAGCTATATAAATGCACTAAAAATTAAGTCAGGCCTAATCCTGACTTAATCTAAGCCTTGTCTGTGAAACCAGGCCTTAGATTAATGAATCCTAGTCTGTACTTATATATAAAAACCACGGATATATATTTCAGGCTCGATACTGCGCTTGTGTACTCAATGTACTCAATGCTCCGATACCAACAACCACACAGCGTGCACAGAACAGTGCTTGTGACAAAGAAACACTGACAACAGAGCAAACAGAGAGCAGAATGGATAAATCAGAGAAGGATATATGAAAGTAGTATTAACATATACGTTGTGTCAAAGTTAAAGCCTCCCGCGAGGCTTCAACTTCCGGCTGATGGATTACCCCCTTGACTGACACCAATGGAGAACTGTGTGTAAAAGTATAGACATGGTGATTTTTTTTAGCCTGTTGCGCACTCTATAGGGGTGCACTAGTATTACAGGGTCCGTTTCATAGGCGTTGTTAGTCTGGTCTTATTTGATTGTCTGTTTATATATCTGCCACTACAAAAAACGTAGTACCAGTCTGATTTTATTTTATTTTTAGTCTTAGAAAATATAATAATAATTATATTACTATTATTATAATATTAATACACATCTGTAGCCTACTAACTTTTTGTTTTCACCCCTTTTTCTTCTTCTTAACAGAGGTGGTCGTAGCTGACGCAGTTCCCGATATAAATTATGTACAGAGCTGGAGTGATGGTCTGAAACAATCGTGGGTATGACTGTGTATTTACAACTGTCCCTAAAGAAACACAGCAGACTGTTCCATCAAGCAAATGTGTGGTGGCCGTGGAAGAATCCGACCCTGAAGAGCTGCCTTCAAATCAGGAAGGCAAACGGGAATCACAACCCAATATAAACAATCAACACATAACCGGACTGATACAGGACTCTGTCAAGACCGCATTGAATGCCTTCGAGGTATGTTTTGACAAACGCGTTAATACAATTGAGAGACGTTAAGATGCTTATGAGTCAGCACAACAACAACATGGTATTTGGATAAAACAATGCACAGCAGCGCAGCGGTTGCATAGTGGCGCTATTCAAAAAGTAGCCAGAGAAGAAAGCCTGACTATAGAATTGTTAAAGCAACTTGTGCTCATGCTTAAAAAGAAACTTGGGTGAGTTGTGAACGTTTTATATAATTTTTATAAAACCCCCCGTATGTAAAGTGGTTTAGGATTAGAAGAGTGGAGAAGGGGTGGTGGAGGGACGCTGCTAAACTGTCAGAGAAATGAGGTGAGACTGCTGAGTCTATATATATACACGTTTTAATCATGATTGCTGAGTGCTCTCCACCCGTGTTAATCATCTGAACGTGCTTCTCCCGAACTTTAATAAAACATCATTTTGTAAATACCCAACACACAGGAGAGGTGTCAGAAGGGCACAGGTACCCATTCACACTCAACCCTGATGCACCCAACATGGGTCTCAGATGGCGATATAGAATCACTTGTAAGAAAGGGTGGCGATGTGAGTGGGTACACTGTACTGCCATGAACTCAGTTCAATGGTCTTGGAATCCACAGACTTATCTGCGGGAGATACCTTCAACAGATTTATCAGCCTATGCAGCATTTTTACACAACAAACTTTCTGAAATTGTGGCGTTTTCCAGACTGTTAGGCGGAGACAATAGTTTAATCAGCATCACCTTGAGGGGTCCGAGTTTGACATCAGATGTTAGTACACTTTTGTCGGGTAGCAATGGTTACAGTGTAGATCTATTTATAAATGATCTTGAAAAAATAATGCTAAGCAATTTCGATGTCCAGTTTGATGAGAGATTGAATTTAAGAGTGTTGGTAGCAAGAAGTAAACGTGGTGGTGCTTATCGAAAAATACGTGATCTCGCCCACAATGAAGTGATTACCAAAAACAGACTTAATCTGTTCTGTCCTACGGACATTTCAAACAATCTTTGTTTTGCAATCTGCCTGGCTCATTTCCTAAACCCCCAGAAACCGCACGTAAAGCTAGAGTCTGTAGCATCTTCATTGCAGAAGTCAGCTGGATATGCAGATCAACACAAGATAGCTTTTAATGACATCAGACGGTTTGAACACGCGCTAAGTGTTAAAATAGTTGTCTTCTATCGTTATGATACAGGTGTTTTGGAGAAGTATACAAACACAGATGATCCGCATCCTAAAACAGTGTTTTTGTACCTGCATGACAATCATTATTTTATGATTAAAAATCTATGCGCGTTTATTGGCACACCATATGTGTGTGTGTGTACTGCTACCAAGGATTCACCTGTAGGAGAGATCACAGATGTCGGTATGTCTGTGATGTCTGTAATGCACCAGAATGTAATAAACAACCCAAAAAGCCAAAACATTGCGATGACTGTCTGCGTTACTGTAAATCTGACTGTTTTGTTTTGAGATGATTAAAAAAAACACCTCAAGGTATGCAATACGCGCAGTGCGATGTCACCAAATACTATGGAAAATGTAATAGATGTTACCATGTCAGTGGTGATAAACCCAAACCCCATCAATGCTCTGCAGATGTTGTGTGCACTGTGGTGTGCACTGTGGTGAGAGTTTGGTTACCAGTGGTGTACATCAATGTTTTATTCAGCCAGTTAAGCCGGAGACACCAAACGATTGTTACATTTTCTACGATTTTGAGACCCGTTATGAAAATGGTAAACACGTTGCCAATTTTGTATGTGCTATCACATTTAATGGCGAAGAATTCGTGGCTAAAGGGCCCGATTGTGTGGATCTTCTTGTTAAAAAAATTCAGACAACCATGTTACCTTAATTACACATGGATTGCGCACAACGCATCCGGATTTGACAATTTCATACTTTTGGAATACTTTACTAAGATGGGGATTGCTCCCAAAATCACGATGCAAGGCTGCAGGCTAATCTTAATGTATGACATGGCTTTCAAGCAACGTTTTATTGATTCATACTCATTCATCCCCATGCGTCTGGCCAAGACACTTGTTGCGTTTAATTTGACAAATGCAGAGAAGGGTTATTTTCCGCACCACTTTAACCGCATTGAAAATGACAACTACATAGGCCGTACCATGACAAGAAATTTTACGTGTATGCGACGATGTCGAACCAAGACAGGGCTGCGTTTGATGACTGGTACAATACCCTATCTGACAAAGTGTTCGATTTTAAAAAAGAACTGGCGCTTTATGGTAAAAAATTATGTTGTTTTGCTGAGAGAAGCTTGCCTGAAGTACCGCAATGAATTCGTTTTGTGTACAGGCCTTGATCCATTTAATTACACCACTTTGGCAGCAACATGTATGGCTACGTATAAAACACACTACATCCCAAAAGACACAGCTCTGACACGTAACAATGCATACACCAACCAGAACAAGACTTATTCAAACATCTCAATTGAATGGCTTGAGTTTGTCTGAAAATCGCAGTCCATAGATGTTCAACATGCCCTAAACAGTGGTAAGGCGTCATTTGGGAAATACTATGTGGACGGCTTCTATGATGACGGTGTTGTGAAAAAAGCATTCGAATTTCTCGGGTGTTTTTTTCATGGGTGTGAACGCTGTTATAACCCCAATGATATAAACCCGTTATCAAAAGTGCCTTATGGTGTTCTGAGAAGACAATGTGATGACAAGATTGACATTTTGGAGCGTGCGTACGGTCTTCAGGTTGAGGTGATTTGGGAATGTGATTGGGTCCGCGCTAAACAGACCGACACAGCAGTGATGGATTTCATGTCCTCTTACAAACACTCTGAAAGATTGAAACCACGCGAGGCTTTATTCGGTGATCGTACGAACGCATTAAAACTGTACCACAAAGTTGCGGAGGGCAAGCGCATTAGGTATGTTGACTTTACATCACTATATCCCTACTGCCAGGCTCGAAAATGCTACCCAATTGGGCATCCTGAAATAATATACAAGGATTTTCAAAACCTTGAAGATTATTACGGACTCGTTAAGGCAACAGTCCTTTCACCACGAAAGTTGCTTCACCCCGTACTGCCTTATAGGACTGGGGGGAAGTTAATGTTTCCACTTTGTAGGACATGTGCTGAACAGCAGAACCAGACACAGCCGTGTATGCATACTAATGAGCAACGAGCTATTCATGGGTCCTGGGTTAGCATTGAACTGTTAAAAGCCGTTGAGAAGGGTTATGTAGTGACAAAAATGGATGAGGTCTGGCATTTTCCCCAACGATCTGAAACGTTGTTTTGTGATTGTTAAAACATTTTTACAGTTAAAACAGGAAAGTTCAGGTTTTCCAAAAGACGTTGTGACCGGCGCCGACAAAGAATCTTATATTAGAGATTACTTTGAGAAAGAAGGGATTAAACTGAATCTGGACAAGATTGAGTTTAATGCTGCACGCAGATCCATTATGAAGCTACTTCTTAACTCATTATGGGGGCGGTTCTCTATGAGAGAACAATTGCCGACAACCAAAATACTAACAGCCCCTAAACAGTTTGCCCGACACATTTTTGGCACAGAGTATGACATCAAGCATTTCTCATTTGTGGCAGACACTGTTGCAATCATTCAGTGGGCTTACGCCGATGGGAAAGGGGTCCAGACTCTTGACATTAACGTCTTTCTTGGTGCTTTTACAACAGCGCATGCACGGTTAGAGCTTTATGATCTTATGGACAGGTTGGGTGATAGACTGCTTTATTGCGATACAGATAGTCTGATTTTCACATCTAAAGACGGTGAATACGAATCCCCACTAGGACCATACCCTGGTGAGCTTACTGATGAAGTCGGGGACGGAGACCATATTTTGGAATTTTCTTCAAGTGGTCCAAAAAGTTACAGGTATCGAACTGCTAAGGGTAAGGTCTGTATGAAGGCTAAGGGTATCACTCTGGATGGCTTGAACTCTGAGACCATTAGGCTAGACTTGTTAATTGAACTTGTTGATCAGTATGTAAGGGGGAGGGACGACAGCAATCACATTCTCGCACATACCGACAGTATAGTGAGGAACAAAAAGCAGTTCACATTACACAACAAGTCAGTTGTGAAAAAATTCAAAGTTGTGTACAACAAGCGCGTTTTGCTACCTGATCTTACCACACTACCATATGGCTACTGATAACGTTTTTAGTCATCGAGGGGTGCTAGACCCAGATGGTTTTGATTTCAGATTACATCACCCATTTTCATGTGTGTTAAGTGGACCTTCTAGCTCAGGAAAAACATGTTTTCACAGACAGTGAAGCGTTCAGGTTAGTGTGACGTAAAATCTACCCTCAGCCATGTTTGGTTTTTATACAACTGTATGCAACCTGTGTGTGTGCTTTGTTTTTATGGCTTCTGTACATCAACTAACTCTTTCTGATCGATCCATGATGCAAATTTCACGGGCCATCCGAGCCACTGTACCAGCACTAATGTTTTGCGACCCTTCATCTTTTTATCTAATATTTTTTCAACTTTAAATGTCTTGTTTTTACTGCCAAATATTTTTTTGCAATTCTTCCGCATAAAAAACACCGTCGATCACATCCCCGTCGTAATTACTCAATCTGTAAACAGGGGGGTCCCGTGGGATACACGCTGATATAGTAAAATACTCCTGTGTGTAGTTTTCCTCATACCCTTTTGCAAACGGACCTCTGACTTTAGAAATTCGAACCACGTCACCGATATTGTATTTAAATATGGGCTTAACACTATGAGGTCTGGTATCACCATATAGGTTATGTAGCACCACAGACTCGTTTTTTTCCCTCACATCAATCGGCCTCATCTTGATGCTTCTGTGATGGCTCGCATTGTATCCTAGTGTGATGTCTTGAAGTATGTCAATGTAGCGTTTGGAGTTTGTAGCTGTTAAATATCTCCACATTCTACCTTTTAAGGTTCGATTAAACCGCTCGACAACACATGCCTTTAATTCTGTGGCTAGTTGAAAAACAGAAACCAGTCTTTGTTGTGGAAAATCAGACATGGCGCCTGCAATGTAAAATCATCTCCAACATCTGCCGTGTAGAGTTTCACAGTACGCAACACCTTGTCAAACATATATCTAGCCACACGATTACCAGACATTGAGAAATCACGTTTCACAAAAGCTGTCTTCATGAAGAAACTTTGTCAAGCTAACATTTAGCTTTTTCCTTGGAGCAAAAGTTAGATCCTCTCTCATTTCAACAGGTCCTCTTGTTGGCGAAATACACATAACCTTTCTTGGGGTTTTAGGAGTTCTCGGAGCAGCCATTGTATCAGGAAAGTTGCAGAATGACTTCTGTGTTAAACAGTGTAACCCCTAACCTTATTTAAAACATCATATTCAAGATGTAGGTAGTGTCGTAGGTGTGAAAAGGCATACCCTGAAGGAGCACACCATAAAAAACTTCAATGGCAATTTGTGAAGTGTGAGTTCATTAAATCAGTCATAAAAGCCAGTCAAAAGTGTAATTTAACATCTGTTTGATCTGTTTTTGTCTTTTTAAAGTTCGACAAGTTTAAAGTGACAGGACGCCAAACTTACTAGACACACAGACGCCAGCCCCGCCGTTGTAAATCAGAAGCGCTGTTTTCTTGATACAAGAACACTGTCAGTCATGAGTGACAGGGGACCACTACACAGGACCATAAATTATGTCATAAATCACCATTTTTGACACAATGTATATTTTAATACTACTTATGAAGTAAATGTATAAAATATTCACGCATATATAGCTGGTGTGCGCAAGCTAATAAATGAAGCGCGGAGTGGATTGAGCTTGTCAAGAGCACATCCCTTTTTCACAGACATCACTGGAAAAAAGTATTTAGTTCTGTCGGATTTGTCAATAGCAAATAAAGTAAAACACTGCACATATTACTAACGTTAACTAACTAGAGAGAGAGAGAGAGAGAGAGAGTGCACTTCTCTTAATTGCTGATCGCTCACTCAGCACACGTGTCATTTGGATTAAAACTAACTTGTGTATACGTATGTAAAACTTAAACTGTTAGGTGATTTATGTACAACGGGTGATTCCCTACATTATTACAGGACAAGAAGTTTACAGTGCCCAAACATAAAGCACTTGCCCAAGAAAGTCAACCGCTTAAGGCTGATTTATACTTCTGCATCCTACACCCTAGGCTATGGGTCATTTTCATTTATATTTCTGCATCGTTGTCTGCGTTGACGTGCAATTACACATGCAGACCACTAGGAGGCAGTGTCCACAGGCATGTTGATGGTGTAACACACGGTAACAAGGCAAAAGCCGAAGAAGAAGAAGCAGCAGCAGTGATGGCGGCAAATGGACAACAACTTTTGTTGTGTCGTACAGATTGATATATCTTTGGACTTCCTCTGCGCTCCTCAACTTGGTTCATTTTTGTTTTCACTGTAGTTATGTCGCAAGCAGAAATGCTTATGAGGCGTATGATGCGACACTATCGCTGATTTTTTATTACCTGAGGGAGGGGTTCTAGTAGACCAATCACAGCGCTCGCGGTCTGTGTAGAACTGACACGTTGTTACATTTTTGGAAAGGTGCACGTCAGGCTACGCCATAGGCTACGCGTGCAACACACAGCCTACAACATGGCTACTCCGTAGGTTTGACACAGAAGTATAAATCAGCCTTTTCTGCATTGCATTCCCTTTTTTACGCTTGAACTGACAAATTCATACAAAATTAAGTAAAAACGGCAGTTTTTGGCGAGTATCCTAGTAAACATAGCTGGTAATAAAGTCCCCCTGTAGTCAATCATTTTATCCCTTAAAATTCATTTTGATCACCATCATAAAATGATCACCAAAATGACATATTTAAATGTTTTTTTTTCTTGAAATTTTTTTATTCATGCCTTAAAATAGCTTTAATGTAATTCGACACCCTTACCTCATAGTATACGCGGTTCTATGAATATGCATATTAGCCCCACCCCCACTTACTCACAGCAGCTCAGAGATCCACTCATTGACGATAGCACGATGATCTGATTGGTTACAAGGTAGTTTGTGATGTCAGAAACACCAGCAATTTTTGAGACTGTCTTTGGTTCACTGCAGGAGAAAATATTCAGCAATGGTGTTGACTTTACACAATGAATTTACACATGATTTGTCTTAAAACATATTAAAAACACCTCATAGACATAAACAACTTTAAAAGTTAGATTTTCACCAAGGAGGGACTTGTGTGAATGTAACAGCTGAGAAATTAAACGCAAGACCCTTCAGGGCACTTATTTAAAAATCACTGCATGAGTCATACTGAGAGAGCGTGACTTTGCTACTGCCTAATAGATGCATGTTTGAATATTGCTTTGATTTGATCACCTAGTATCTTTAAAGAGTGGTAATTCTTAATTCAATTTTCAATACCTGCTTGCAATGCTGCACTCTGACACAGAATTCATGCATGAATAATTAGTTGCAAAAATGAAACTAGTGGCAATTTCTGGTTCATTCCGACTTGAATTAGAATCAAACAAAACGAATGGCATTTTGCTCAACGGTCCAACTTATTCTGGGTGAAAAGTTGAGTGTTCAACTCACCTGACCAATTCTCTCATCACAGTGACTCTCCAGACCCGTCAGTCTCCTCTCAAAGCCATCGAGGAAATCGGCCCTCACTGCGGCCAGTCTGGAATCCAGGAGCTCCTCTAGACGCCGCTGATCCCCGGGGATGGGTCTCCCAGTGGCAGTGTCTATCAGCCGCTTTAACTGGCCATCGTGTCCCATCACCATTCCCCGGATCTCGTCCAGCATCTCGCTCTTGACCTTCAGCTCATCTCTGACCTCCATCACATTTCCCACCAACTCTCCAAAACCAGGGAGGTTCTCGTCGCCGTCTAAACCGTTTGGCGTGCCCTCTGGGATCAGCCCGAAGCCCACGGAGGTGTCCAACAGCCGGGGGGCGCCACCGAGCAGAGAGCTCAGCATCTTCCTCGTGTCCTCGCGCAGAGAGACGCGCAGACGCTCCTCCATGCCAGACACCAGGCCGCTCAACGTGTCCAGATCTTGAGAGAGTTTACGAAGGTTTTCTTCTATGCGGTCCAAGCGTTCACCAGAGACTCCCGCCTTTGGACCTTGGAAGAAGTGAGAAATCTTAACACCTTTACAATCTACATTTACGAAATTAGAAAAGCAAAGATCAGGGTTTCTGGCGGTTAGTGAAGGAACTTCAGGGGGTTCGCTAATAAAAGCTAATAATTTAGTGCTTGGCTATGATTAATTGCGATTAATTGCATCAAAAATAAAAGTTTGTGTTTATAATATATGTGTGTATACTGTGTATACTTACTTCGCAGGGGGTACTTCAAATAAAACATTTACGACAAAAAGTTTAGGAAACCCTTGCATAGATGCTTGGCTTTAAAACAATAAAGTACAGTACCATTGTAGACATCATAACTTTGTAATTATCTATTTATTACTATTATACTTCACCCAAATATTAACGCAAGTGTCCATGTCACATTAATAATCGCTAATGGTGAGATGTGTAACTTGCATTTACCATAGCTTGGTATGAAGCCACTAGGGATGGGTTTGTTGTCGGGGTGTCCTCCAGGGAAGGGGGTCTTGGGGTGACCCCTGGGGTAACCCTTGACCCCGGGCCGAGGGAACGAGCCCTGGAAGGGTGGCATGATGGCATCCGGGTCAGAGCTTGACCCGTCGAAGCAGTTCTCGCCAGAGAAGCCGGGGCAGCAACGCCACTCCAGTTCAGTGATGCTTTTATGACCGATTTTGTACTGTGGTTTGAAGAGTGTGCGATACCTGCGGGAAAACTTCACACTTCACCATCCGTTTGCCCAGTGACATCGACATCAGCTTCAGGGCTTTTACTCACTGACATTCAGACCGTAATGATGCAGCCGAATATACACGGAAAAATATATATATATATTTTGGACCCAATTAAAACCAACTCTAATTTGTTACTGTCACGTTTTGAGTTCGATCATGCTCAGAGTTTGCTTATGACACCATTTTCTGCTCTGTTCATCTCTGTTTCTAATGTTGGTTTTCTTGTTCTGTTTACTAGTCCTATCATCCTCTGTTCCCTGTTAGTCTCCTGGGTTACAACTGGTTTGATTAAGTTTTCACACTTTCTTTGGTTGGTTTGTTCTGTCTACTGTTCATTATCAGTTCTACGTCATGTTCATTTGGTGTTCTTTGAGTGTTATGCACTGTAAAACCCAACAAGTTAAGCTAACTCATTTCATTTGAGGAAACAGACTACCTCAATTCTTTCAAGTTTATAAAAAACAATAGTTATGAGTACTCTGAACTTATTTTATTCGAGTTTACAAAAACAATAATATTTCTTAATACACAATTAAACTTTACACGGCATTTAATACTGTATATAGCTGAAACTTCACTTTATTGAGTAAAAACAGTGAAATGACAAACTTTAAATGAACTCAGAGCACTTGCAGTTACTGCTAGCTCACAATATCACACACAAAGTCCAATCCAATGAGTTAAGCTAACTCATTACATTTGAGGAAACTTATTACCTCAATTCATTTAAGTTCATAATAAACAATAGTTATGAGTACTCTGAACTTATTTCAGTTGAGTTCACTAAAAGTAGATATTGCAGTCAAGAAATTAAGTGATTAATTAAGTGATTGTTGAGCATTAGTGATGAACACCTGCTGTTAACAAGCAGGATCACTGAAGGAAAGAGAAACACAAGAACTACAACTGACTTCAGCCACAACATTAGATGAAATCACTGAAGATAAAATATCTTTAAATCTCTGAAGATCTCAGAGGAGGATTAAACAACTTCACAAACAGCATTACCAGCTTCACTTATTACTAACCAGTTTGAGTTATATCATGCGTCTACAGAGGGTGTTATTGTGAATGAACAGAGGTTTAGATGAAGATGATTTGTTTTTCATTTAAAGACACCATGATAGTGGTCAGTGTGTGCTTTAGTTGGGCTCTGGACCCTTGACTTTATAACACCAGTTTTTTCTCTGGCTGCTGTAACTCAGTATTATTATAACACATTTGTTCTGGCACAAAAGCCAAAAGAAAATGTGAGCATGTGGTTGTGCTTTGATGGTGATTTATGGAAAGATGAATTATCATTTGGTGTCTTGATTCTCTGATCTTTTCTAGAGAATAATATCTGATTAAACAGGTGATATATAACTTGTATTATTCATTATAAAAGAACTGTGATTCTGCTGTAAGGCCCAGTGTTGTTACAATCATATTTTAAAAACCTCTATGATATAATGCTGACTTACAAAGACATCAAGAATCAGCATATGAATCTCAACAATGGTGACCATTAAAAAATTATTCATGCTACAATGCATGCTGGGAGCCATGGATAAGGTTTGTATTATGGTAGTACCCAGCATGCTTTGCAGTATGAATAGTTTTTTAATGGTCACCATTGTTGAGATTCATATGCTGATTCATGATATCTGTGTTAATTTTGGTGATGATTTACATTTTCTGTAAAATCCATCATATTATCTGATAGTCATAATATTGCTTGTTCTTATACTAAAGAGTCTCAGTTTCAAATAAAACTAATAATTTGTTACCCTTTTAATCAGAGACTAGACTCTGAATGAGATCAATGAATCAAGTCATTAACCGGTGATTGTCATCATCAAACCTTGACCACCATTCCTAAACATACTTTTCCTTGACTTGTGCCATAACAAATGTTTGATAAACACTCAATTACAGCAGTCAAAGAAATACTTGTACTGTAAAGTCAAGGGTCAAGAGCCCAACTAAAGCAAACACTGATCTCCATCATGGTGACCTTAAACCTTGTATTTCTTGTGTTCCTCTGTCCTTCAGTGATTCTGCTTGTTAACATCAGGTGTTCATCACTAATGACCAATCATCACTTAATTGATCACTTAACTACAATTATTATTCAGTTATCATTCTGGGATCTGAAATGTTCTATAACTCATTCAGTTTGAGTTCTGTTTCAGTCATTCAAGCCACTTCAAGTTTTTCAGTATTATTTGAGTGCAGTGAACTCAATTTAATTGAGTAAATATATTGTTAGGTTTTACAGTGTGTGTTTCTGAATGAAGACTTCTGCACTTATCCTGTTTAATCTCTGCTGAAAACAAGCTGTGGCAGTTTCAGCCAAACTGATTGGTAAAATAAATATTTGTTTTTAATATTTAATCATAATTTAATATTTAAAATTGTGTGAATAAAAGCCATAAATATAAATTTGAGAAAAAACCCTACAGACAAAAAGATTAATAGAAAGTAAAAAGAGTATTTATTATTAAAGATCATACCATACAGTACTTAATTTATTGTTTATATAATCAGATATATTTTATATATAATTTACTTAATATATACTTTAGACATAAGCCAAAATGTTACCTAATGTATGTCAATATCATTATATTTAGGCTTTTTGCAACTTATAATAATGTCACCATAAACAAAAGCTAAAATAGAATTTTCACATGGGATAAAACTAAAACATTTTTTCAGTTAATGTTTAATTTAGTTTACCTACTATAAATAAAGACAACTTCAAAAGACCTTAATATTTATATGAACTCTTTTTAAAATAGGAATAATATTTTCTGTTATATACTAAAAAAAGCGAGAAAGACAAATGAATACGGTATTTCTGCAGTCAGTAAAGCTGTCCGAATGTGTTCTGCACGTCAGCACTATTGAAAACACTGTTTTCCTCTTAACTGTTTCCATGTTGTTTCTGTGGGGTTAACAAAATATGGTTAAACCGAAAAACAGGCTTTTCTATTAAGCTAATATAGAGAGGCAATTTTCACTTTTTTTCAGTGTATTCCAGTTTAAAAACACAACAGAACAGTTTTCTGAGTGGCCACTAGAGGGCAACTCAAGGACACAATGAAAAGTGCACGACATCTTCAAATATTCAAATAAACATGTTTGAGAGATGTTCTCCTGCTATTTTGAAAAATAAACACCCATTTGAAACTATATTTTGGTCTAACACTAAAATCCCTCTACATTTTATTCCATTCAAGATTCTTCGTGCATGACTTACATGAGCACAGGACATTTCTGTCCCCATATGCACTTGGTAGTGTACTCTGGTTTGACATATGTGGCGACTCCATCCTGCATCACACAGGTGACGTTCTTCTGGACGACGTACGCACAGAAGTTCCTGTCGAGAGGAGAGACACATTCACAATGAAGTCTGGAAAACAAGGCTTTTTGTATTATTAGCAGGGATAAGTTTTATGATGGAAACTCATTTATTTGTGCAAGTAGTTGTGTGCACTGTGGTTATTACATTTACATTAATGCGTTTGGCAGACGCTTTTATCCAAAACCACTTAAATTGCACTTTTTTAGGGAGTAATACAATATTGTAATGCATTACCTTTAAAAGGAACTTTCCCCAAACTGGTGCTCTCAATTTTGGTAGTTTATTGGGTATTCTATGCATAACAAAATTGCATATTGTGGAAATTGTAACTACTGCATACTGCAAAAATAATAGTAATAAAATGATCAGATCAATAAAATTGTATGAAAGCTGATTTATGACTGTCTAGTGCTATCATCAGCTATTAAACAAACAGTTTTGTTGAAGTGATACATACAAGACACACAAAGAAACACACATTTGGACTTTCATTTGCAAAGAACTGCCTACGTGTGTCTTCACACACACAGAAACGCGAGTGTCTGAAAAGCAGTCATGCATTGCTGTACGAGAGCTGGCGCTTTCCAGTGAGCCTGGAGCAAGCCTCTGAGTCCTGCTGTTCAACAGCGGCTCTGCCTGAGAGATCTGGACCGGGATAGAGCGTCAGTCATTCACAGTGAGTGAGAGAGTTCAGGTGTAGAGAGATCCCTGACATTAATGACTCTAATTACAAGTGTGGCCAGGCAACTGACCTGAGGACTCGGTAGAAGTGTGTCTTCACATTTCTGTCTTAAAACAGCTTGGAGATTATAAAAAAATAGTGTGTGTGTGTGATGGGCAGGTTTAGGGGTCGGTTTAATGTGTGTGTGTGTGTGTGTGTGTGTGTGTGTGTGTGTGTGTGTGTGATGGGCAGGTTTATGGGTCGGTTTAGTGTGAGTGTGTGTGTGTGTGTGTATGTGTGTGATGGACAGATTTAGGGGTTGGGTTAGTATGTGTGTGTGTGTGTGTGTGTGTGTGTGTGTGTGTGTGTGTGTGTGTGTGTGTGTGTGTGTGTGTGTGTGATGGGCAGGTTTAGGGGTCGGGTTAGTGTGTGTGTGTGTGTGTGTGTGTGTGTGTGTGTGTGTGTGTGTGTGTGTGTGTGTGTGTTTGATGGGCTAGTTTAGGGGTCGGGTAAGTGTGTGTGTGTGTGTGTGTGTGTGATGGGCAGGTTTAGGGGTCGGGCTAGTGTGTGTGATGGGCAGGTTTAGGGGTCGGGTTAGTGTTGGGGGAGAGAATATAACCCGTGATTTAATCACGGATTTAATTATATCATATGGATGATGTCACTGATCATTACATGGTAACTTGCATTACATACTGCTGAAATTTGTCATGTTGCGCCACGTTATCGACCAGGCAGAACAATCCTTCCAACCACTAGATAGATTCTCAAATAGCTTACCTGATCTGTCTCAGCTGCTAAGTGAACCCAAACAAACAGATGAACTAGACGAACTAATTAGCACTATGAGCACCATTTTCTCTAGTGCATTAGAAATTGTTGCACCAATTAGATTAAAAAAGGTTAGAGAGAAAACTAAAGCGGCATTGTACAACAGTGCTACGCATGCTATCAAGAGAGAAACTCGTAACTTAAATGGAAACAAACTAATTTAGAGGTCTTTAGAATCGCGTGGAAAGACAGTATGTCACGTTATAAAAAGGCTCTAAAAGCAGCCAGCATCTCCACAAACTAATAGAAAACAACCAAAACAATCCAAGGTTTTTATTTAACAGCGTGGCTAGACTAACAAATAAACAGACATCACCTGAGCAAAATATTCCGTCACAGTGTAGTAGTAATGATTTTATGAATTTCTTCACTGAGAAAATAGAAAGCATCAGAAACACAATTGTAAATGTACAATCTTTAATGGTGTCTTATGATTCAGCCTCAATTATCGCCCCTCAAGATCAACTACACCGCTTTACAACTATAGGACAGGAAGAGCTAAATAAACTTATCATTGCATCTACACCAACAACATGTTTATTAGATCCAATACCCACTAAACTACTGAAATAAGTGTTACCTGTAGTGGAAGAGCCTCTTATCAATATTATTAACTCATCTTTATCTTTAGGTCATGTTCCAAGAACGTTCAAGCTGGCAGTACTAAAACCTCTTATTAAGAAACCGCAATTAGATCCAAATAACCTAGCAAATAACAGACCCATTTCAAATCTTCCATTTATGTCTAAAATACTAGAAAAGTTGTGTCTGCTCAATTGTGCTCTTTCTTGCAAGAAAATTATATCTATGAAAATTTTCAGTCAGACCGCATCATAGCAAAGAAACTGCGCTAGTTAAAATTACAAATGATTTACTTTTAGCTTCAGACCAAGGCTGTATCTCAATACTAGTTCTACTCAATCTTAGTGCTGTGTTCGACACTATAGATCATAAAATAACCTTGGATCGACTACAAAACTACACTGGTGTTCAGGGACAGGCATTAAGCTGGTTTAGATCGTACTTATCAGACGTCACCATTTTGTCTGTTTAAATGGGGGAAAATCGAAGATAACGTCAGTAGACTATGGAGTGCCGCAAGGATCGGTGTTAGGCCCTCTGCTATTCTCAATATATATGCTGCCACTTGGTAATATTATATGAAACATGGAATTAATTTCCACTGATATGCTGATGACACTCAATTATATATTTCATCACGACCAGATGAAAACACTAACTCATCTAAATTGACAGAGTGTCTCAAAGATATAAAATGCTGGATGACGTGTAATTTCCTGCTATTAAATTCAGATAAAACGGAGGTATTACCTATCGGTCCAAAAAACTACCAACAAAACCTCTTACAATACAACTTTAATCTAGAAGGATGTCCTGTTACTTTATCCACTACAGTAAAAGACCTGGGTGTTATACTAGACCGCAACTTCAAAAAATCATATTTCATATGTTACAAGAACAGCCTTTTTCCACCTTAGAAACATTGCTAAGCTACGTAACATGTTATCTGTTTCTGATGCAGAAAAGTTAGTTCATGCATTCATGACCTCGAGACTAGATTAATGTAATGCTTTATTAGCTGGTTGTCCTGCATCCTCAATAAACAAGCTACAGTTAGTCCAAAATGCAGCCGCTAGAGTTCTTACTAGATCAAGAAAATATGATCATATAACACCAATTTGACCATCTCTACACTGGTTACCTATTAAGTTCCGTATCAATTACAAAATATTACTACTGACCTATAAAGCCCTAAATGGTCTAGCTCCTGTGTATTTAATGGACCTTCTATCGCCCTACAATCCATCGCGTTCTTTAAGATCACTAAATTCAAGGCTTCTGGTCATTCCTAGGATATCTAAGTCCACTAAAAGAGGGAGGGCGTTCACACATTTAGCTCCTAAACTCTGGAATAGCCTTCCTGATATTGTTCGAGGATCAGACTCGCTGTCCCAGTTTAAAACTAGATTAAAGACGCATCTCTTTAGCCAAGCATTCACATAATGCTTACCTTTTATACTACTGTTGAATCAGATCGAATGCATTAATATTATGAACAGCAGCTATGCTAATTATTTCCCATCTGCTTTTCTGCTGTTATCTCGGGACGTGAGTCCCGAGGTAAATGGCGTTCGTAGCTCCAGATTGGATCCAGCCTCTCACGGAGACTTCAGATCCCCCAACACTTGCGATGAGATGACTAAACGCCTGTGAAGAGATGACTCGATGCCTGTGAAGAGACGACTCAACGGCCGGCGATATGTTATGCCCTAAATTAATACATGATTAACTAAATGTATTTTTTCCATGTACGTTTCTGATATGCACTTTCTGTAAAGCTGCTTTGAAACAATATGTATTGTGAAAAAGCGCTATACAAATAAATTTGAATTGAACTGAATTGAATATACAGTTTGTACAGTATTAAAATCGTCTGTGGAAAGTCCACGTAAAACATGGAAACCCATCACTACACTGCACAACTGCATTTAACTGAAAACAGCATTTTATAGGTAATATGTTAATTATTACAATTAAAATTGTTCATGTTAATAATTGTATCATTTATGTAACAGCCACTTGTGCTAAATCCTTTATACATTTACCTAATTCTCTGGATTCATCATCAACATATTTAAGTCTGTGGAAAATAATGTAATTTCGCCTTAATAAGATGCAGCATTTTGACTAAGCGAGCCAGCCATGAAAAGTTGTAGAACAAATAAATCTAATGCAAGAAATTACTCACTATGCCAAAAATGCGTGTCTGAAGGTGTGTTGTGTGAGTAATAGTGAGACCATTTCTCACTTACAGCAACAACTGGAACGACCCCTGTGACTTGTCTCTTTCATTTAGGAGGCATTAAACGGATCTGTGCAAACACATGCAAATGAAGGGAACACAAATAACTACATCAACATCTTCTGACTGTGGGTAACGAAAAACAGACTTCAGTATTCAGCATTTGCTTGTCAGGTGAGCGCACACTTGGAAGAAAAAGAACAAGCGGTGTAGTCAAGCAAAATGAGTCCAGGTGTTCAAATGTTCCACATGTATACACATAACCCAATCCAACCATATCTACGTGAGTGGATTCAATCAATATGAAATGATGTCGACAGGAAGAACAGGAGAGACATGACACAGATACAGTATGCATGTTAGACAGCTCGTTTCAAGTTGCAAGCATTGTTTAAGTTTGTCTAATGTTTAACCTTTACAAGTATTTCATGTATTTGTTCATATGGAACAAAGTATCTGGTGAAGCTGCTCGAATTACAGTACTGTGACTTGTGAAAGGACAAATTAACACATTGCCAGACATGTAAACTGATCTAAGAACCTCCTGTGATGCATTAAACAGAGCCTGTGATCTGTGTGTTGCATTTGAAAGATGAATATTAGCTGATCTCCCAAACCACAAAGACCACACAACACGAGGAAACGTGTGTTCATCTGTCCGAGGAATGGAGTAAAGAGGCGATCGGAGATGTTTCAGCTGGTGTGCCTTCTGTTTCCTCGTTTCCACAAAAAAAGAACTGGTTCGGAACTGGTGCTGGTTCAAAGTTGGTTCAACTTGCGAACCTTCTCAGAACCTGCTTGTTTTTCCACTGACTAGAGATCCCAGCGAACGACGTTGTTACGTCACTGTGTATGTCGCCATACGTCTAGCTTGCCCAGAAACGTGTGTGCGCCAACTTCAAGCATAACAATTACTATGACGGACTACATCACATCATCTTTCTGCAAATGTTCCTCCTGGCTTTGCAATCCTATATTGGGGTCAGAAGACAAGGTTTAGAACACATACTATCTTTCTACTAGCGCTGTGTTTTTATCAATGGCGGTCATAACCTTTCCTCCCATGTTATTGGTCACAATAACCCACCCCCAGCCCCAGACGTAAGCATGACGTGGGAAAAGAGCTGTTCTAGTCCAGCAAAGATTTGGTGCCGCTTTGTAACCAATTTTTCTGGCCGAGAACCGGTTCTGTGGCTGTCGAAACACAAAAAACTGGTTCACGAGGAGGAACTGGCTCCGAACCAGCTCTCAAAATGCTTTGGTGAAAAAGGGATATGTGTGTGCTGGATTCATCTCAGGGTAAGATGCAGTGATGAATCGATGGGAAGATGAATCGATGAACAGCGTGAAGGGGCCTAGTACACACACCTGAGGTACACCACATGAAGAAAGAGGTGCAAAACTTGTTTTAGCCTCGAATAGACGATATTTTCTGACCATCTGATGCAAATAGCAAAGAAAGCTGGAGAGCGCACCAAATTGACCGACTTCAATACTATATCCGGGAGTCTGAAAGTGGAAGATCTTTATCAGTCTAATACGTTTTTTATGAGGTTTGTGGTTTAAAATCATTTAAAGATATTTCTACCCTACAAATTCTAATTTTGTTGTTGTAATCGACTTCATCAGTTTTATGTAACATAAAACAAGGGAAAGCTGCTTTAACTTAATTGAGTTACATTCACCCAACATTCAGTTTCCAATAAAGCTCAGGATGGACACGTTCGACTCCTTGCTGATAGGCGAATTTCACTTCCATGAGGAATTGTGATTTAGGGTTATTAAACACGTTATGTTTCTGTTAAAATCCACTGCCAACATTTTTTTCAGTGTACTATTGGAAGTCTATAAATGTTCATGCAATTTCTTCTGAACAATCATTCACGCAGCCCAATGTGTTCTTTATAGAATTGATTTTTACCCACCAGCCTATTCTTTACTATTTATTTTATTTCATATTTCCCACCCATAAACAGCACCAAATACTAAATAATAATAAAAAATGACTATTGGTAAGTGTTCATTGGAAAGTGTTCACTGTCTACACATGCTGGCTACATGTGACTAGTGCAAAAACAGCAGAGCCACACAAATTATTTTAGACCATCATCTAGCTCAGGATTTAGCTATGGATTTTCATAATCTAAATATAAATGGCCAGCATTGTTTAAAATGACCCCTAGTCACCCTGAGAAATACACAGGCATGTCAAAAGCCTTTAATGGCACTTAAAGCTTAGTTGTGAGATGGAGTTGTGCCAGAATTTTCCTCTCGTTCTCCATAAAAATATCTCCCTCCATTTTTTCATTGTTCTCTCTATCTCATCCCCTCTCTCACTCACACTAATGGAAGCAGTCTTTCATCGGTCGCTGGGTTCAGTCATTGGTCATGCCTTAAAGAGTCACTGTGGAAGGGATGGGGCCACTGACTGTATAAATATGGAGATATGGTGCATGCAAGCTTTTTAGGATCCATTAACTCAAGAAAAGAGTAGCTGCTTCACGCTGAACAATAGGACATATTTAGTATGGAGATACTGTATCCAGTCTCCAGAATAGCTTGAGTTCTGAGAAGTAATCAAAATGAACCTTTAGTCCTGCTAATAAAGACACATGCAGAAATAGATGTCAAACTGAGCTGAGTTATTTTCAACTTTATTACCAGGGACCGCATCTGTGGCAATGTGTCAATTACCATGCATAAATGAACAAGACATATGTTCAATTATGTTCATTTATGTATGTGAAAACTATGGCACTTTGAAGAATTCTTCCCTAAAAAGGTACATTTATTTTTGGGATGTCCACTTCAATGTTAAGCTTCCTTTATAATGATATTACTATAACATGTTTCTCATTCAATTAAACCGTTTTTATATGTGTACACATTCACAATGAATCAAACTTATTGTTCATGTTAACAGATGTTATAGATGTCCATAGACATTAGATAGAAAATAAAGCAGAATCACACCGCCTCATGAACTGTTCACAGTCTGTTCACTGACCGCAAACAGCAGTTACAATTTTAAAAGTTTTCTCAAACTATAGAGATGCAATCGGATTGGCAGGGAGCTACATAATTTCCAGCAATTAAAGAGTGCAGATGAGCTCAGTGAAGATATTTCATCAATATTGTGGAAACAGAAATGTATAATTCAGTTTAATACTGAAACATATCGATAATTTAATTATTTGATTATTACATACTTAAATAATTAATTACAAATAATTTTTAGAGTGTCACATAAATAACATGCTAACACTGTGTGACACAGGGTTGCTGCCATATGTAGTGACCAAGATTACTTATGAGGCTTTATTTAAACTTTGCATGCTGTCTAAAGCCCTATTCGCACAGGATAACCAAAGCCTGTGATTTTACTCAAATTTACGGACTTATCTCCCGGATATGGTGTCAATAGGCTATTGCTTGGAAACGTCTTGTCATTATAGGTTTAGCTGTATGATATATCATAAACAGAAGAATGTTCTTACCGCATGCTGCTATACATGTCATTCATCTTCATCTAATCAATCTTTTTGTTATCGCTCTTCTGATGATTTTCAGCTTTCTCTTTCTGCAGATTGCATAATTGTATGGTGTATAGCGATATGACCCAGCACCCAAAATACTATCAAAACACTCCAGCGCCTCCATTCTTTGCGAAAGATGGATAAAAAGGCCCGCATGAAACAAAAACCTTGAAAATGTGATATACGACCCCGCCAAATCACAGAGATGCCGATTCGCACGGGACTGATATTACCACAGGACCTTGTGTGCGGCGAATTATGGTAGGTCATTTGAGGGGGAATGATTACTTTACAAATTACAGACATGGCCGATTCGCACGGGATTAAGATCACAGACAACCTTCACAATTATTACAAATGACTAGAGGTCACCAGGTAATACTGATCCCGTGCGAATAGGGCTTTAGAATCTCACTTTTTGTTTTAAAATGTAACAAAAGTCCCTGACTTCTTGAGAAGTGCATGTCACTGTGTCTGGTTGTGTTTCCCTGGGTTGTCACTAGAGGTCCTCGTTCTCACGGTGTCTTTCGCATTTTACTTCATTTCCCAGCATTCTGTCTGTCTGTTAGTGGTATTAACTAGCGATTTTTATTTTCATTACTCTATGCCCTATATACTAGTGTTATAAGCTAAACAGTTTTTAGAGATAAAACTCTTTACATTCGATAATCATAAAAACAAATCTCAGAGAACGGTTGACTATGTACCAATGTGTAATTAGACCAAAGGTTCATTTTGCTCTATTTGTTTACCACTAGCACATGCTGATGACGTTTTATTCTTCTATACTAACTTGCAACCTATGTATCCTACGATTCAATAGCTGTCGTCATCATACAGTCTACAAACATGTCGTACCCAAGTTTATTAGATGCCGTACAGTGTGGTTTGTGATTGTCTTATAGGATTGCCAAAATCGCACAGTCTGTAGCAGGCATTAGTTCTCAGTGTTTTGTCTTGTGTTAACGTTGCATGTTAGGTTAGTGTCTCTCAAAGTGTCAGTTAAAGTCTATTTATTGAATTCTCTATCGTCATGTTTACTGACAAAAAGTAACAGAACGCCTAAGAGTAGAGTTTTTCTCGCTGTTTTTCTTTCTTTTCCCCCCCTCCCGCCTCTCGAATGGACCTACTCGCCGTCCAACTCCCTTGAGGACCCTAGAGGACCACACTAAGACATTTTAGATTTGGCGTGCCTAACCCACTATCCAGACATTTTTAACATCACCAGCCTCAGCGAGTAAGCAGTCCAAGGCACACCACAGTCTTTGAGAGGATTTTGACGCTTTTGTGGAGTGTGTGCAGGTGAATAATGGATTGGCTTCCATCAAGACGTCACCAGCCATCGCCCCATTTCATTTATACAGTGAAGACTATGTAGTGTTATTTTACAATTGATTACTTTATTCAAATTCTGTACCTGAAAACGAAAGCACTGTTATTTCATTTGCATCGTTGTTCTATTGAATTTATTTATGCTATTTGTAATTGGATTATTTGTTCTTATTTTATTACTGTCTTAAATAAAGTTCTAAATTGTGACATTTCACTGGTATCTAAACATATGAACCACTGACCCAACCAGGCCCTGCTGAAGCAGCTCTAAATATGCGCTGTGCTATTAAATCAAATATAAAATATGATAGAGCTATAAGATGAACAGTGAAAGTAACAGAAGCTTGTACAATACATTTTATGCATGAAAATAACTGAAGGAAATACATATTTGCTAAACAAATTAAATCAATGAATATGATTCAGATTCTGATGGTTTCTCTACCTAATATATTTAAAAATGACAAATGCAGTGAAAATACAGGTATTTGGTATCGACGAGTACCAAAAGGGCAGGGGCCACTTGTGCTTTTAGGGGGCACACTTTAACATTTTATCTTAAAGGTATAGTTAACTTAAATTTTGTCATCATTCATTCACCCTCATGTCGTTCCAAGTATGATTTTCTTCTTTTGACCATAAAAGAGGATATGTGGGGAAATGGCTAATTTTTTGTTTGTTTTTTCATCCATAACTGAATTCAATACATGGGCACCGAAACAGTTTGGTTACCAACATTCTTCAAAATATCTTCTTTTATGTTCAACAGAGGAAAGAAACTCATACAGATTTGGAACAACAGGGTGAACCAACACTTTACTCTTTGCAGGATTACTGGATAACTGGATTACTTATCACTCTGCAATCTCTACATGTGAACTAAAGTGATTTCAATATATTTGCAATATATATATATGCAATAGAGCATTTTGTGTCTACATACTGTATATAACACATGGAGTAAAACGTGTAAATGATTGTCCTTTAACAAACAAGTCCATGCAAATGTCACGTGTTGCACATCACAATAGCTCATCTAAGAACATATGATAATAAAGCATCCAAGATTTACACAAAGTCACAAAGAGAGAAAGAGAATTCAAAAATTCAAAAATAATAATCATTCATATTAGACCTAAAATATGTACCTAAGCTAACAGAGTTTTTGCACCTCATGAATTAGTAACCTGCATTCCTTAGTATATTCGGTAACACTTTACAACAACACCCTCGTCCTCCACTGATACTCCCTGGCCCTGGCCGGCCAATGTTGCGCTCAGACACCTGGTCAGACATTTTGTGAGGCTCGGCTGCGGGGCAATGCTTGCTCAGTCCTCATCTCTGGCTCTCGTCTGCGCTGGGCTCTGGTGTCACCACTGTAAAACCACTATTCATACTGCAAAGCATGCTGGGTACAACCATAATACAAACCTTATCCATGGCTCCCAGCATGCATTGCAGCATGAATCATTTTTTAATGGTCACCATTGTTGAGATTCATATGCTGATTCTTGATGTCTGTGTAAGTCAGCATGATAGCATAGAGGTTTTTCAAATCTGATTGTAACAACACTGGACCTTACAGCAGAATCACAGATCATTTATGATGAATAATAAAAGTTATATATCCCCTGTTTAATCAGAGATTATTCTCTAGAAAAGATCAGAGAATCAAGACATCAAATGATAATTCATATTTCCATAAATCATCATCAAAACACAACCACATGCTCATATTTTCTTTTAACTTTTGTGCCATAACAAGTGTGTTATATATAGCAGCCAGAGGAAAAACTGGTGTTATAAAGTCAAGGGTCAAGAGCCCAACTAAAGCAAACACTGACCACTATCATGGTGTTTTTAAATGAAAAACAAATCATCTTCATCTAAACCTCTGTTCATTCACAATAACACCTTCTGTAGATGCATGACTCAAATAACTCAATAACTCATAACTCCAACTGGTTAATAAGTGAAGCTGGTTATGCTGTTTGTGAAGTTGCTCAATCCTCCTCTGAGATCTTCAGAGATTTAAACATATTTTATCTTCAGTGATTTCATCTAATGTTGTGTCTGAAGTCAGTTGTAGTTCTTGTGTTTCTCTGCTTACTTAAATGCTAGTCGGTAGATTCGGCAGTACACTTAACCATATCTCCAAAGCAATATAAGTTATATGAACTTACATATAAATGTGTATTTAAGTCCTACTTAAGTGAGTCGAAAAGCACTCTTAAGCTCAACTAATTGCATTTATAATAAATTAGGGCTGGGAAAAAAATTAATCGTGAATAATTGCATCCAAAATAAAAGTTTTGTTTACATAAAATATGTGTGTGTGTAGTGTGTATAATTATTTTGTATATATAAATACACACATATGCATGTATATATTTAAGAAATATTTGCATGTATATACTGTATATATATTTATACATCATTTATATTGTATATGAATATACATATTTTTATATTAATAACACATTTTTATTAAATATATACATGCATGTGTGTGTATTTATATATACAAAATAATTATACACACTACACACACATATTTTATGTAAACAAAACTTTTATTTGGGATGTGATTAATCACGATAAATTTTTTCCCAGCCCTATAATAAATGTAAACTATAATACATTTTCATTTAATTGTAAATAATGTGCTATTAGTATTCAGAATAATCTTTAAAAGAATATTTTTTCTGCAATAAGTGCTCTTTTAAACGCATGCTAAATTACACTTCTTTTACACAAGGGTTGTCAAAGCAACGAACATTTCCCTTTTTTGTCCAATACTGTATGGAATATCTTCATTAGGCTCATCGCAATGCATTCTGGGATTGACTTGACTGTTAAGATTACATGAGATGCTGCCTTAGTCAGTGGACAAAAGAAGATATCTTAGAAGGCAGAGTCATAAATCGGCAGCTTTTGAATCGGGAGCATGCCAAGAAAGCCTTCATCTCTCTAGAAACAGACTTAGACAGGAGATAAACAGGCTGTTGGGATTTACCTGAGGGACCAGGATGAACATGTTCAGATACACAAATGGTTTGTGTGGTATTAGAAAGTGATCCGAACATGGGTCATTGAGGACAGATACAACATCACTGCCAACATTTGCGATCTGCATTTGATACCACTGGCATTTCAGGATTCCTGGATGCCAACAGGTCTTTGATGGGAGTTTTCTCAACATGCCAACTGCTTATCTTTCTGTCAGATTCAGATTGCTCCAGAGCTGCTTTTGGAACAAAACATCATTGATTTTAGGACATTTATAATGACTTCAGATCAGTGCTTAATTTGAGGCGGATCCTGTTGTCCCAGATCCAAAATGGCAGATTAACAAGTGCATTACATGGTGACAGTGTGTGTGTGTGTGTGTGTGTGTGTGTGTGTGTGTGTGTGTGTGTGTGTGTGTGTGTGTGTGTGTGTGTGTGTGTGTGCGTGCGTGCGTGCGTGCGTGCGTGCGTGCGTGCGTGCGTGCGTGCGTGCGTGCGTGCGTGCGTGTGTGTGTGTGGAACAGAGAGAGCGCGGGTTAGGTTTTGCTATTGGCCCTCAACATAAATATTTTAACCAATAGGCTTTCTTAAGTTTAAAATCATTATTGTTGGTTGGTGCTTACTGATTATTTTTTGAGTGCAGTAAGCATCGGACAGTTTGGAGTGTGTATATATATGACAAATTATTATATTAAAAAAAGTTCATATCACCAAAATGTCAAAAAGATAGTCAAGCATATTTACATTCAAAGTAGCTATATATGTGAATAATACACTATAGGCAGTAGTTAGCGCCATACAGAAACTTTACTCCCTTTAAAAATATTGAAATATGCTCTTATTTAGTTGTGGAATCACTTTTTAGTGACGTCATTGAATGTTCTGGGAAAACTGAAGTTGTATGGTCAGTATCAGTCAGCGCATTTGAATTGCTGTTTTTGATCAGGCAACTATTAATTGACAAATTAAGTATTGCAACAGTAAGGCCTGGTTTCAAAAACAGGGCTTAGATTAAGTCAGGATTAGGTTTGAGTTCAGTTAGGACATTTAAACATTCCTTGGAAGAAAACATGGTGTGCATCTTGACACAAAACAATGGCACTGATATATTTCAAGGAACGTCAGTGCAAGCTGCTTTCAGTTTAAACAGCTCAGGCACGCATTTTAATCTGGGACTAGTCTTAAACCTAGTCTGTGAAACCAGAGGTATGTGTGCTATTTCTTTAGGGACCATTCCAAATATCTGGTGACTTCAGAAGCTTTGACTGAAACATTAAGGAAACCTTGACATTGGATACATCATGAATGTTGGCAGATGCTGATGAGATATACTGTATATAGTCATCCATTGTCGAGATATAAGATTTGAGTAATTTACAAAAATTTGGTCAAACTATAAATTTGGTGGCCTTAATATAGTACTTAACCATTTGATACAATTATGCGCATACTGTACATGTTAGTGCTGTACATGTTAAGGACTTTAATTATATTTAATTAATATTTGCAGTTACACCGTTAAAGTTACTCATAACTGTAACAATCCTCACACTAAAAACTAATCCTACATTTACAAACCTCACCAAACCTCAAACTCATTGGCAATAAATGTGGGAATTTTCCAGAACAACGCATACAAATGTATGTATCCATCGTCATGTATGTATTTATTATTAATACATAGTGAAGCCACACTACATTAGGCCACCTATTATAAACCACTTTTAGTTGTAGTTGTTAAAATTGATATGATCATAAAAAGCAAATGTTCATTTTAATGTGATGATTGTCATTTTAGAAAAGTTTGCATCCTATTTTATTCACTTTTTTCAGTTCACTAATAGTCCTGAGGTGAGACAAATGAATGTCTCAAACATTACATGTAGTCTCTCAATGAATTTGAGCTCCTTGAACTACATGTGCAATTAAAAGAATCAGAAAAATGTTGCAGACGAAGCATATGAAACTGCAGGACGCTGCTGTCACTGCTTGACATATCATTACTTGTGCACACACACATCCATACACACTCACAGCCTATGGTCTAATGCTTGATACATTGGGCTTCTCTTCTGTGCACACACACACACACGCACATACACATACTCACACAGAAGCATCTAACTTTACTGTTTACTTACTTATGGTGACCCATTGGTTTTCCAGGGTTGTGTTGCGGGACGCTCCCAGACTTGTGTAGATTGTATCTGTATGGAAATCCATAGAGATTTCCTTTGGCATCCACTGGAGTCAGTAGCAACGTGACCAACAGAAGACCCCCACACGTGAACATCCCCCTCATCTTTAAGCAGCAGGGAAAAAGGTTGACAAAAACACTTGCAGAAAAAGCCATAAAGTGGAGGAAGACGGAGAAAGTGTGTAGAAAGCAAAAGCTGGGGAGGGCTTGCAGAGTCCGGAGGTTGTGAAGTGTTGCTTGTTTTCCTTGCTGAGTCCCACAAGGTTTCTCTGGAGCACTGACTTCAGTTGCTGGCGGGCAAGCAGTGCTGCAATCGAAACATCTGCTGTTCTGGCACCATCCTGCCCAATTCAGCGCTCACACACACCAAAGAGAGAGAGAGAGGAGAGCAGTAGCAGAATCCTAAAGCAGGAGTCGCTGCGAGCGCTCGGATGCCTCCGCCAACAGTGGGCCGGTGAGCTCGACTCTGCAGCTGCAGCTCTGACGGGGCATTTGCATACCCCTCCCCAAACTCTTGCCTGAAATGAGACCCAGCAGGCGACAGCAGGGGTGAACCCGTTCACTTTATGTTTCTCTCAAAACAGAAACCCATCAGACCGCTCAAAAACAAGAGCCAATCTCGCTGCTCGTTTATGTCAGTGCAGCTTTAATCTGTGGCTCAAGTGTAAAAGCACACTGGGATTAGGAATATTTATTTTGGGTTCCTCTGTGCCAAATCTACACCCCCCCCCCCCCCCCTTCTAGACATTTATTTTACTCTGTGATTCTCCTCATTTTCTGCAGACTCCATCTCCAAAAGTGTTTTTTGCTAATTTCAGCAGGATGCAGTTATCATATTCACGTCGTGCACCGCATTGTTTAAATAGCAAATGTATTTGCGGCCATGGGCAGCTGGACTTAAAATGAGGCGCATTGTTGGCACGTTGCTATTTTGAGGAACTGAAATAGACTGAGCCATTGACTAACAAAAACCTGGTCTGAAGTCAATAGCGCAGATTTATTTATTTTTTATATTTAAAAAGCACGTTAGTAATGTGCGCCTATAGGCGGGTCCACAACACACTTTGTCCCGTAGATGCTCTGCTTGCTCTAACCTCGCGCACGAGCAGATCCGTTTCCTTGCTAGAGAAGAATTCAGTCTTTCCACTTGCGAATGCCGTCATGTAAATAGTGAATCCTCCTCTGATTGGTTTATTGCATGTTACGCCCAAAACACACCAATTACTCATTAAGAGAATAGAGACAACCCTTTTAGGACATGCGCCGGGAGCGCCGACCATTTTCCCCGTCGTTAAACTAGCAAAAGTGGATTTCAGCATAAACATGCAGTGTATTCGTTCAGTTATAAATCATACACCGTGAGACTAGGGCAGTTATTAACAGAGGAAATAGAGATGAGATTTGATTTCTTGTTGTTTTAAAACAGCAAAAAGTCCAAACTAAAAAGACAGAACTGGTTTGGCGAGTATAATTGTGTAACAGATTCATGAGGACTGGATATGGACCTGATCTCCTCTGTGAACAATCGACTGCTGATGCTGTTTTAGGTCATTGAGGGGCAAGACCGGATCAGGAGTAATTCCTCACCCAATAACAGCTGCTCAGTGTTTACTAAACCCAGAGGAAAAGCACTTCTCTCGTCGGTGTCAAGAGATCACATTTACAATGTCATGTTTGCTTTTCATTCACACATAATTATCTAAAGAAAAGAGCGCCAAGCAGTCTTATTTGCAGAAAGTTTCTTGCAAGAATGCACAGACCAAATGCACTCAGTTTTACTCACACATACTGATGACAAACTTGATGTGAACAGTTGAGTTCTTAATCAATCAGAAAACACCAAAACTATTTTTTATCAGAAAGCTGAAGGAAGATATTATGGGACTTGAGATGATATACACTGCCCAAAAAAAAAAAAAAAAAAAAAAACGGTTTGGATTTATTAGGCAAATGCTTAAGAGTCTATGACTGGATCATTATTGCAGTGATTATTATGTTTCTATCATGTTATATGTTTGGCAACAGTTCTTCTAACACTAATTGATGGAGTGAATAGCTTTTCAATTCTTAAACAACCATGTATAAAGACACATCATGGCCACTCAAAAAAATATGTTGGCTTTAATTAACTTTTTTATGTAAACAGGATACACATAACTGGGTTACGTTAAACAAATGGAATTAAGTCATTTTAAGCTACCCAATTAAACTCTGAGCTGAGTGTTGAATGAACACTGAAGCAGTGTTAAAGTTAATGAGATAATTAGGGCCCGAGCACCGATGGTCCCTCTTTGAATTGCTCAGTTTATTATTATTCTCCGCAATTAATTGCATTTTTGAGAGCCTAAACATGCACGAAAACTCACGAAAGTTTGCACACGCGTCAGAACTGCCGAAAATTTACATCTGATATGTGTTTCAGAATTGGGCGAGGCAAAATGGCTCGATAGCGGCACCTATAAAAGTTTAACGGAGTGCGCCTCCCGCTACGTTTCACGTACGTGTGTGAAATTCGGTACATACATGTAATTGCCCAATACCTACAAAAAAGTCTCTTGGAGCATAGCCGTAAACACAACAGGAAGTCAGCCATTTTGAACTTCCTCTCAGATTTTTGTGCAGTTTTTTTGCATTTTCAGGCCTCGTACTTTAACGAACTCCTCCTACAGTTTTAATCTGATCATCTTCAAATTTGGTGAGTGTAATCTTAAGGCCTTTGTGACGTTAAATTGCGAAGATCTTGAGTTTTCGTCAAAGGGCGTGTCTTCGGCGGCCTGACAAATTTCAATGTTTCGCCATGAAACAGGAAGTTGCTGTAACTCAGGCAAACAATGTCCAATTTGCCCCAAACTTCACACGATTGATAAGAGTCTGTCCTGAACACATGTCCATGCTCATATTCAGTTACAGTCATAGCGCCACCTACTGGCAACAGAAAGTGACATGTTTAACACTGTTGTGGACTCCTAATAACATGTAAAAAAGTGCCAGCAAGTGCTAAACATGCTAGAAACATGCTAGCAAACACTTAGCTAAGTGCTAAAGCATGCTATTACTGCAATTAAATAGGAATTTGCTGTAACTCAGGCATGGAATATCAAATATTCCCCAAACTTCACACGTTTGATAAGAGTCATAGCCTGAACACAGCTACATGAGAATATTCAGTTATAGTAATAGCGCCACCTACTGGCAACAGGAAGTGACATGTTTAACACTGTGATGCAGTACTAGCAACATATTAAATATGCCATTGAATTATAAACATGTTATAAACATGTTAAAACGTGCTAGCAATTCACAGCTAAGTGCTAAAGCATGCTAATGCAATGAAACAGGAAGTTGTTGTTACTTAAGAAGGCAATGTCCAATCTACCCCAATCTTCAAACGTTTTATAAGAGTCCTGCCCTGAACACATCTACATGACAATTTTCAGTTAAAGTAATAGCGCCACCTACTGGCAACAGGAAGTGACATGTTTAACAGTGTGATGCAGTACTAGCAACATAGTAAATATGCCATTGAATTATAAACATGTTAAAACATGCTAGCAATTCTTAGCTAAGTGCTAAAGCATGCTAATGCAATGAAACAGGAAATGTTGTTACTTAAGAAGGCAATGTCCAATCTGACCCAAACTTCACACGTTTGATAAGAGTCATGGCCTGAACACATATACATGAGAATACTCAGTTATAGTAATAGTGCCACCTACTGGCAACAGGAAGTGACATGTTTAACAGTGTGATGCAATACTAGCAACATATTAAATATGCCATTGAGTTATAAACATGTTATAAACATGTTAAAACATGCTAGCAATTCTTAGCTAAGTGCTAAAGCATGCTAATGCAATGAAACAGGAAGTTGTTGTTACTGAAGAAGGCAATGTCCAATCTGCCCCAAACTTCACACATTTGATAAGAGTCCTGCCCTGAACACATCTACATGACAATTTTATGTTAAAGTAATAACGGCATCTACTGTCGACAGGAAGTGATATGTTTTACACTGTGATGCAGTACTAGTAACATAGTAAATATGCCATTGAGTTCTAAACATGCTAGAAACATGCTAAAACATGCTAGCAACACTTATCTGAGTGATAATGCATGCTATTATCCCCATAATAAAGGACATTTTTGTAACTGACTTTGACATACTCCTCCTATATTTACCTACTTAAATGCACATTGCCCACCGTGCTCTGTCTTCCTAAAGCCACCAGGTGGCGGTGGTACGGGAGCGAGGGCCCTTTCAATGCTGCTTGCAGCTTTAATTAAGTGAATAATTGAGTGATGATCGAGCATTATTGAAGACATCTGATGTTAACAAGCAGAATCACTGAAGGAGAAAAACGGAATTTCTGGAGTTCATTATGGAGATCAGTGTGTGTTTTAGTTGGGCTCTTGACCCTCACTTTATTAACTTTATATTTTTTTTGGCTGCTGTACATGAGTTTTAACAGCCAGATGATGTTGGTTGTGTTTTATAATAATCATTATATCACAATCATTTGACCTGATATAGGATACCTGATTCTATAACTCACATAGAACCCAATTTCTAAGTTAAGTTTACCTTATGGATTATAGCAGCACTATCATTGTAGAGCATACCATCTTAAGCCTTTTCAATGAAATCCAAATGACCAAATCAATAAAAATTAAACAAAAAGAAACTTCTAAAAAGAAAAAAAAAATAGCTTATGTAGGCACACACAGACATCAAGAATCCATCTGTGAATCTCAACAATGGTGACAATTATAAAGCAATGTTGCAGTGCTTTCTGGGTGCCACCAATCAAAACTCATTTATGGCTCCCATTATGCATTGCTGCATGAATAGATAATGAGCTTATGTTCAGAGGGTGATCTGTTTGTCACCATTGTTGAGATTCATACGCTAAATATTGATGTCTGGGTGTGCCTGCATACAAACGTTTTTTTTTTATTATGAATTTTATCATTCGGATTTTATAGAAAAGGCTGAAAATGGTATGATTGTGTTGCTATAAGCCACAAAAGTAAACTTAACTCAGAATTTGGGTTCTATATGAGCTCAGGTAAAATGATCGTGAAATAATGATTATGTTAAAACACAATCAAACCCATCAAATCGCATTTTCTAATTGATCATCTGGCTGTTATAACTCATGTACAGCTGCCAATCAAAATCTATAGTTAATAATGTGGGGGTCAAGAGCCCAACTAAAACATACACTGATCTCCATGGTGACCTAAAATTATGGTTTTCTCCTTCAGTGATTCTGCTTGTTAACATCAGGTGTCTTCAATAATGCTCAATCATCACTCAATTATTCACTTAATTATCTCATTAACTTTAACACTGCTTCAGTGTTCATTTAACACTCAGATCAGAGTTTAATTGGGTCGCTTAAAGTTACTTAACTCCATTATGTTGAAGTTACATGAACAAATTATGTTTGTTTAACATAACCCAGTTATGTGCATCCTGTTTACATAAAAAAGTTAATTAAAGCCAACATATCATTTTTTGAGTGCACTGTAAAAAATTACACACACATAATATTTTTGAGTAGTTAAGGCTTGATTTCTTCCCTTTACTCAAAAACACATAAAATAACACTTAATTTCAATATTTCCTCTCTATTTCCAGCCATGTGCACAACATGCTGGGAACTAACAATGGTGTCTCTATAAAACCACATAATTGAACTAATTCTCTTAAAATAAATAGGTAGCTTTTTTTCCTTAATTGTATCATCTTAATTGGTTCCTCAATTCAAGCCTCAAAATTGTGTTTTCTTTAAAAAAATAGGAAAATGTATTTCTTGATTTTATTAGTGAAATGTTCTCAATATTTTCTACGCAACACTGAACCACAATTTACTTTATGAAATATACACAATATTTTGAATTATCACCTTTTTTAATGAAAATTACAAGACCTATGATTTTTTTTTTACAGTCCAGGATGACAATACAAGATTTTTATTAAGATTTTGATATAATTGTAAACTATTGTATACTATATATAAATTGTATAATTGCAACTATTCTACATTTTCATTTAATTTAACTGCAATTAATGCGCAGTTAAGTGTCCATAAACATTACATTAAGTTTGTTCTTAAACTATATTGTTTTTGTAATATAATTGTTCTTTTTAAAAGTATTTTAAAGTGTAGCCATTAAAAAGTGATGCCCCTGAGTCAACCTATTTAGAAACATTGACTTTATATAGTCTGTCATGTTCACAAAGGTATATAAAAGTGGTCCATAATGTGCATTATTCATAATCTTCTGAAGTCCTTCTTTGTGTGATGAGAATTAAGTTGGCTGATAATCTTTCCCTCCAGAGAGAGACTAACTAGAGACTTCAGGAGTTTAGGAGTATAGCACACAAACTGAATTGACTTTTTAAATGATATTTATGGGGCTTTTGATGTGTTTGAGGAACTTGATAGACATATGGTCATCATAAACTGTGGTTAACGCATTCGTGATGCATTTCTAGATTGATCCAACTGATCGTTTTAAACCACTGTTTATTTATTGTTCTGGCTCTCTATGGCCTCTGGTATTGCATTAGTTTGCCGCTTTATTTATTTATCCTACCCTCTAGGGGTCAGTATCTTCTTTAGCGGGTTTGGGTTTTTCTTCTATGTTTTTTCGTGTGCTCAAGTTCAATGCGCGTTAGTGATGAGCGGAAGCAACAGGCAGAAAAGTTTTGTCTCACGAGGTGTTAGGAAAATGTTCCTGAGGCGTTTACATTTTTACTCTCCTCTCAAACCCCCGTATATCTTCGAAAAGCGTTGATATGACATAATCTGTAAGTAGCCTAATTTATTGCCCATATTGTTTTTCTAAATAATCTGTTATTTGAGAGGTTATTTTAACTCTTCCTAGCGAACGTTACTAGCTTCGTGTTTAGTATGCGATTGCGCAATATACTATAAGTCGATGCTATGTATAACTTTGTTGTTTTTTTTGTCATCCCAGTCGTCAGATTGTACTTAAAGGTTGTTAAAGATTGAACGAATAGTCTCGGTGATTCCTTTATAGCTTTGATGAAGACTGGCTGACTTTGCGTTCGACTAAATGTAATGAAAAGAGAAAATCCTGTAATGCTTTTACAAAATAATGTAGAAAGAACAAATTTATAGCTTTATTATTCAGTAGCGGGAATTTATGTCGGGATCTCAGACACGTTGATCAATATTCTGAACTGATTGTGAATTTGTGTACAATTATCTGCAGTATATTCAGCAGCCTGCATGATAGCGTCTTGATGCAAGTTGTATTGTTTTATCACTGTAATCTGGTGATTCTTATGTTTTGTATTCTAATTATTTCCAATATGTAAAGGCAAAACAATGTGTTTTGATTTGTTAAATGTATCTTTAATAGTATTTTTTGTATGTTCACAGTTTTACAGTAAAAAGACAAGAAGGACAGATAGTGAGAAGAAAACCGAGTCTTGTCATTCATGGAACCTCCTTTCCTTGTTGTATTGTTTAGCTCGCTGCATAGGCTGAGTAGCTACACACTCAGTTGAGGGCAGAAGAGTAAAAAGATTATCTATCTAGCAAGCATTCGAGATGTCTCAATCAGGAACTACGCCACCTATGTCCCAGATGGTAGTCCGGTCGGAGTGCCTATCACGTTTTTCACGCCGTTCGTCCACCAGCCAAGCTGCAGCACGAGCCCGAGCAGACGCAGAAGCTACCCGCACCAGAGCACAGTACGCCAAACGCCAGATCGATATGGAGGTTGAGAAGGCGCGCATCGAGGCAACGCTAAACGCTCTGAAGAAGGAGGGTGAGGCTGAAGCAGCGCTTGCTGCAGCTCATGTCCTGGAAGCGGCGGCTGACAAGGAGCACCACGCCATCGACCTCACTGATCAGGGCATCTCCCCTAAAACATCTCCTTCCATCAAACGTGCTCGAGACTATGTAAACGCTCACTTCACCAACGTCATTTCGGAGTTCAAAGAAGAAAGGCCTGACACAGGACAACTGGTCAGTCATGACGACTCTCGCCATTTACAACAGAGCCAAACACCAGTCGCTTCCTCTCCAGATGAACATCTCACTGATTTTGTAGGCAGAGAGCAGCTGATGTCCCCTCCTACACACATAAAAATGGACATTACACCCCAGCCTAGACCTTTAGTGGCTTCATAGTCTGAACTGTCGGATCTAGCAGCCTACCTAGCACGCCTACCTACCTACCTCCTGAGTCTTACTTGTCCTGGAAGTCCATCTTCGGCAACGCCATAGTAGGCCTCAACCTCAAGCCCAGCGAAGAACTTGACCTTCTAACCAAGTGGCTCAGTGGGGAGTCACTTCAACACGCTCTGAGGATCAGGGCGGTCCATATGAACAACCCACAAGCAGGCCTCCAACGTTTGTGGCAGCGTCTAGATAAGAGTTATGGCTCCCCAGAGGTAGTCGAAGCGTCACTCTTCCAACGCTTACAGACTTTTCCAAAGATATCCAATAAAGACGCTCATCTGCTGCAGGAGCTTGCAGATCTTCTGCTAGAGTTAGAGTATGCTCAAAGTGAAAATTATCTGCCAGGCCTTAGCTTTCTTGAAACCCCAAGGGGGATAAACCCAATTGTGGAAAAGCTCCCTTATGGACTCCAGGAGTCATGGGTGAAACAAGGGACAAAATACAAAAGAGACAATGGTGCAGTATACCCACCTTTCTCATATTTTGTTCAGTTTGTAAATGACTATGCCGAAATGAAAACAGACCCTAGCTTTATGTTACAAAGTTCAAACATAGTAGCTCCAAAGGTTGACAAGACACTGGTAAAACCAACCAGATACAGAGTTCCTGTTGCAGTGAACAAAACAGATATCAGTCAAACAAACGGCACAGCTCAAACATTCATTTTCAATCCGGACAAGCAATGTCCTATTCATCACAAGCCCCATTCACTCGCTAAATGCAGGGGATTTAGGTCAAAAACACTAGATGAAAGGAAAGGTATTCTCAAAGCTCCTCTCCCATTTCGCACCCCCAGACAGCGTTTGCCCAACAACAGGGGCCAGGCCCAGGCTCCGCAAAACGCTGAAAAGGAAACCTGAAATCAGGGAGCATTACGTTGAGTTCTTGGATAAAATCTTCAGTAAGGGCCACGCCGAACCAGCTCTTGCTCTTTCTCCAGACCAAGAATGCTGGTACCTCCCTAGTTTTGGAGTTTACCACCATCAAAAGCCAGGGAAAATTAGGGTAGTCTTTGACTCGAGTGCTCAATACGACAATGTTTCTCTCAATGACGTGCTACTAAAAGGGCCAGATCTCAATAACACTCTTGTGGGAGTTCTGATGCTTTTCAGATTTGACCCATACGCAGTCATGGCAGACGTGGAGCAAATGTTTCACAACTTTCTAGTCAGAGAGGACCATCGTAACTACCCTTCGCTTCTTGTGGTTCAAAAACCACGATCTGGATGGAGAAGTGCAGGAATTCAGGATGAGAGTGCACGTATTTGGGAACTGTCCCTCCCCATCAGTGGCCATCTATGGACTGAAACGGTCAGCGATGGAGGGGGAAAGGGAATACGGCAGTGATGCAAGAGAGTTCATTGAACGTCACTTTTATGTAGATGATGGACTAAAATCATTCTCTTCCACAGATGAGGCCATTGACATTCTCTGTAAAGCCCAGAAAATCCTGGCTCAGTGTAACATACGCCTGCACAAAATCTCATCTAACTGTCCTATCATTACAAGTGGCTTTCCAAGTGAGGACCTTGCAACGGACATGCAGGGCATTGACCTCGGGCAGACTACCCCTCCCATCCAGCGCAGCTTAGGCTTGGGCTGGGACCTGTCCACAGACCTGTTCAAGTTTCAGGTAACAGTCAATGAAAAACCCTTCACTAAACGGGGAGTGCTGTCAGTTATTAATAGTGTGTTCTACCCGCTTGGCTTTGCCGTCCCAGTCATTGTAGAAGGTAGGGCCATACTGAGAGACATTTCCACTGACATTTGTGAATGGGACACCGAACTGACTGAAGGGAAATTACAACAGTGGCAACAATGGAAGGACTCCCTCAAATATCTACGACAACTTGAAATCCCCAGAATGTACACCTCAATACCACTATCTGCAGCTCTAACTAAGGAGATCCATGTCTTTTGTAATGCCTCCACTAAGGCAGTGGGCGCTGTTGCTTACCTCAAACTCACAGATAGAGATGGACACAGTGAAGTGGGTTTCCTTCTCGGCAAAGTACGGCTTTCCCCAAAACCAGACATCACTATACCCAGACTTGAACTTTGCGCAGCAGTCCTGGCTGTTGAGGCGGCCGAGTTAGTCCAGGAGGAGCTAGACGTCGCAGTCGATCAAATGAGCTTCTACACAGACTCCAAAGTAGTGCTCGGTTACATCATTAACAAAAATAGACGCTTTCATGTTTATGTGCACAAGAGAGTAGAACGCATCAGGCGCTTCACACAAACCCACCAGTGGCATTACGTGCCCACTCATTTAAATCCCGCTGATCATGCCACACGAGCACTGCCTGCTAAGCAGCTTTCTAACTCCACATGGATCAGTGGAACCGTTTTCCTTTCCAATTCAGGAAAAAGTCAAGTACAGGCAGAGTTGTTTGATCATGTAGACCCAGAGACTGACAATGAACTGAGACCTGAGGTCACTACTTGTGCCACCACTATCTCAAAGGATGGACTCAGTAGCGTCAGATTTGAAAGTTTTCGAGTTGGAATGTACTACTCAGAGCTATATCCAAACTCCAACACATTGCCCAGTCATTTAAGCTGAACCCAAAGAGCTCATGTCACGGCTGGCACAGCTGTAACGAACACTCATCCGAAAAACAACTCAACCAAGCCAAGAACATGATCATTCACACTGTTCAAAAGGAGGTTTACTCCGAAGAAATGAGACAAATTGAAAAAGGGGTACCCCTTAAGAACTCAAGCCCATTCAGCAAACTAAGCCTGTTTGTCGACTCGAATGGAATCCTCAGAGTAGGTGGGAGGCTGAAGCGTGCACAGTTGACATCGGATGAAACAAATCCCATCCTCATCCCTGGAAAGCACCACCTTGCTCAGCTCATTATAAAACACTTCCATGGTAAAGTATGCCATCAGGGACGGCATTTTACGGAAGGGGCAGTTAGGACTGCAGGTTTTTGGATTGTGGGAGGTAAAAGAGCAATAAGCAGAGTGATATTCGGCTGCGTCACATGCCGTAAACTAAGGGGGAGACAACAGGAACAGATCATGGCTGAGCTACCAGAGGATAGGCTGTCCACGGACCCTCCTTTCACACATGTAGGCCTTGATGTGTTCGGCCCCTGGCCTGTCATGATCAGAAAAACACGTGGTGGGCAATCGGATGCTAAGCGATGGGCAGTCATATTTACGTGTATGAGCACTCGTGCCATCCACATTGAAACTATAGAATCGATGGACACGTCATCGTTCATAAATGACCTGCATCGTTTCTTTGCCATCAAGGGAGCAGTCAAACTTCTTAATATGATTGTGGCACAAATTTTGTGGGTGCCTGCAAGGAACTGCAAATAGACAAACAGGGCTGTCACAACAGCAAACTTCACGACTTCCTCAAAGACTCCGGCTGTAAATGTCATTTCAACCCCCCACATGCATCTCATATGGGTGGCTCCTGGGAGCACATGATTGGGGATTAATTCAGCACATTAATGGCTGAAATCACTGCGATAGTAAATGCTCGTCCACTCACAGCAGTTTCTACAGATCCAGAAAACCCAGCCATTCTTACCCCTGCCATGCTTCTCACACAAAAGGTTGTGACTCCACCTATCCCACCAGGTCAGTTTGAAAGCAGGGATCTTTACAGAGCGCAATGGAGGCGCGTGCAATACCTTGCCGATGTTTTCTGGAGCCGATGGCAAAGGGAATACCTCTCAGGACTTCAGAACCGCCGCAAATGGAAAACAGTAAAACCAAATCTACAAACAGGAAATGTTGTTCTGCTAAAGGAGGCACTTGAACATAGGAATAACTGGCCACTTGGACTCATCACCAAAATCTTCCCAAGCGGGGATGGACTTGTTAGGAAAGTAGAGGTGAAGATTTTCCGCAAGGGTGAACTCAGGGCATACATAAGACCTATAAGTGAGGTTGTGTTGTTGGTGTCCAAGGACAATGCTTAAAAAAAAAAGAAGAAATCAGGCATTTTGGTTTATTGTATTTTATCTATATTCACATGCTGGTTATGGATGACATCTTACTGATGTCAGGCGGGGAGTGTTCTGGCTCTCTATGGCCTCTGGTATTGCATTAGTTTGCCGCTTTATTTATTTATCCTACCCTCTAGGGGTCAGTATCTTCTTTAGCGGGTTTGGGTTTTTCTTCGATGTTTTTCCGCGTGCGCAAGTTCAACGCGCGTTAGTGATGAGCGGAAGCAACAGGCAGAAAAGTTTTGTCTCACGAGGTGTTAGGAAAATGTTCTTGAGGCGTTTACATTTCTACTCTCCTCTCAAACCCCCGTATATCTTCGAAAAGCGTTGATATGACATAATCTGTAAGTAGCCTAATTTATTGCCCATATTGTTTTTCTAAATAATCTATTATTTGAGAGGTTATGTTAACTCTTCCTAGCGAACGTTACTAGCTTCGTGTTTAGTATGCGATTGCGCAATATACTATAAGTCGATGCTATATATAACTTTGTTTTTTTTGTCATCCCGGTCGTCAGATTGTACTTATAGGTTGTTAAAGATTGAACGAATAGTCTCGGTGATTCCTGTATAGCTTTGATGGAGACTGGCTGAGTTCGCGTTCGACTAAATGTAATGAAAAGAGAAAATCCTGCTATGCTTTTACAAAATAATGTAGAAAGAACAAATTTATAGCTTTATTATTCAGTAGCGGGAATTTATGTCGGGATCTCAGACACGTTGATCAATATTCTGAGCTGATTGTGAATTTGTGTACAATTATCTGCAGTATATTCAGCAGCCTGCATGCTTGATGCAAGTTGTATTGTTTTATCACTGTAATCAGGTGATTCTTATGTTTTGTATTCTAATTATTTCCAATATGTAAAGGCAAAACAATGTGTTTTGATTTGTTAAATGTATCTTTAATAGTATTTTTTGTATGTTCACAGTTTTACAGTAAAAAGACAAGAAGGACAGATAGTGAGAAGAAAACCGAGTCTTGTCATTCCTGGAACCTCCTTTCCTTGTTGTATTGTTTAGCTCGCTGCATAGGCTGAGTAGCTACACAGTTGAGGGCAGAAGATTTATTTATTTTGCCCTCCTGGGTCGTTTCTAAAGTCTGGTGGATTTTGGATGAGTGGGTTTGTTGAAAACAATGTTAAAAGTACGGTTGTTTTTCAGTCTTATCAGAGGGAGAATCTGTCTGTCGATAAGAAAGCACACTGGTCGAGAGTATAACCTAATAATTCTCATCAAATATAAATATATATGAAATTTGTCCACCCTGTTACATGACATATTTCCAATGCAAAGTGTAACTGGACATGTTATGTTTTACACCAGATAAGTCTTCGCAAAAATGAGGAAAAGAGTGAAAAGTTTATGATAATACTTTGTTCTTAGAGTTGCTTTTCCTCTAAGGAAATCATAATCCTTCTAGCAAGTGATGTGATTTTGAACATATGCTTAAGATTTTTTTAATGGCAATTATCACCAATGTAGAAGGGTGGACAAACTTATTTAACAGTTTAAACATTAAAAAAAATGTGTCAAAATATATTGTGTGTAATGTCAAAGATAATATACTAACTCTACCAGAAAGAGGGCAGGCGAAGGTTTGCTGTATTTATTCAGTAAAGTATAAAGTGTTCAATGATTTGTGTTTAGTGTATAGAAAAGTTGGTAACACTTTATTTTGATGGTCCCTTTTGAACATTCTGTTGACTATAAGTAACTTTACAACTACATGTCAACTAACTCTCATTAGAGTATTAGTAGACTGTGCTTAATATCTGCTAAAACTTTATTGTGATGCTCCTCCAACAGACATAACCCAAACCCAGTCTACTAATACTCTACTAATACTCTAATACTCTACTAATATACTAATACTCTAATGAGAGTTAGTAGACATGTAGGTGCAACAATACTTATAGTCAACAGAATGTGTTAAAGGGAGCATCAAAATAAAGTGAAACAGCAGATGCAGATTGGGCTAATCCTGAAGACGACGGTACAGTATTGAGTCTTCATGGTAGAACTTACGCTAAAAGCTTCATTTCTCAGAACTGCTCATTTAGAAATATACTTTATTTTAAAGTTAAGGTGAGAAAACATGATTGGGGACATGGGAATTTGTATGTCAAGCGCTTCAGACTTATATTTCTATATTTTAAAAATGATTCTTAGTTATTAATCATTATGTTTTGTAAATGGGGTATCTATACATTGAAAGTTGATAAACATTTTATGGCAGACTGTAGGAATGACCCTTCTGCATCACTTTGTGATACACAATGATGAAAACATTCAATCTGTAAATTTGAATCATTCCATTTAATTGTGTTCAGTCATTTTATTATTTAGTTCTCTGGACTCCTCACCACACATGAACCATGAAACATCTGTGAACAGTTTCAGATAAGAACGCTTATCTCTACTGCCAAATCGCTTCCATGCATAGGAGAGAAATGTACTTTCATTAACATATTAGCACTGTATTGTTCACCACATGCAAATGTTAATACATTGCAGATTTGTAGAAAACTCACATGGTCACTGTTTTCTGACTGCATCGAGGGAATTAATTTAATGCAATAACCTCCAAACTGCAGTGTAATTTTAAAACTGAGTGTCTCTGCGGATTCTTGAAATGTGTCCCGAACTGACAAGTTGTTAAATGTAACCCAGATTTATAGAGAATGTGTAAAACACAAGCTAGAAACACAATGCAGACACACACACACACACACACACACACACACACGCATGAGCACACCACTGTAGTGAGAAACTGAAGAGTGATATATTATATTAAAAATGATACTGATACCTTTCTCTACAAAAATGAGGCCCATTTCTCCCCAATAGACTTTTTTACTCTCTTTTCTTTACAGCAGTTGTTCTACCTTTGGAAGGACACCAGAGAAATGACAAAAGCTATTTAACAAAACAGTTGCTGGCCAAATTACTCTAATGGTGACCTGCTCCCCATCAAATGAAATAAAAGCTGAGAACATATGACAACTCTATTGGTTTAAAAATGTAGGCATGTTGACAGACCTAGTCATAACATGTTAAATCATGAAAAAAGTTAAATTTCCTAGTGTAAACATAACAGAGGAGATCTGCGATGGCTGCAGGCAGCTAGCCGTTAGTAATTCATTGATGCGTGATCCTTCAGAAATGTGTGACTTGCATGCATGAACCGCTAAAATGTGTATAATGTACTTTGAATGCACTGTATGTCATTCCCTGATAAAAGTGTCCTCTGAATGTACAAAATGGGTATAAGGTGTGGAATGTAATGGAATTGTTCGGGGAAATTTGCTGCTAGTTGCACTGCTAGTTGCATTAATTTCTTAATTAATTTTTTATTTAATTAGCTTTTTTAGAAAGCTTTTTCAAAACAGATTATTTCAAAGCAGCTTAACAACAGGAAAATTGTCCAATAATGTTTGTTTCGGCTGTACAGCAGCTCTTATAGTCAGTAGAATGTCTAAAGTGGACCATCAAACCTCACCTTAAAGGTGCAGTCCGTAAGAATGTCATATTAATGAATGTCAGCTAGTGGAGGAATGTCAGCTAGTGGAGGAAATAGGTACTGCAGTCCAAATTAAAAATATCAGAGATGCTTGTTTCCCCGCCTCCTCAGACTCGACGCTCACGGGGTTGCCTGTGTGAGGACACGCAACAGGAACGAGCACCATTGACAATGAAAGCTGAGGAGACTTACACTCACACTTTAAGTTGATTAGTCATTGTATTAATATTATTTCATTAGCTTTTTTAGAAAGCTTTTTCAATACAGATTGTTTCAAAGCAGCTTAACAACAGGAAAATTGTCCAATAATGTTTGTTTCCGCTGTACAGCAGCTCTTATAGTCAGTAGAATGTCTAAAGTGGACCATCAAACCTTACCTTAAAGGTGCAGTCCGTAAGAATGTCAGCTAGTGGAGGAAATAGGTACTGCAGTCCAAATTAAAAATATCAGAGATGGTTGTTTCCCTGCCTCCTCAGACTCGACGCTCACGGGGTTGCCTGTGTGAGGACACGCAACAGGAACGAGCACCATTGACAATGAAAGCTGAGGAGACTTACACTCACACTTTAAGTTGATTAGTCCGTGTATTAATATGCTCTCGTTCATAGAGATTTTTTTAGATGGATGCCGAGGCTTTTTAGGTTGGATAGAATCTCTGTCCCAGTTTGTTTCCAAGGCTATAATACAATGTGTTTCCTGCCAACTGGCATCCCGGGGTATTGAAATACTATTGGGTGAACTGGCAGCAGGAGTCACACAGACCAAAACCAAAACAGACATTCCCACATGGAACGGGCATTTCAAAGTAAAATAACCGTCTGTAGAAGTGTTTTTTAGAGAAACGAGTATGTGAATTCCACATGTTTCCTAAATATCTGCAAACATATTATGGTATTTGTATGCTTTAAGTAAAAAAGTTACATACAGCTCCTTTAAAATGTAATATTTCATTTAATATTCAACAATACTATTGATCTGCCTGCATTGACACCATTATATGAAAACTGAACTGAGCTGGACGATGACATCACGGTTTCCTCCAGAGCAGCTATATATACTGTATTTATAAATGAACTAAATTAATAACTTTTTTTACAGCAAAAATGAAACATCACTGAACTTACTTAAGCTGGACTGTGACGCTATTTTCTTCTAGAAAAAAACTTTGTTGCATTATTTTCCTGTTATCACTGTAAATTCAAATTAATTAACCAAGCATTAATACCATTGATCAGCCGTACCAAACGTGGATGTTTTTTCCACTAAGAAACAAACACTGTTATGTTATTTGATTGATACTGTAAAGCTGCTTTGATACAATTTATATTGTGAAAAGCGCTATACAAATATACTTGACTTGACTTGACTTTAAGCTGCTTTGAAACAATCTGTATGGTAAAAAGCACCATAAATGTGACTTGACTTTAATCTTTACTATATGATTTTTTCTGTAAATATCTAATGTAAGAATTATTCAATTTTAATGTGAAAACAGCATCAGTATGCTTTTGTGCATATGTGAAGTGCTCTGTCTTCACTGGTGGAAAACAACTGTAGTGTGATGAGGGGTGAACAGTGAAACATCACAGTGAGTGGGAAACTTAATGCTCCTGCATTACATTATGTAAACTGCATTTATGACAAAGAACTGTCATAAAACTGTCACTGTTTGAACCCATAAATACCTCAGCTCAAAGTGAGTGCGTACAGAACTTCTTGACAATACAGCTATAAGTACAGAATGCGTGTGACTTCCTCACACAGATAAGGAATGTTTAGAGGGTTTGGAAAGCACATACTTTAGAAGGGTGGGAAAGAATAGCTTTTCTCACGCCTGGACTCAATGGCTGCATTTCTTTCTTGATGGATACCTGGACAGCTTTACCACTGTTAATTTGACATTTTGATCTTCAGCAGACACTGGCCTAAACCTGACCTAGCAAATATTCTAGATATTCAATGTTTAAAGAGTTGTGTGTTTCTTTTACCTGTCCAGCTGTAGGAAAGAAAAATATCTAAAGGGATTAACTCCCTTGTGAAACATAAGTGTGCTTATTTGTACTTAATTCTACTGAAGCACACTTGTAGCATACTTCGATTTAAGGATATTTGTAAAAAACTGAATTTGTAGATCTAAAATTAATTAAATAGCATCATAAAGTAAAATAATTTACTAATCTTATCCCTGACCAAAAGTGGTTATTTGTTATTAATAGATTATATTCTCAAACAATTATTTTTTGCAACAGATCAGACATTCTGAATTTTGATTTTTAAATACATTGTTTGAATTTTTTTTTAGGAACAAACAGTCATCAAGAATCAGTATATGAATCTCAACAACAGTGACATGCTTCATGCCGCAATGCATGCTGGGAGCCATTAGTGTTATACTGATATTCTTATGCCTGTTCTTAGGACTATTTAAGTAAAGTTTGTTTATCTTTTGTCGTTTAAGTCCTTCATAGAAGCCATTTTGTTACTCTGTATAAATGCCTCATTCATTCAATATTGAGAGATGATGATGCACTTGAAGTTTTTCTCCCATGAATACTTACCTGACTTTGTTTGTGTTGAATAAAACTCCCGGACTTGAGCCCATATAATCTCTCTCTCTTGTTTTTATGTCTGTGTCACAGAAAGACAGAGTATTAATCATGGACTCAGCTGGAGCAGCAGCTTCAAGTGCAGAAACAACATTTGCTGACATGGTACAGAAATTACGTGCCACTCTTCTCAGCCCTCAACCCCAATCCATTTCAGTGGTCGTATACACAATGAACATCACAACCTTCCACCAGCCAGTCCCATGGTCAATCCGTCTCCATTCTCTGGGTCAACGGAGGAGTGCAGCGGATTTATTTTGTAGTGCCAGCTTGTATTGGACATGCGTGCTCATCAGTTCCCTACCAAACGTCCCAAGATTGCATATGTAATTTCTCTGCTGAAGGGTCGAGCTCTACAGTGGGCTCATACGATCTGGGATCAGGGCGGGTCACTGACACTGACAACCTTGTTTAAATACGAGGTGGGATGAATGGAAAACAGGCTTTGTTTCTCCTAACGGGCACAGCGAGTACCTGGTGATGCCGTATGGACTGATAAACACTCCCTCTGTGTTACAGGGCTTTATGAACGGGGTGTTCTGGGAGTACCTCCACCGCTTTGTCATCATTTACGTTGATGACATCTTAAACTGCGCCCGGAAACTGACCGTAAATCGTCAACACATAGCCCTTGTTTTAGAGCATATGATGAGGCATCAGCTGTTCCTGAAAGCGGAAAAATGCTTGTTCCATCAACACAGTGTTCAGTTCCTCGGTTACAACATTTACAAGCAAGGCATACATATGAGCGAGGGGAAGGTAGAAGCGGTTAGTTCTTGGCCCATTCCAAGGACCATCAAGGACCTCCAACGCGTTCTTAGTTTTGCAAATTTTTATCGAAGATTTATCTGAGACTACAGCACCATCGCAGCCCCCCTAACCTCACTCATGAAGAAGGGACCGAAGATGCTAAGTTGGAACGACAGACCCTCTGTTGCATTAACCAAAATGAAATAAGCAAAGAACTTCCCTTTGTCGTGGAGTTGGACGCATCTACTACAGGAATTGGTGCTGTATTGTCTCAGTGGCAGGGGACTCCGGAAAAGCTCCATCCATGCAACTTCTTCTCCCGTAAACTGTCACAGGTAGAACTGAACAATGGCATTGGTAACCGTGAGCTCCTGGCAGTTAAGTTGACATCTACCTCCCATCTACCACTTCTAGTTTCTTCTTTGTCCAGATGAAAGACGGAGGACTACGGCCATGTATGAATTACCATACCTTGAATAACGCCACCATTAGGTATCAATACCCCCTTCCCCTTGTCCTGTCAGCCTGAGAGATTCTCAGGGAAGCAACAGTGTTCACAAAGCTCAACCTCCACAGCGCCAATAACCTCGTTCAAATATGGAGGTGGGATAAATAGAAAATGGACTTTGATTTTCCAAACAGGCACTACGAGTACCTGGTGATGCCTTATGGGCTGGTAAATGGCCCCTCCATATTACAGGGCTTGTCGTCACAATGGTTTGAGGGTTCAAAATATCCATTCAAAGTTATAACTGATCACCGGAACCTAGAATACCTTCAATCCGAGAAGAGGCTTCATCCATGCCAAGCATGCTGGGCTTTGTTTTTCACTAGGTTTCAGTTCATGATCTCATAGCGTTCTGGTTCTCCGAGAATATAAAAGCGGTTGCCTTATCCCACCTTCATGCTCCAGAACAGTCCAGCACTCTTGAACCCATCCTACCCTCGTTAGTGTTCGTATCTCCTATTCAGTGGGACATCAATGCACAGATCACTTAAGCCATGAAAACCAAACCCGCTCCGCCTGACTGCCCTCGAAAGAGAACAATTTGTAGCCTCTGCCCTTCGAACCGCCCCCATCTCGAAGCTGTCCATGAAGTCACTTGGTGTAACAATTAGTCTGTCCTCAGGGTATCATCCACAGTCAAATGGACAGTTGTAGAGATGGAGATGACTTCAGTGGACACGGAGATGACTTCAGTGCATACTAGGCTATCATCCTCCCCTGTTTACCTGACCAGGGGAACCATCGCACGTTCCATCTGTGGACCACTGGCTCAAGGAAAACGAGAGAGTTTTGAATGCAGCACACATCCAGATTTACAGGGAAGTTCAGCACCAGAAGAGCCAGGCCGACACACTCCTCCCCAAAACCAACCTGTGCAGAAGGTCTGGCTCTCCACCAGGGACATCGGGCTTTCCCCGTAACCAAACAAATAAATCCTCTCACCAATTACAATTACCCCTTGGCTATAGATTTATCCCAGTTTTTATGTCCCTTTTAAAAGGAAGTGCTCTTGAATGGTTTAAAACAATTATCTATCCAATAGTATTAAAGTTAACATTGGTGAACATTAATCTGAGGCAGCTCCTCTATCATGTGGTGTTCCCCATGGATCCATTTTAGCTCCTATTCTTTTTTCATTCTATATGCTCCCATTGGGAGGAAGCATGCATAGCAAGCGTTCCATTGCTATTCAGATGATACTCTGCTTGTTTGAAGGACTTATGACTTGACAGATTTCATCAAATAATTTGCTGATTTTCTATCAGAGTTAGTAGTGGCTGCAGATAAAGTCCTAATTGTTGGTGATTTTAATATCCATGTAGATAATGAAAAAGACGCATTGAGATTAGCATTTACAGACATTCTAAACTCTATTGGAGTTAGACAACAGGTGTCAGGACCCACTCATTGTCGTAATCATACTTTTCTGTTACATACATATTGTTGATGGAGTTGAAATTCTGCAGCAGAGCGATGACATCTCAGATCATTATTTAATCTAATGTATACTTAATTTTGCCAAGGTCGCAAAGCCGACTCTGTGTTACAAATATGGTCGAACTATCACTTCTGACACTAAAGATTGCTTTATAAATAATCGTCCTGCTCAGTTTCATCTCGTCAGCATCCCGGATAGCTTAGAAGAACTCGATGTTGCAACAGAAATGATTGACTCTCTCTTTTCCAGCACTTTAGACACAGTTGCTCCATTGCGCTTAAAGAAGATTAAAGAAAATAGCCCAACACCGTGGTAAAAAGAGCACACTCGGGCCCTTAAGAGAGCAGCCAGAAAAATGGAGCGTAGCTGGACGAAAACAAAAATGAAATCACATTTCGTGGAGAGAGAGCACAGTTGCATACAGAAAGGCCTTAAAAACTGATAGATCTGCTTATTTTTCAACACTTTTAGAAGAAAACAAACACAACCCTAGGTATTTATTCAAAACAGTGGCTTGATTAAGGAAAAATACAGCTCCAACACCGGATGTTTCCAAACCGCACAGCAGTAATGACTTTAAGAACTTCTTTACTTACGAGATTGATAATATTAGAGAGAAAATTATAACTATGCAATCGTCTACTGCAGTGTCGCATCAGGCAGTGCATTGTAGTTTCCCTGAGGAAAAATTTCATTCATTCATTGCTATAGGAGATTCATTGCTTTTAAGCTGGCTATGATTAAACTGCTTATTAAAAAAACACTTCTTGATCCTAGAGAATTAGTCAATTACAGGCCTCGAATATACCTTTTCTGTCAAAATTAATAGAAAAGGCAGTATCCTCATAACTATGTTCCTTTTTAGAAAGAAATGGCATATGCGAGGATTTCCAGTCAGGATTTAGACCATATCATAGTACTGAGACAGCTCTCATTAAAGTTACAAATGATTTGCTCTTATCATCCAATCGCAGTTGTATCTCTCTATTAGTGTTACTGGATCTTAGTGCTTCATTTGATACTATTGACCACAACATTCTTTTGAATATACTCGAAAATCATGTTGGCATTAGTGGAATTGCACTAAAAACCTCTGCACGTATTAACCCAGAATACAGTCTAACACTTAAAGGCTGCTCAGTCAAGTCTTCGTCGTTAGTTGGTAACCTGGGTGTGCTCTTGCATCTGTAAAACTGCATTCTTCCATCTTAAAAATATATCTAAATTAAGACATTTGCTTTCAATGAAAAATTGTGAACAATTAGTTCATGCGTTCATGACATCAAGGCTAGATTATTGTAATGCTCTACTGGGTGGTTGCCCTGCACACTTAATAAACAAACTACAGCTAGTTCAAAACGCAGCAGCTCGAGTTCTTATACGGGTCATATTTACAGTTTTTTGGGATACTAGTGGAACTGGGACTTTTAAGGGTAAACTGGAACATCTTGACACCCTATTCTGAAGAGCACAGAATGTCTTTGAGTTGATCTCATATCACTGTAATGCAGAGAGAGACTAAACCTCAAAAGATGAAATTAAACATGAATGCTCTCATTACAATCAGACTGTTCAGCCTGTATGTATGCATGTATGATGTTTCTCTTATATCAGAGCTTGTAGTAAGAAATTATTTTTTGAGATTCATAAGAAGGCTGAGATAATGTTTATTGACATGACAATTTATCATTTAAGCCATTGTGGTTTAGATGAAATTATATTGGATTGTTAATCAGTTGTCTGCTTTGTTTCACACACACACAGTATAAGTACCGTGTAAACTAAGCATCTGGTCTTAATTACCTTCCTACCTACACACACACTCTCACACACACATCTCACCGCTACTGAAACTTCAGCGGTGACGTGCATGTGAGCTCAACACAATGTCGCTCTTTATTGAACACACAGGCCTTTCTCACTGTATAAACTCACTTATATCTCTTGTTCATAAAGTAACTGTGTATGTGTATACATCCATCCTTCAGCATGTGTACCAAAACAAATGTACTGGTCAACACAATTGTTTGTGCAGCCACATGGACAGCTGAGGTCTTGAGCTCTGTGATTGGGAGGGTGGAGTGAGATACGCTATCTAGAAAAAGGCATTTAATTGTGCTTTTGGCCACATTTCTTCCATCTCAAAGTCTTGCATGATTGTTGATCCAACAGGCATCCTATAGCACAAACAGTAGAGTAAAATAAAGGGATTGATGTTTCTATTGATGTTTAGTGTTGTGGAATTCGTCATATAGCAACAACCTAGCAACAACCTTGCCACTGTGCACAGGTAAGTATTAACGCACATTTAACGCACAGAGTCAGTAAAGGTTTTCTTCCACCAGCATCACATAGTGATTTCACCACTGTTTATATCTGTTTGAATTCAGTTCAAAACACATATCTTCAACCTAGCATACAACACTATACATTCCTATTATTCAAATCAGTTAATCAGTTAAATGATTATTAGGCTGCATAAATTAGGTCAGCCAGAACCGGGGACACTTCCTATAACACCGGATGTACTCGCTACATCATAAGAAGAATGGCATCTACACTAATGTTAGTCTTTCTGTTTATTCCGAGGTTTTCTGTTATCAGCCGGACCAGGGCCGTATCCAGATCAGATGGTGGACCTGCGCCTGGACACGACCACAACGCATCCCTGAAGTGTCAGCAGAGATTGTGTCAACTAGACTGTCCCCTGTGAAGGCCTCATCGACACGACAGCCATCGGCAATGATCCTTTGTCCTAAATGTGGTCTGTATGTTAATGAAGTTGTGACACCTCATTGTCTGAGAAGATTCTTTTTGTCCCACACCCATTCTACAATTGATGATGACCATTTGCTCAGGATGTGATCAACCCAAATGGTGAAGAGACAATATAACTTGACTTTCTTTCATCTCTATGATAATTAAGCCATTTTGGGGATGAGCTCATTCTAAAATATACTTTGGAGTGGAGTGTGGGTTGAGGCAGACTTCGATTTCTTACACAGATGAACTGCATAATATAATGTTTTCCGATCCAATATGACCTCTGACCTGTAATGCCCCCCCCCCCCCCCCCCCCCCCCCCCGCCCGACTGAGCCTGGGTTCTCCCAAGATTTTTTTCTCCATTCTGTCACTGATGGAGTTTCGGTTCCCTGCCACTGTCGCCTTTTTCGCCTTTCTTCTCCTTTGTCGCCATTGGCTTTTGGCTTGCTTAGTTGGGGACTTAATTTTATATTTAACAATATTATTACAACATTATTTTCTTGTTATCTCTGTAAAGCTGCTTTGAAACAATCTGTATTGTAAAAGGCGCTATATAAATAAAGGTGGCTTGACTTGACTGTTCTGGAAGAGGAACGGCTCAAAATCCCTCTGGCCACTGTGAAGGACTTAAATCTGTCATTCCCAAGATTAATTGATGCTGCCTTGGCTTTCAAAGGAGGCCCTACATCATACTAATAAATTATTGTGGTCTAAAACCAGGTGTTTCAGTTTCATCGTCCAACCCCTCTGCATATATTGAAGGTTTGGTACTCCTGCCTTAATTGAAATTGTTTTAACAATCTCAAAAAATAAAAAAATTAGAGTCTGTCTTGATTTACTATTGAACTTAAAATTAGTTGACCCAATGATGACTTATAAAGGAGTAAAACCCCATTCCAAGAATAACTTCAGTTGAGAGTTCTGTTGTAAATTTTACAGTCAGTGGACCTACCTGGATACCCATCATTCAAACCATACCACCTCCAGTATACCAGTCCCTAAGGCCTCACAGGATAAACCTATAGCACAATGCTCAGGTGCCTGAGAAACAGAAAAGCTCAGACTGAAATCCCATACTCCCTCGAGCACTGGGATCGCAGACGGTCTCTGCAGCTCTGCACGGATTTAGAGTGCTTTAAAACCTCATTCATTGTTCCAGCCCATGATAATGAACTTAAATGACCCTACTCCACATTAGCAGATGCTCACTGGCTGTTTAGTGAGTTCAGATAAAACTCAATTACAACCAATAAGCAGATAAGATTATGTGGGATCATGACACACATAATATGGCTAATATGATTTTTTTATTGATTTCATCATTATGCCACATGACTGTTCTTTAACCAGTGTCCTGCACCACTTTTAGAGCAAAAACCATCTGCTGTACCAACATTTCTAGAAAACAAGACTTGTCTAAAATGAAACATATTCTCCTGAAAGGCATCATGGGACTGGGGTTCTCTTTTCAGATTCTCTTATCAAGAAAAGCATATGTGCATGTAAAGTAAATTCATTCCTGCAAAATGTCAATGTGCATTCCACCGTAAGACATTCTTTAATAAATCACATTAACATCGACAGTAGGCTCTGATAGTCATCCAGATTAAGGTCTTCCTTTGTTTTCTCTTCTTTTCTGGCCTCTATGAATAGCGCATTGTCTCACTGTTCTGGCAATGACAAACACATCTGTCAACACCTTGTCATCTTTTTTCTTAAGCCCTGTTTATCTTCTTCATGGCAATTTATGAGGGAAGATTGGGAAAAACAGAGCCTTCAGGAAAAGAGAGTTAAGCTTTCAACTCTTCCCCAAATACTCAGTGTCACAGGGTAAGCCTGCAACTGTGCATGGACTACACACACACATACCTGTACACATGCACGTTACGCGCATACACCGGCGTCATGTATTACAATCTGTAAGCCGACGTATAATTATGTATGCATTGACCTGTGTAACATTCGATATCATTGTGCTGTAAACTTGTTGTATGATGGTCTGAATGTAGTTTTATCTGAGTTATGACTACTAGCAACCGTAATACGAGTGCATTTGAGTATGCTTATAGAAGTGTCTTTTCTCATACGGAAATAAATCACCACCACGAGTATTTAATTTACATATTTTATTGAATAAAGTGGAAGAGATATAGATGATGCTTACCACGTTTTGATGAGTCGTTGGCCAAATCTGTTCGGATGGACATGCGGTCTATTTATAGGTCTTGTGTCCGCGCCAACTTGTGGCGCATTCATGTGAGTGACGTCACCGGAGAGTTTATTCTCATAGTTTCTTGAGTTATGGGTTTTCTTTGAATATATATATATATATATATTTGTGGATATGATTTAAGTACATGTATGTTTATTTGTATTTATTACTTTTGTTATTGTTTTTGTTTTCTTTATTATTATGTATTCCTGTAAAGTGTGTGAAATGTGTTACCTTCTAGGTGGTATGTTCCAGAGTAGGAGGAGTCAGGCCTATAAAATGACTCCAGAAAGTTAGTAGGATAGTTCAGAGATAGGAGGTGAAGGAGAGGTCTAGGCAGACCATGGACAGTTTGTGAGTTTGCAACTGGAGACTCTGGGAAGGTACTACTTATGTAGTGCATTTGCCCATTCAGGTCAGGTTATGTTTTTGACATAGCTTGCTTTGACCTTATGTTTGTGCAGATATATATATTCGGTTGCATCTAAGTTTTGTTTCTTTTGTTTTTTCTGTTTCCCTTCCTACCAATTCTGAGTGACTGTCACCATGCACCGCAATAAAAGCACTGTTAACCCTGACTAACTGTTTCCTCTGTCAATGGGAGCCTCCAACCGCTCAAGGCGTTCATAACACTCAGACTGCAACTCCCATGATGCACCTGTGTGGAGTTGTCAGGGAAGCAGATCAAATTCTCAGATGGCTGGTTCTTTATTTTAATTCGTGATGTGTTTATTCTACCAGGATCAGACATCAAACCAGAAGGGCGAAGCTCTGTAGTAATTACATTACATTACATTAAAACTGCATTTACTTGATTCCGTACTACGTATTTTGATACATCACCAAATTTGTCATATATTTTTACTATAGAACAGATTGAACTTTGCAGGGACAATCCCCTAGGAGTAACCTGCAGTTACGTGTTTTGCTCAGTTCCTCTTTGGAATCAAACCAGCAATCATCTGGTTCCAAGTCTCGAGCTTTAGCAACCCTGTTAAATAACATTACTGGTTATTACTATACTTTATTACAATAATGTTGAAATTACTGAAAACCAATACCAAGACAAGATTCTGGAGCTTGGCCATGAGATGAAAGGTTGATAAGAATTAGTGTGAAAAATTCTGTCATCATTTACTCGTCCTCATCTTGTTCCAAACTCCTGAATATTTGAGGAATTGTACTGGTCGTTCTGCACTTGTCCATGTAATTACATTGAATGGAGAATTGAGGCTTTCAACAACCAGGAAGAAAAAACATAAATCTATTATAAAAACAGTTAATACGACTTGTGTTCTATATTGCAAGTCATGGGAAACTTGTATGTGACCCATATTTAAGCTATTTACCAAAAATCTTTCCTTCCAATGAGCCGCCCCTCATAACAGAAATATATATGAATATACCTCAAAATATAATGTAATATATTACATAAAACATTTCCATAAATGGGAAACTAGTGCTTATATTTTTCAATGTACTGCAATATATGCATTGGCCATGTATGGCTACACTTTTGGACCCACATTTGGGTCCAAAACACTCTAACACTCTAAAGAGTGTTAAAGTAACTCTGAATCAGAGTTAAAGTTAATGAGATAATTCAGTGATTAATTAAGTGATGATTTAGAATTAGTGATGAACACCTGCTGTTAACAAGCAGAATCACTGAAGGACAGAGAAACACAAGAATGACAACTGAGGCTGGATCCCAAATGGCACACTTCATGCCTCCCGGTCTCGTGGCCTAAAATTGCGAGTCCGTAGGGTGTCCCATTCGCCATTTCGGCGCTCAGCCCGCAGATTCGCACCCTCCACACAAGTTACGTACCCAGGAATCATTGTGAGCGCCCAATCAGATACATGAGGGGAGGAGAAGAAGATTTTTAGGCCTTTAATTTAGTGTTGAGATGTTGTTCATTGAGTGTAGGCCTAGAGATAATGATCCAAATAACAAGCTGATAGACGGAAAGCACAAGGTTACCACATTATATTAAGTTTTATTTTTTTAATTCGAATGTGCTGTAGGAGCACAGGTTTTTTTTACATGTTTTTTTTTACGAAATATCAGCATATCCACATTTTCTGGCAGAAGCTGAGATCTCTGCACATTCACAATGTCCCCTGCTGATGAAAAAACCCTTTCACTAGGGACAGTTGTGGCTGGTGTGGAGAGATATGCTTTTGCTATACTTGATGGCTGTGGGTATAGCCAAGCATTCTCTTTCCACCACTTGAGTGGACAGCTATTGAGGGAAATGGATGTTTCAGCTCTGTACTTATTAATTTCTGCATCAATCTGACTGATGTGCTGTGCAACTGGTTCATCGAAAGTCCCTCCAAGAAGATCTTCCAATGCTGTTTTCTTGGAAGGAGGTTGTTTCAGCTCTGCTCCTGCTCTGTCTGTCTGGTCAAGAGGCTGCTCTGATACAGGGGGGTGACCACTGGCACCTTCTTTGCCCTCATCCTGCACAGAGGAATAACAGAAATAAAAAGACTAAGTAAAATCTAAGTTTCAACATTGACAGGGTTTTCACATTTTTATAAAGGCAAGATTTTAATATCATTCATTTGTTATAATTTATATCATTTCTCAGAGTTAACACAAACACATTTGGAAACACATTTAGAAAAATATGCCATAATAATAAAACAATTATTTAAAAAAATCAATTTAGAGAAAGAGTAAAATAAATAGCCTACAATACCTGGTTCTGCAACATCAGTACAGCTTTCTCCTTCAGTCTGTGGAATACATTATCGTGTTGGTCTTTCTCTAGATGAGGCAGAGCCCGGAATCTGGGGTCTGATGCTGTGCACTCCAGCAGGTGGTTGTACTCTGAAGTGTATCGGTTGTAAAGGTTGTTCAGTATAGTTCTCTTTATGTTGCTCACAGTGGGGGAGTCTTCTTCATTGGATGCCATGTTATGCTCGATCATATGCTTTAAGGGCACAATGAGAGACACAGTGGGGTTTTTTTCATCACACAGCACAGTGGTGGCCGTTTTGAGTGGTTTTAGAAGCTTTACCATGTACTCCGCATCACGGATGTCTGAGCTATCCAAAGTATCGATGTCACAGACATTTCGTCGAACATCGTTCCTCAGGAGAGTTGCTGTCGCAGCCGCTTGCTGTTCGAGATAGCGTTCGATCATATCCAGACTGCTGTTCCAGCACGTAGAGACATCGATGATTAACTTATACTGTGGAAGCTCCAGTAGTATCTGTTTGGCTGTGAGTGCAGCTGTGGCTGTGGAGCTTCGGTGAAAGAAGGCAGCAATATGCCTCACTCTGCCAAACAAACGGCTCATGCGGGGCACACTCAAACCCGCTTGGCTGGCTAAGTTCAAAGTGTGGGCAAAACACTTGACATGGGGGGCCAGCCCAGCCTCTCTGACAGCAACATCCATATTCCTCGCGTGGACGTGACAACAGCAATTCCATGGTTGGCCTTTTGAAGCCCCCATTCACTCACAGCTGATTTTAAAACTTCAGCAATATTAGCTCCGGTGTGTGTTTCGAACAACGGGCGAGTTTGGAGAACAAAATTAACCATTTCCCACTCACTGGTTATCACATGGGCTGTGACCGTAAGATAACTCTGGGTAGCCCTGGAGGTCCAGCCGTCGGTTGTAATTGATACACTGTATGCTTTTCTGAGGGTCTCAATTACCTTATATTTTGTTTCCCTGTAAAGCGCTGGCATGACAGTCTGGCTAAAGTGGGGGCATGATGGGATGGTGTATTTGGGCTCCAATTTGTTGACGAGTAGCCTAAATCCTTCATTTTCTACGACAGAAAACGACCACATATCTTTTGCCATGAAAACACAGATACACCTTGTGATCTCCTTGGCTCTCACACTCGTTGCCGCAAGTGGGGCTGCAAATCCGCCAGTCAGTGTGTTTTGGCCCACTAACAGGTTTTTATATGCAGACGGCAGTGACTGGAGCTTCTCCCTCTCCTCCCCGTTGCTCTCCTCCACTCCTCCCTCTCCTCCTCGTTGCTCTCCTGCACTTCTCCCTCTCCTCCCCGTCGCTCTCCTCCACTTCTCCCTCTCCTCCCCGTCGTTTCTCCCTCTCCTCCCCGTTGCTCTCCTTCACTTCTCCCTCTCCTCCTCGTCGCTCTCCTCCACTTCTCCCTCTCCTCCTCGTCGCTCTCCTCCACTTCTCCCACCTCCTCGTCGCTCTCCTCCACTTCTCCCTCTCCTTCCCGTCATTCTCCTCCACTTCTCCTTCTCCTCCCGTCGCTCTCCTCCACTTCTCCCTCTCCTCCCCTTCGCTCTCCTCCTCTTCTCCCTCTCCGGCCTCGGCTAACTCTGCTTTGCTTGCGCTAACAGCTCCACCCAGATGCGCAGGGCTCTCTTGCGTGCGCAAGCTGCACCATAGAACTGGCTTAAACAGACGATCTGACGGGTTTTAGGGACCGGTCGGTATTTATGGAAGGGGCCACCGGAGGAAAATAGGGGAGGGTTATGTCTTTTTTTTCTTCATTGAGGGGAGGGTCATCCGATTTTTTTTTAGTCTAGGGGGAGGGTCACTCAACTTTTGTATTAATGAAAACAGCAAAATTTCAAATTGGCTGTTTCGGTGCATATTTTCCATGTAGCTCCCTCAGTCGCCCCCCCCTAACCCCCAGCTATCAGATTGGTCTGACCCAACAAAAATCACACCATCCCCCAACCCATTGATGCACAACACCTGACCCCACTCCAATAATCACAGGTAGGCTGTGAACAACGAGCAAGCTCTTGTGAATGCGGTTTATTTCAAAATTATATCCTTCATTTCTTTTTTTCTTTAAGGGTATAAAGGGGAGTATTAAGGCCTCGCGCTGTGGGTTTCGAGTGGTGAGACTGCGCGCGACCCTCGGGTGAGTCGTGAGAATTAAAAAATGGATCGCAAGTGATTTAAAGAAAAAAATGTTTTAAATCCGTTTTTTTATAATTGTCAAGTCAAGTGTATTTATATAGCGCTTTTCACAATATAAATTGCATCAAAGCAGCTTCACAATATCAATCAAATAACATAACAATGTTTGTTTCTCAGTGAAAAACATCCACGTTTGGTAGGGCTGATCAATGGTATTAATGCTTGGTTAATTAATTTGAATATCCCCAACTGAGCAAGCCAAAGGCAACAGTGGCAAGGAACCGAAAAACTCCATCAAGTGACCTACTGGTGTCCTAAAACTCCATCAGGTGACCTAATTGTATTGATAATATTAACTCTGAATAGAATTACACTGAAAAATCTTTCAAATAAATGCTAAATAAATACGCCACATGTCACATGACCCACGAACAATCAATCAGGTTGTAAAAAAAAAAAAAAAAGGTTGCTCCAGACAAAGTTTGCAAAGAGGGCACTAGCAGCAAAGAGGAAATGTGATTTTTGGCGCCAATACGTAGGCAACTCTTCAAATATCCTTTTGGTCCCTGTGATTTTAAAATTGTGCAAACGACAGCCTTTTCATTTGAGAAGGAAGGAAACATGCAAGCTTCCAAATCGACGCTCGTCTGAGAAATAGAGTTTTGGATGATGTTCAGCTTCGGCAGCTTTTAAAGGTAACGTTATATGCTATGTACAATGACTGAGGAAGCCTAGTGACGAGTCCATAGCAACCATAATGTGTTGAATTTGTTAGTGTGCTTTGTTGAATGGTCTCAATGTTTAGTGTTATGTTTCATGTGAATACGTATGCAGGAAGTGTTGCTTATTGTGTTTCAACAACAATGTTAGTGAGTAAAATCTACTGAAATAGCCACCATAACAGTGGAGTGTGATGTGTATACGGAGAGGTTTGTCGTTTGTCATAGTTGTAAAAAAAAACAATGGCTTCTGAACATCTTTGCCAAGCGCAAACCAATACAGAAATCAATAAATTATCGGGGAGGGTCATGCATTTTTTCACAATCATTTTGGAGGGTCATAGAAAAATGTATTGCTTGGTGGCCCCTTAAATAAAAAACGACCAGTCCCTTAGAATATTAAATACAGCCCGAAACTAAAAAAACAGACCAGGCCTTTATTTGAGACCGGCCTATATTCATCCAAACCTGTCGCCACACCAGGTGTGTAAAAGAAACAGGCGTCTGTAGCAATGTTCAGGGAAGAAGGAGGCGGGAACCGGCGAACAATCAAAATATAATTTATTTAAAATAAAACAAACAACCAAAATACCACCAGCAGCCCCTCGCGGACGACTGCTGGCTACCGAAAATAAACATAAGAACTGCCAGCAGCCCCTCGCGGACGACTGCTGGCTAAAATAAAATACAAAAACAAAACACAACTAAAATACAGGCCTGTTCCTCTCTCGATCATCAACGTCGTCGCTCCTCCTTTATGCTTCCGCTCCTCCGTGAGAGATGCGAGACCGGTGTGCCTCACAGGTGTTGCTCATTAGCAATCGCACCACCGGCCTCGCGCCGTTCTCTCACGTCCCTCGGCCGTCCTGTTCGCCACATACCCCCATCGCCCCTCACAGGCCGGGGGGTACCCACGAGCCTGTGCCTACTCCCCCCCCGGCGGCGGCGATCCCTGGGGAGTATGGACAGACAAACCGAGGGAAACGGAGACGGAAGCATGAGGAGCGACAGATCGAGAGAGGGGAGAGAGGAAGAAAAAAAAAAATTGGTCCGGTTCCCACAACGCGCTGCCATCTGGTCCCCCACCAGCTAGGCGATCTCCTCCGCGGTGCCTGGCGGTGACGCTGGGTAGCCCTCGGTGGACGGCTCGACGCTCCTCCGCCGCCCGGTGGACGGCGACGGCTCCTCGGGTGCCTTGGGCAGACGGTAGGAGTCCCCCGCTCCCTGCTCCTCCCCTTCACTGGTGGACGTCAGCAGGCTCCGGCCCACGGCGAGCGGCGGCGACTCCTCCTCTCCCTCCCGGATGGCAGCCGCCCCTCCAGTACCCAGGCGGCCGGCAGCGAGCTCGACCGTCCCACCGGCAACTCACTCCAGCGCCCCGCCTCGAGCGTCCGTGGCCGCGAGTCCCCCGCTCCCTGCTCCTCCCCTCGCTCGGCGGATGGCAGCAGGCTCCGGCCCACGGCGAGCGGCGGCGACTCGCGCACCATGCTCGATGGCACCGCGGATTCCCCACACCAGCGAGGACTCTCTGACAGCGCGTTCCTCCCTCTTCCCGGGTTTCGGCACCAGTGTAGCAATGTTCAGGGAAGAAGGAGGCGGGAACCGGCGAACAATCAAAATATAATTTATTTAAAATAAAACAAACAAACGAAAATACCGCCAGCAGCCCCTCGCGGACGACTGCTGGCTACCGAAAATAAATATAACTAAAGTAAAATACAAAAACAAAACACAACTAAAATACAGGCCTGTTCCTCTCTCGATCATCAACGTCGTCGCTCCTCCTTTATGCTTCCGCTCCTCCGTGAGAGATGCGAGACCGGTGTGCCTAACAGGTGTTGCTCATTAGCAATCGCACCACCGGCCTCGCGCCGTTCTCTCACGTCCCTCGGCCGTCCTGTTCGCCACAGCGTCTATTTGGGACTCGGCTATTATTTGAAGTTTTACGGTATGTTGGACTACTGACTGCAACTGAATACTCTTATAGTGCACTGTTAGACCTTACCAGGGCTTTTTTGCACTAAATTAAAACTCGAGCTAACTAATTTCATTTGCAGAATCCGACTGCCTTAAATTGACCAACTGTCACTTAAATGTATTATATAATATTTATAATGCACTGATAATGTGAGCAAAGCATTACTGTGAACTTAATTCATTTGAGACCACAAAAAAAAGCAGCATATCATCAATGTTTGTAGATCTTCTCCTGGACTGAAGCACAGGCTCTACTCTTCAGCACAATGATGACCCAAAAAAAATTACATTTTACAGAAAACTACTGGCAACACTGTTAACCCTTTCAACCCCACAGGAACATCCACACTACAAAGAGTAAAAAGTAACATTGGCGCAGTGTTGCAGTGATGAGCGATTAGTGATGAACACCTGCTGTTAACAAGCAGAGTCTTTGAAGGAAAGATAAACACACAAACAGAAAATAGAGAAACACAAGAACTACAACTGACTTCCAGCATTAAACATTATTACACTTATTAAACAGTGTGACTTTATTTCTGTCATACATCTACAGAAGTTGATATTGAGATGTTTAATTGAAAATGTTTGGCTTGAAGTTACCATTATGGAGATCAGTGTTTGCTTTATTTGGGCACCTTGATGTTGAAGCAGGAGTTCAAAATGTTTTAATGCACTATATGATTTCAATATCATTCAGAATAACTGATTACCGAAACATTGCTGTTTATACACAGGATGAGATCAGCAAATCATACGTGCCCAGATGATCATGGCATCATCACAACAGCCAAAACACCTGATTAACCTTTGCTGTAATAAATGTGCTTTATAAACTCACAGTTACAGCAGCCAGAGAAAAAATAATGGTGACTACAAAATGTTTATTATTTTTAATAATACATTGACAACTAAATCTCTACTACTCTCAACTAAAGTACTTTTGTACATGTATGAAATAAATAATGTTAAACTGGTTTGTAAACTGGTTTTACACTCAGTGTGTCTGGAAGTCAGATGTAGTTCTTGTGTTTCTCTTTTTTTCTGTTCTTGTTTCTCTGTCTTTCAGTGATTCTGCTTATCAGGTGTTCATCAGTGTCTGAATTCACTCACTTCTTTTCATTCACTCTCACAAGTGGACTATATTAGTGAGCTAATGTAGGGAATAGTGAATGAGGGATTAGGGTGTGATTGGGAACACAGCCTCTGAGTGTCGACTTTGAGCGCTGTTAATTCACAGTATATACCTGTAGGCTACTTTATTATTATAAAATGACCCAGAATGGACTGTTCCCCTTCAGTCGCTCACGTTCGACGTGACGTCGACGTGGCGACGTAATGGGATCACTTCAGGGAGCCCTATCAACTTCGAGTATCTACAGAACAAGCCAATGAACATTGAAAGCGTCACGCAGCCCTGGCCCGCAGCGCGGGTATAAACAGGAAGCGGGCGCTTTTTTTGTCTTTCGCTTCGGAGCCGAGCTTTGTTTTGACTTCTGAGGTTTACAGACTGCTGTACGTTACAACGATCGGGAAAAGGAGAAGGCTCTGTTCCAGTGCTGGTGTGATGGCGCGATCAGCGGTGGCCGCAAGCATTTCTAATTACCACAACAGCTGTTTTCACAGCTTTGTTTGTGTGTGTGTGTGTGTGTGTGTGACTGTGTCGGTCTCGTGGGCGTTCCTCATACTGAGATTGTACCCCGATTACTCCGCGGCTATCCCTGGGTGCTTCAGCACTGAAAGAGCTTTTATTTTATTTTTCCTGTAAAGAGCAACACAAGCGTGACCCTGCGTCCTTTTCAGGATGTCATTCCGCTTTCGGTTTCTGGATGCAGTCATACCCTGGCGCCAGGCGACGGCCACAATAGCTGCATCTCGCGTTTGGGCATTCAGCACGCTGAGGCAGCTTTTGTGAATAGTTCATGTTCCCATTGCGGGAATATGACTATGATAGCGCTAAGATCGAGACTCGCTTACCTCAAGGGAGGTGCAGTCCCCTCACCTATGCCCCGATCTAGTGTCTATTCTGGATCTCAGAATAGACCTACTTCAGTGCATGACCAGGGTGATCTGAGGATTCCCGTGAGGGCTTCCCCACCGAGGCAATCTCCGTGGGCCCCTCACGCCTCACAAGCGCAACCGCCGTTGGAGCCTTCAAACGAACGTGCTGGTCCTTCTCTCGGATGACAACTCGTCTCCTTTGGGGCTCCACCTGACGATCAGATGTCGATCGCAGCATCGGAGGGGGAGCTTCGTTCCTCTGGAGATGAGGATTCGGCTGCGTTGCCCCCTTCGGGGCGTGTAGCGTTGCCCGAGTCCGATCCAGAATGGACGGCTATGCTCTCCCAGGTCGGGCTTGTGTGTAACCCTCCACCACGTCCCGAACCTTCCCGGTTGGACGATTGGTTTCTCAGGGCGGGCCGTGCTGGTTCTCAGCGCGCCGCCCCGGTACCTTTCTTTCCGGAAGTGCATGAGGAGCTTACTAGGACGTGGACGGTGCCGTAAAGTGCAAGAAGCCGCCCTAGTGGCTCCTCCCTCCTCACCACCCTCGACTGCGGGGCAGCTAAGGGGTAGGTGGATGTCCCGCTGGTGGAGCTTGCCGTTGCGATGAAGTTGTGTCCAGCGTCCGCTTCCTCCTGGCGCGGCAATCCACGCCTCCCGTCCAAGGCATGTAAGTTTTCGTCCGGTCTTACGGTGAAGGCTTACAGAGCCTGTGGACAGGCTGCTTCCGCCCTCCATACCATGGCGCTTCTGCAGGTCCATCAGGCCCAGGTGCTCATGGACATGAAGGTGGGTGGTTCTGACCCAGAGCTCCTCCGGGAACACCGTGTGGCAACTGACCTCGCCCTCCGGGCGACGAAAAGACGAAAGAAACGTTCCGTTGGTCAGGCGATGTCCACCCTGGTGGTCCAGGAGCGCCACCTCTGGCTCAACCTGGCTGACATGAGGGACACTGACAAGTATCGGTTCCTGGATGCCCCTCTCTCCCAGGTTGGTTTATTCGGCGATGCGGTCGAGAGCTTTGCCCAACAATTCTCGGCCGCCCAGAAGCAGACGGAGGCCATCCGACACATCCTGCCCCGGCGGACCGCTGCTGCTCCCACCCGTCCGCAGGCTGCAGACCCTCCGTCTACTCATCCCCGAGGTCGGCCTCCTTCGGCGTCCTCCGCTCCCGCGAAACCTCAGCAGCAGCCTTCGTCCAGGCCTCATCGTGGAGCAAGCCGCAGGAAGCCGACCACGCCCGTCCAGGCCGCTCTCAAGCCAGGTGGCAAGCGGGGATGCAAACGTCCCTGAGATGGGCGACCCAGAGGTGGATCAAGTTGCTCTTCAGGAGATGGTGAAGGCGCCGCTCCTTCCCCCGGTGGAGGGCCGGGCGGAGAATCTTTTGTTTCCTTTTGTTTCTGTTCCGCCACTGGCCCCCGAAACCTGAAACCTCTGGGTCCCAAGAGGGCGCACTTGGCGGTCGACGACGCTATGCCTTGTCACCCTCAGGCCCCTCTTCTATCACCAGCGAGCAGCAGTGGCTGTGTCCCGGGCTGGCCCTGTTGCTCCGTGTCTTCATGAAAGTCGTGGAGGCGGCCATTGCTCCCATGTGCGAGCGTGGTGTTCGCATTCTCAACTACCTCAACGACTGGCTTATCCTTGCCCAGTCGAGAGAGCAGTTGTGCGAACACAGGGACATCTGCTGTTCACTGATCGATTGCTCCTGTCTGCCTTCCTGCCTGCTGTGAGTTTGTTTGCGTCGAGGCTGTAAGCTCTACGCCTCGTATTAGCTTCGTATTTCTTTCTGTTTTGAACCATCATTTACTATCATTTCTAGTTGTTTATATTACTAAATACAGTTTACCCACCATCTCAGATTAACCTTACATCGGTAGCTTCCATTATTGTTAGCACCACACGCTAGTGTTTACGTGCCACCCGTGCTCATTTATTTATTATTAATTTTCTCTCGCGCGCCCGCGCCTTTGAGTTCATAAAAGCCCAGGTAAGTAAGAATCAGTCAACACAAACGGTGAGTAATGTCTTGTCCTGTTATTGTCACCTGTGTCACATGTCATATGTTTAGTATAGCCTTCTCCGATGGCAATATAGGATTTATTTGTGATAAATGCAAGGAGACAGTCAGGCTGACGGAGAAGATTTCAGAGCTAGAGACACGCATCCAAACTTTAATTGAGGATAGTAAGGATAGTACTTTAGATACTATTTTGGATGCGCCTAGCATAGTGAACTCTGTACATGATTCGGTTCCGGCTGAAGTAGAGCCCACGCAGCAGGGCAGATGGGTGATCGTGAGAGATCGCTCTAGTCGCGGATTAAAAAAACACTCTTCCGTTCAGATTACCATAACAAATCGATTTGCCCCACTCAGTGAAACACCCACTGAGAATTCTGTTGATTGTGCCCTGGTAATTGGTGATTCGATCACACGGAACGTGAAAATAGAGACACCAGCCACCATAGTCACATGTTTGCCGGGAGCCAGAGCGCCTGACATCAAAGCAAATTTAAAAGTGCTGGCTAATGCTAATCGTAAATTCTCTAAGATCATTATTCATGTCGGCACTAATGATGTTCGACTCCGCCAGTCGGAGATCACCAAAATTAATATTAAAGAGGTGTGTAAACTCGCAAGTACGATGTCTGGCACTGTAATTTTCTCTGGCCCCCTTCCTGTTCGCAGGAGTGATGAGATAGTTAGCAGATTGGCCTCACTCAATGGTTGGTTGTCTAAGTGATGTCCGTTGAATAATATAGAATTCATAGACAATTGGAAAAGTTTTTGGGGCAAGCCTGACCTGTTGAAAAGAAATGGTGTTCATCCCTCCTGGGATGGTGCTGCTCTTCTCTCTAGTAATATGGCACATAGTCTTAGAGCTAAAACATGATAATCTGGGGCTCAGGTCAGGAAGCAGACAGACTGGCTAAACCGACCGTCTGCTAGCGGCCTCGCGTCACCAAGGTCAGATAAATCCCATCACATAGAGCCTCTTTCACCTAGATATCATCATATAGAGACTGTGTCTGTTCCCCGAATTTGGAAATCCAAAAAACGTCAGGTAAAAAATTTAATTGATGTTCAACAAATAAAAAACAGATATAATACAGATGAACAAATGATAAAGCTTGGGTTGCTGAATATTCGATCCCTTACTTCAAAATCGCTCATAGTTAATGATATGATTTCAGATTATAATCTAGATGTGCTGTGTGTTGACAGAAACCTGGCTAAAACCAAACGATTACATTACTTTAAATGAGTCAACCCCACAAGATTACTGTTATAAACATGAACCTCATCTAAAACGCAAAGGGGGAGGTGTTGCTGTAATTTATAGTAATATTTTCAAAACCACTAAGAAATCTATTTTAAAATATACTTCTTTTGAAGTGTTGGTGCTTAATGTAAAAATATATAGTGTAAACGATAAATCACGTTTGAGATTTCTGCTGGCTACTGTATACAGGCCACCAGGGCACCATAAAGATTTTATCAAAGAATTTGCGGACTTTCTATCAGAATTAGTATTGGCTAACGATAAAGTACTAATTGTTGGTGATTTTAATATACATGTAGACAATGAAAAAGATGCATTGGGATTGGCACTTAAAGACATTGTAAACTCAATTGGAGTTAGACAACACGTGTCAGGACCCACTCATTGTCGTAATCATACTCTAGATCTAATATTATCACATGGAATAGATGTTGATGCCGTTGAAATTCTGCAGCAGAGCGATGACATCTCAGACCATTATCTAGTCTCATGTAAATTATATTTAGCCAAGGCTGCAAAGCCGACTCAGTGTTATAAATATGTTAGACCTATAACTTCTGCCACTAAAGATTGCTTTATCAATAATCTTCCTAATCAGTTTCATCATCTCAGCATCCCGGATAGCTTAGAAGAACTTGATATTGCAACAGAAACTTTTAACTCTCTCTTTTCCAGCACTTTAGACGCAGTTGCTCCGTTGCGCTTAAAGAAGATTAAAGAAAATAGTCCAACGCCGTGGTACAACGAGCACACTCAGGCCCTTAAGAGAGCAGCCAGAAAAATGGAGCGCAACTGGAAGAAAACAAAACTAGAGGTATTTCGGATTTCATGGAAAGAGAGCTCGATTGCTTACAGAGAGGCTTTAAAAGCTGCTAGATCTGCTTATTTTTCAACCCTATTAGAAGAAAATAAACATAATCCTAGGTATTTATTTGAAACAGTGGCTAAACTAACGAAAAAGAAAGCTTCAAGCACAGAATTTTCAGGCCAACACAGTAATGACTTTATGAACTTCTTCACTTATAAGATTGATAATATCAGGGACAAAATTATAACTATGCAACCGTCTACTACAGTATCGCATCAGGGAGTGCATTTTAGTCTCCCTGAGGAAACATTTTATTCATTTGTTGCTATAGGAGAGGAAGAATTCTGCAAACTCGTTAATTCATCTAAATCGACAACTTGTATGTTAGACCCTATACCGACTAAGCTATTGAAAGAGATGCTTCCAGAGATCATAGATCCTCTTCTTAATATCATTAATTCGTCTTTGTCTCTAGGATACGTACCAAAAACCTTTAAGCTGGCTATGATAAAACCGCTTGTTAAAAAAAACGCAACTTGATCCTTCAGAATTAGTCAATTACAGGCCGATCTCAAATCTGCCTTTTCTGTCAAAGATATTAGAAAAAGCAGTATCCTCACAACTGTGTTCCTTTCTTGAAAGAAATGATATCTGTGAGGATTTTCAGTCAGGATTTAGACCGCACCATAGTACTGAGACAGCTCTCATTAGAGTTACAAATGATTTACTTTTATCATCCGATCGTGGTTGTATCTCTCTATTAGTGTTACTTGATGTTAGTGCTGCATTTGAAACAATTGACCACAAAATTCTTTTAAATAGACTAGAAAACTATGTTGGCATTAGTGGAATTGCACTAGCATGGTTTAAATCATCCTTATCTGACCGTTATCAGTTTGTAGCAGTAAATGAAGAGATGTCTTATCGATTACAAGTTCAGTATGGCGTACCACAAGGCTCAGTACTAGGACCGCTGCTGTTCACTCTGTACATGCTACCATTAGGACATATCATTAGGAAACATGGAATTAGCTTTCACTGTTATGCCGATGATACTCAGCTGTATATTTCTTCAAAACCTAACGAAACTTACCAAATTACAAATTAACGGAATGCATAGCTGATTTAAAAAATTGGATGACTAGTAATTTCCTACTACTTAACTCTGAAAAAACAGAGATTCTAATTATTGGACAAAAAACTTCCACACATAATAACCTAGAATACTGTCTAACACTTGATGGCTGCTCTGTTAAGTCTTCGTCGTCGGTTAGGAACCTGGGTGTGCTCTTTGATAGCAATCTTTCATTTGAAAGTCACGTGTCTAGTATCTATAAAACCGCATTTTTCCATCTTAAAAATATATCTAAATTACGACATATGCCCTCATTAACAAAAGCGGAACAATTAGTTCATGCTTTCATGACATCAAGACTAGATTATTGTAATGCTCTACTGGGTGGTTGCCCTGCACACTTAATAAATAAACTACAGCTGGTCCAAAACGCTGCTGCTCGAGTTCTTACTAGAAGCAGGAAATATGATCATATTAGCCCGGTTCTGTCAACACTGCATTGGCTGCCTATTAAACATCGTATAAATTTTAAAATATTGTTGATTACTTACAAAGCACTAAATGGTTTAGCTCCGTGGTTTAGCAGTACTTGAGCGAGCTCTTAACGCATTATAGTCCTTCACGTCTATTGCGATCTCAAAATTCGGGCCAGTTGATAATACCTAGAATATCAAAATCGACTGCTGGCGGTAGATCCTGTTCCTATTTAGCACCAAAACTTTGGAAAAGTCTTCCTACCATTGTCCGGGAAGCAGACACACTCTGTCAGTTCAAAGCTAGACTAAAAACACATCTCTTGTCGTGCACTGCAACCACCCAGTAGAGCATTACAATAATCTAGTCTTAATGTCATGAAAGCATGAACTAATTGTTTCCGCATTTGTTAATGAGAGCATATGTCGTAATTTAGATATATTTTTAAGATGGAAAAATGCGGTTTTACAGATACTAGACACGTGACTTTCAAATGAAAGATTGCTATCAAAAAGCACACCCAGGTTCCTAACCGACAACGAAGACTTAACAGAGCAGCCATCACGTCTTAGACAGTATTCTAGGTTATTACGTGAGGAAGTTTTTTGTCCAATAATTAGAATCTCTGTTTTTTCAGTTTAGTAGTAGGAAATTACTAGTCATCCAATTTTTAATATCAGCTATGCATTCCGTTAATTTTGTGAATTGGTACGTTTCGTTAGGTTTTGAAGAAATATACAGCTGAGTATCATCGGCATAACAATGAAAGCTAATTCCATGTTTCCTAATGATATGTCCTAATGGTAGCATGTACAGAGTGAACAGCAGCGGTCCTAGTACTGAGCCTTGTGGTACGCCATACTGAACTTGTGATCGATAAGACATCTCTTCATTTACTGCTGCAAACTGATAACGGTCAGATAAGTATGATTTAAACCATGCTAGTGCAATTCCACTAATGCCAACATAGTTTTCTAGTCTACTTAAAAGAATGTTGTGGTCAATTGTGTCAAATGCAACACTAAGATCAAGTAACACTAATAGAGAAATACAACCACAATCGGATGATAAAAGTAAATCATTTGTAACTCTAATGAGAGCTGTCTCAGTACTATGGTGCGGTCTAAATCCGGACTGAAAATCTTCGCAGATATCATTTCTTTCAAGAAAGGAACACAGTTGTGAGGATACTGCTTTTTCTAATATCTTTGACAGAAAAGGCAGATTTGAGATCGGCCTGTAATTGACTAATTCTGAAGGATCAAGTTGCGTTTTTTTAACAAGCGGTTTTATCATAGCCAGCTTAAAGGTTTTTGGTACGTATCCTAGAGACAAAGACGAATTAATGATATTAAGAAGAGGATCTATGATCTCTGGAAGCATCTCTTTCAGTAGCTTAGGTCTAACATACAAGTTGTCGATTTAGATGAATTAACGAGTTTGCAGAATTCTTCCTCTCCTATAGCAACAAATGAATAACATTTTTCCTCAGGGAGACTACAATGCACTCCCTGATGCGATACTGTAGTAGACGGTTGCATAGTTATAATTTTGTCCCTGATATTATCAATCTTATAAGTGAAGAAGTTCATAAAGTCATTACTGCTGTGTTGCTTGGAAACTTCTGTGCTTGAAGCTTTCTTTTTCGTTAGTTTAGCCACTGTTTCAAATAAATACCTAGGATTATGTTTATTTTCTTCTAATAGGGTTGAAAAATAAGCAGATCTAGCAGCTTTTAAAGCCTCTCTGTAAGCAATCGAGCTCTCTTTCCATGAAATCCGAAATACCTCTAGTTTTGTTTTCTTCCAGTTGCGCTCCATATTTCTGGCTGCTCTTAAGGGCCTGAGTGTGCTCGTTGTACCACGGCGTTGGACTATTTTCTTTAATCTTCTTTAAGCGAAACGGAGCAACTGCGTCTAAAGTGCTGGAAAAGAGAGAGTTAAAAGTTTCTGTTGCAATATTGAGTTCTTCTAAGCTATCCGGGATGCTGAGATGATGAAACTGATTAGGAAGATTATTGATAAAGCAATCTTTAGTGGCAGAATTTATAGGTCTAACATATTTATAACACGGAGTCGGCTTTGCAGCCTTGGCTAAATGTAATTTACATGAGACTAGATAATGGTCTGAGATGTCATCGCTCTGCTGCAGAATTTCAACGGCATCAACATCTATTCCATGTGATAATATTAGATCTAGAGTATGATTACGACAATGAGTGGGTCCTGACACGTGTTGTCTAACTCCAATTGAGTTTACAATGTCTTTAAGTGCCAATCCCAATGCATCTTTTTCATTATCTACATGTATATTAAAATCACCAACAATTAGTACTTTATCGTTAGCCAATACTAATTCTGATAGAAAGTCCGCAAATTCTTTGATAAAATCTTTATGGTGCCCTGTTGGCCTGTATACAGTAGCCAGCAGAAATCTCAAACGTGATTTATCGTTTACACTATATATTTTTACATTAAGCACCAACACTTCAAAAGAAGTATATTTAAAAATAGATTTCTTAGTGGTTTTGAAAATATTACTATAAATTACAGCAACACCTCCCCCTTTGCGTTTTAGACGAGGTTCATGTTTATAACAGTAATCTTGTGGGGTTGACTCATTTAAAGTAATGTAATCGTTTGGTTTTAGCCAGGTTTCTGTCAACACACAGCACATCTAGATTATAATCTGAAATCATATCATTAACTATGAGCGATTTTGAAGTAAGGGATCGAATATTCAGCAACCCAAGCTTTATCATTTGTTCATCTGTATTATATCTGTTTTTTATTTGTTGAACATCAATTAAATTTTTTACCTGACGTTTTTTGGATTTCCAAATTCGGGGAACAGACACAGTCTCTATATGATGATATCTAGGTGAAAGAGGCTCTATGTGATGGGATTTATCTGACCTTGGTGACGCGAGGCCGCTAGCAGACGGTCGGTTTAGCCAGTCTGTCTGCTTCCTGACCTGGGCCCCAGATTATCATGTTTTAGCTCTAAGACTATGTGCCATATTACTAGAGAGAAGAGCAGCACCATCCCAGGAGGGATGAACACCATCTCTTTTCAACAGGTCAGGCTTGCCCCAAAAACTTTTCCAATTGTCTATGAATTCTATATTATTCAACGGACACCACTTAGACAACCAACCATTGAGTGAGGCCACTCTGCTAACTATCTAATCACTCCTGCGAACAGGAAGGGGGCCAGAGAAAATTACAGTGCCTGACATCATACTTGCGAGTTTACACACCTCTTTAATATTAATTTTGGTGATCTCCGACTGGCGGAGTCGAACATCATTAGTGCCGACATGAATAATGATCTTAGAGAATTTACGATTAGCATTAGCAAGCACTTTTAAATTTGCTTTGATGTCAGGCGCTCTGGCTCCTGGCAAACATGTGACTATGGTGGCTTGTGTCTCTATTTTCACGTTCCGTGTGATCGAATCACCAATTACCAGGGCACAATCAACAGAATTCTCAGTGGGTGTTTCACTGAGTGGGGCAAATCGATTTGTTATGGTAATCGGAACGGAAGAGTGGTTTTTTAATCCGCGACTAGAGCGATCTCTCACGGTCACCCATCTGCCCTGCTGCGTGGGCTCTACTTCAGCCGGAACCGAATCATGTACAGAGTTCACTATGCTAGGCGCATCCAAAATAGTATCTAAAGCTCTATTACTATCCTTACTATCCTCAATTAAAGTTTGGATGCGTGTCTCTAGCTCTGAAATCTTCTCCGTCAGCCTGACTGTCTCCTTGCATTTATCACAAATAAATCCTATATTGCCATCGGAGAAGGCTATACTAAACATATGACATGTGACACAGGTGACAATAACAGGACAAGACATTACTCACCGTTTGTGTTGACTGATTCTTACTTACCTGGGCTTTTATGAACTCAAAGGCGCGGGCGCGCGAGAGAAAATAAATAATAAATAAATGAGCGCGGGTGGCGCGTAAACACTAGCGTGTGGTGCTAACAATAACGGAAGCTAGCGATGTAAGGTTAATCTGAGATGGTGGGTAAACTATATTTAGTAATATAAAAAACTAGAAATGATAGTAAATGATGATTCAAAACAGAAAGAAATACGAAGCTAATACGAGGCGTAGAGCTTACAGCCTCGACGCAAACAAACTCACAGCAGGCAGGAAGGCAGACAGGAGCAATCGATCAGTGAACAGCAGATCAGATTTGATAATAATAATATATTATAGACTTCTATAATTCAATGTTAGGCTGCATAGATTAGGTCAGCCGGAACTGGGAACACTTCCCTTAAATGCTGATGTACTCGTTACATCATCATAAGAAGAATGGCATCTACGCTAATTTTAGTGTCTTTGTTTATCCCGAGGTTTTCCCGCAGCCTACCGGATCCAGGCCGTGTCCAGATCTGACTAGGAGCTTTGCCTGGACCCGATGACAACGCAGTGCTGAAGTGCCAACTAGCCTCTGCCTATGGAGGATCCCTTTCCCACTCTACAGATAAAACGTTGTGATTCCGGTTCGCGTACCCACCCCGAAGTGATAAAATAAAACAAAATTCTGTATCAAATTACAGTTACTGTAAATCCGGCCTCTAGTTCATAAACGCCAGAGGAGAACTGGCCCCCGACTGAGCCTGGGTTCTCCCAAGGTTTTTTTTTTCTCTCCATTAGGCCACCCTCCATTAGGTCACCTTTTTCGGTTCCTTGCCACTGTTGCCTTTGGCTTGCTCAGTTGGGGATATTAAAAATTAATTAACCAAGCATTAAAACCATTGATCAGCCCTACCAAACGTGGATGTTTTTTTTTCACTAAGAAACAAACATTGTTATGTTATTTGTTTGATATTGTGAAGCTGCTTTGATGCAATTTATATTGTGAAAAGCGCTATATAAATACACTTGACTTGACTTGACATGGTGCTCAGTCACCTCAGCCACCTAGGACTTCGGGTCAACTGGGAAAAGAGCAAACTCACCCCGGGCAGAGGATCTCTTTTCTCGGTATGGAGCTGGACTCGATCAACATGACAGCGTGCCTCACCGAGGCCTGCGTCCAGTCAGTGTTGAACTGCGTGAGTACTCTCAGACGCAGAACAGCGGCACCACTGAAAATTTTTCAGAGGCTCCTGGGGCATATGGCATCTGCAGCCACGGAAACGGCGCTTGGATTGCTTCATATGAGGCCGCTCCAACACTGGCTCCACGATCGAATCCCGAGATGGGCGTGGCAGAGCGGCTTGTGCGGGTCCAAGTGACGTCGACGTCACGTCTCCCGTTCCCTCCTTCAGGGAACGAGGGCTACATTAGTAACCGAGACGTTTTCTACGGTACTGTCAGAATTTGATTTACAGCCAGGGTTAACAGTGTGGGTAATTAAGGCAATACATTTCCCATTATTTAGGTATGATTTCATTATTCAATTATAGTCCATTATTTTGGTATAATACCATTTAATGCAAGGAATTTTGTCATCTTCAAGAATCTCTATCAGGTTACCGTAATTTAAGGTTCTATACACTCCTAACAGTTTTATATAAATTCTTCTTCTTCATTTAAATTATTAAATTTACACGTACATATGCATAAGCGTTTACATAAATATAAGTATCTTTGTGTATTAAAACCATGCTACATGCAATGTGTTGTTTGTCTTTATGCGATGGGAGTACACTGCAGTTTATTAGGCTATGTGTTGAGAGAGATTTGGCCTTTACAGGCATGAGGAAAACCTCTGCTCAAGGGTTTGAGTAAGACTGTGTTCTGCATTAGCAAATTTGCAGTTGTAAGAAATAAATCACTTCGTACTCATTTTTGTAATCTGTCTGTTAGAGAGATTATTACAGCAATGGAACTGCAGGATATTTTCACACCTCAACAAGCCAAAAAAAGTGGGAGAACGTCAAAAGGAAATACTAGGTATTTTCAGTACACTACAAACACTACTTTGAAACAGGAATCAATTTAATATGAAATAAAGTGTAAAAAAAAGTAAAAAGTTAAACATAACTGTTTAATGCATTTGTTTGTTAATAATCTTATTAATACTATTATAGGATTTGTGCCTGTCTAAGACAGGATCTGGGACAGATGAAGGAGAGTTAACAGCATCATGGCCATTTTGTGAAGCTAGGCACGAGGCCATCGGGGCACATGAGGATTTCCTGGGGCCTTTCCCACCTTTTCTGAGCCATGACAGCAGAAATGGAGGACACTGTGAAAGCAGTGCCTTGAGAGGCTGATCATACCTGTGAATCTACAACACCAGAGGGGATTCCTACACCATCCACAAGGCCAAGTGCAGGGATGGAGAAAAAAACTCAAATAGAAAGAGGCGTAGTGAGGTAATCTCCCTTGAAGTTATCAAAGAAATATTAGCCAAGCAAGACTGCCGTCAGATGGAAGCAGAGGCAAAGGAGGAACAGCAGTCTCTAAGAGCAGAGCGGCAGATGGAGCATATTTCAATATTAGATAAAACAATAGGTAATCATTAATCTCAGCTTTTGTTTTTTAGTATTTATTTCAGTTTGTAGGTTATGTTATTTAAGGTATTGATTGATTTTGATTCTCATAAGCCAAGTTTCCATCCACTTGTCAATCGAAATATCTGAAGTTCGGTAAAAAAACTCATGCGAATAAAGCTGGTGAAAGTGTGTTTCCATCCAATGGCTTTAAAGCGAATAAAAACCTGTGCGTAAGGACGTCGCATGCTGTTTTGCGATCAAATTGGTATATCGAATTGATTTGAGACATTTTAAGGGTTTTCCATTCATTTTCGCACTGAATCGCACAACATTCAAGCAAACATTTGCGAACAAAGTTTTGCTAGATGAAATGGATTGCGCCATCTACCAACAAAAAATCAATATTGCACAAGTTGTAATAGTGATTATGTGCCAGCTGATAGCGACATGTCAAGCTAGAATAAGAAAACAACAACCCTATCATCAACACATTGCTATGATGATGCAGATGCACGTAAATGCGCGACGACAATGGAGGCGGCCCTGGGTGTGGGAACGACAGCGCTCCAAACAGTTCTGGGAGATCGTGGTTCAGGGACACGTCACGGAAACCCTTTGGTTGAAGCATTTTCGGATGACTAAGACAACATTTGACCTGTTGTGCAATTTTATTGGCCTGTCCCTTTCCCCAGATGTCGCAAGCTCTCGCCCTCCGGTTCCAACTGAGAAGCGTATCGCCATTGCACTCCACAAACTAGATGCACAGAGTACAGAGTGGTACGCGAAACGTTTGGAGTCAGCAAAACCACCGTGCACTGGAGGACGTCCCACCTTTCGTAACCTTTGTTGGCCATTTCCTTCGCGAGTTCCTGATAAATGATGGCATTTCTTAGATTTTTGCTATCTAAAATAGCTGTTATATTTTGATGGTAAATTGAATTAAAAAAAGTATCTCGTCTCCTCGTTTGTCCACTTACATCTGTCTTTGTTGACACCCCCATGTGTGCACAAACAGAGCGGAAATACTGGGCGGAAATGAACTAAAACTTCTTCTATATTTTGTGCCGGGTTGCAACCATAAAATGGCCTAAAACTTAATCGCAATTCATGGTAACACTTTATTTTGATGGTCCCTTTTGAACATTCTGGTGACTATAAGTAACTTTGCAACTACATGTCAACTAACTCTCATTAGAGTATTAGTGTACTGTCTGCTTAATATCTGATCAATCTTTATTGTGATGGTCCTCCAACAGACAGTCTACTGACTATAAGTAACTATGCAACTACATGTCAACTTATTCTAACCCTAACCCTACCAGTCTACTAATACTCTACTAACACTCTAATGAGAGTTAGTAGACATGTAGGTGCAACGTTACTTAAAGTCAACAGAATGTGTTAAAGGGACCATCAAAATGAAGTGAAACCCAATTCATTATTTATTCGGCAAATAACGTTTCCATCAGCGTTTATCGCATAAGCCGTATATCGATCAAGATAAAAAATCAAGATAAGGTATTTTTCATTCGATATCACTTAATTCGGATTAAAACGTGTGGATGGAAACATAGCTATAGTAACTGCGCTCGTTGCTGGTGGCAAGTTATGCAAGTGTATAATAAATGCTCTTGATAATCACAATATGCCTTTATTCTGTCTACATTAAAGATTATTATAAAAAACACTTTTAATTGGTGCTTGATGATGTTGGACACTGTTCTGGGAATACATGTAGCTTTTTCTAATTTGTGATAATTGCCTGTTTTCACATAATTATGTTTACAATTGTTCACACATTAGCAAATCATTAGTTCTGTTTTTGCCTTAAGTGGTGTTTTCCTTCTCTGCTCTATTCTCCAATCACTTGTTTTGATGAAGTTGTCATGTGGGATAGCTAAACATTTCCAATTACTTTCAGAGTGACATGGCTAACTGACAGACCAGATTGTTAAATTAGAATTATTGAAGAACAAAAAACAAAGACATAACATAGTTAAAGATTTAATGCCACATCTTTTACATGAAATACTTATAAAAAAATAAAGGAATATAAAACAAAAAGAACTGCAGTAACGTTAACAAGCACCATATACACTGAGGTAGATGCATCTAAAATGTGCATTTTCATCAGTTCAAATTACGTGTTTACAATAAACTCTTAAAGGAAACAACTGCAATACCTATGAGTAACAATATGGTCAATCACTGTGTGTAGTCATGGTCTACCAAAAGCAACTGACCACAAACAGGAGCAGAAATGTGTGCAGTCTGTCCCTAAACTGGGCTGCAGGTCTGTCCTGAAGTACTGAATCAGATGAAGGCAAAGGGGGGATCCTCTGCATTCTCAGGCTCAAGCACATCACCATGAGTTAAGCAAACATTATGCAAAAATGCACATGCAATCGTGCTTTCATCATACCTGGCTCATAATTGAGTGACCTTGTGAATGGCAGCGATTGAACCGTTCCTGTACTGGTCCTTTTAAGGGCATCTTAAATGGTGTCATTACCATAATTGGATTATCAATGCATGGATCAAAGCAGGCTTGATCCTTATGTGGCAGCCGTCAATTGCTCCAACACCCCTTTCCAATGCAGGATGCCGGGCCAGTTGTGCAAATCCACGGCCAATGGCATTAAGTTGGTCTGCAAGTGGATAAAAAATGACCTGACGTTCTGATACCAGCCTCTTTATTTGACGGGCAACTTTATGAACAATTCAACCCACTGTTGATTTTGGGACAGAGAAAGCCCATCCGATGACTCTGTAAGACAATGCATGTGCAAGCCAAAAAATAAATATTAGCACTTCCATGTGTACACCCCATCCATGATCATGCGGCGTGATCTCCTGCAGAATCTCAATTAGACCATCTATTGAGCGTCCACTGAGACGGGAGTCATGGCGTATGTCTCTTTCTGGATCAAAATAAACTTGAGGCAAAGGTAAACAATGATTTAATCGTGTATATCGGACTAATCTGGTGACCTGAAAAAACATGTTAATAAAATTGGTTCATTTTATGAGAAACCTTTGGTAAGAGAACATTATTTTAATCTTTGAGACATTTAAAGTAAATAAAAAACATGTCTTTAATTTCTTTACCTCTTGCTCTTTGTATGTGATTATTTGTAGTAAAGAAAAATCGAATCGTCTTCTACGACGTCTGAACGTAAGGTAACATCTCTGAATGGTGAGCCATCTGCAAGCACCACAATAAACACACAAACAACAGGCAACATCTGTCCCAAACGCATGAAACCAAACAGCTGGGCAATGTCTTCCTTTTCCTGGCATGATGTCATCAAGCCTGTCCCAAAATACACTTTCGCGTGCCCTTGTGGACTCGAGGCCAGCGCCCCTTTGGTCTGCACTTCCTGACGTCACCAAGTGTGAACTCGAAGGAGGTCCACAAGGCCAGTGTGTGCCATTTGGGATCCAGCCTGACTTCAGCCACAGCTTAGATGAAATCAACTGAAGATAAAAGACATTAAATCTGTGAAGATCTCAGCAGAGGAGGATTAAACAACTCCACAAACAGCATTACAAGCTTCCCTTATTACTAACCAGATTTACTTTATTTCTGTCATGCGGGTATAGAAGTTCTTATAGAGAATTAACAGGGATTTAGATCTTGATTTTTTTTTTTTAATGTTGGTCACCATTATGGCGATCAGCGTTTTCTTTAGTTAACTCTTGACTTTTGATGTGTGTTTGATGTCTTTGTAAGAATGTTTAACCAAACACATGATTTGTTGCAAAGAAAGCTGGAAACAAAGATTAGCAGGTGATATATTTTGCAGCATTGTAAGGTTTTCAATAAAACGTCAATATCTAAACCTCTGTTAATTCTCTATAAGACCTTCTATAGCTGTATGACAGTAATAAAGTCAAACTGGTTAGTAATAAGTGAAGCTGGTAATGCTGTTTGTGGAGTTGTTTAATCCTCTGCTGAGATCTTCAGAGATTTAATCTATTTTATCATCAGTTATCCCTATTCGCAATGGGGTTAGTATTATCTGGGGACCTTGTGTGATTTAGAAATTAAATCGTGTTTGGCAAAATATGGTAGGTAATTTGCGGGGAAATTATTACTTTACAAATTACAGTCATGGCCGATTCGCACGGGATTAAGATCACAGACAACCTCCGCAATTATTACAAATGACTAGAGGTCACCAGCTAATACTGATCCCGTGCGAAAAGGGCTTTAGACTGTGGCTGGAAGTCAGTTGTAGTTCTTGTGTTTCTCTTTCCTTCAGTGATTCTGCTTGTTAACAGCAGGTGTTCATCACTAATGCTCAATCTTCACTTAATTAATCACTTTATTATCTCATTAACCTCAACATGGATTCAGAGTTACTTGAACTCTCTGTAGAGTGGGACCAATTGTTCTCTGAGGATAGTTCATTTAACTTTGGGGATTTTGCTGTGTATATATTAATACATATAAAATATTTAGAAATTAAGACAAAAATAGCATTACATGTAATATTCATAAAGTTTCATCCTTTATTGTGTACATATATGCATATACATCTTTACATATAACTGCGTATTTATTGTACACACATAAATACACACATTCACAGAATGAGTTAAAACAGATTTCTAGTTCCCAGCATGCTATGCTTCTGACTGTAAAGGAGATCAAATGTTATTTAATGTGTTATTTAATGGGGAGATCTGTTAGTGTTTAATGTACTATTATTTGGGAATTTAAAAGGTTTTCTGGTATGTCTGAGTTTTTGGGGTCATTGTGCTGAAGAGTAGAGCCTGTGGTTCGGTGACTGGCCGAAGACCATTAAGCACAGTGATAGTCTCTTGGCTAAATACTTTAGTACAAGCAGGTGTGTTTGACTTGTACTATTAACTAGCTATATATAGTATGTATATATAAAATGTAAATAATTCTAAAAATGTAATAAATATATCATATTAAGTATACTGCATGAGTGAATAACATATTTATACACATGTACATCTTTATGTTATGAAGTGTATTACTGAATATAATAATGCATGCATTATGATATGTATGTAAATATATTGTCACATATTTTTCAATATATGAAAAGTGTCAATTCCTTATGTATTATTCAATATATTGGAATATATTAACACAGTATATTATGTATATCTGTATATTTTCAATATACCATTAAATAATTTAATATATTGATCATTCATATATAAGGAAATATATTTTATTTGCGTAAGGGGCTGCAACTGGATAATTGAGATCATGGAGAGCGAGTTGAACTCAGATTTGATCACTCAGCGAGTTGATCCGTCAGATTCATTAAAAATTCAATTTCATCAACCTATTAATTAAATACATCAGACGGTTTACTGATTGGACTTTGCTAACAGGAAGTGTACGAAGGAGATCTTACTAAGCTAAAATATTTATGTCTTCAGAAAACTTCTAGAACAACATGAGTCATGTGACCCACTTTTATGGCGCTTTTGATTCTTTCTGAAGTTAAAGGACTACAGAAAAGGTCAGTCATGTGTTTGGAACGAGATTAAGTTGAGTAAATAATAACAGACTTTTGGCTGAAATACTTATAAAGATGATGCTCTGTCTGACATTGTAAATGCTTGTTTATAAGCGACTGAGCAGTGATGGAGTTTGAAGACTGATCGATCTGCTGTAGTTTTGCTGATGTGTGATGATGGGTCTTCAGAGCTTTGAGACTGCAGGATAGTGTTTATGAGACTCCTGAAATGAAACCAGTCAGGCCAGAGCTGGGTTTGCCTCAACTTCCCTCAATGAAAGGGTTTCAGAGGGAGCTCATATGGCTCACACACAAGCACGAGATCCTCCTGGAGTGCCAGGACAGCGGAGACAGGAACTCAGAGTCAAGACTGCGAATGCATAAAAATATTGAATGCATAAAGCAGCAGCTGCAGTTGGCAGTCATAAGCCTGAGCTCCAGTGAAATGGGCTGGCAATCAAATCCACCAAAACACAATTATAGACCATCACAGGAAATATGGTTCACCCCAAAATTCTGTCATCATTTGCGCACCCTGATGTCATCCCAAACCTGCATGCACTCAAAAAAATATGTTGGCTTTAATTAAGTTTTTTATGTCAACAGGTTCCATAAATTAACTTTTTTATGTCAACAGGATGCACATAACTGGGTTTCGTTAAACAAACATAATTTGTTCATGTAACTTCAACACACTCAAATAAATGATATGTTGGCTTTAATTAACTTTTTTATGTAATCAGGTTTTGATATGTTGGTTTAAATTAACTTTTTTATGTCAACAGGTTCTGATATGTTGGCTTAAATTAACTTTTTTATGTCAACAGGATGCACATAACTGGGTTACGTTAAACAAATGGAATTAAATCATTTTAAGCGACCCAATTAAACTCTGAGCTGAGTGTTGAATGAACACTGAGACAGTGTTAAAGTTAATGAGATAATTAAGTGAATAATTGAGTGATGATTGAGCATTATTGAAGACCTCTGATGTTAACAAGCAGAATCACTGAAGGAAAAATCCGGAATTTAAAGTCACCATTATGGAGATCAGTGTGTGTTTTAGTTGGGCTCTTGACCCTCACATTATTAACTTTATATTTTGTTTGACTACTGTACATGAGTTATAGCAGCCAGATAAAGTTGTTTGTGTTTTATAATAATCATTATATCACAATCATTTGACCTGATATAGGATACCTGATTCTATAACTCATCTAGAAAACAATTTCTAAGTTAAGTTAACCTTATGGATTATAGCACTATCATTGAATACCATTCAGCATACCAGTTTTAGCTTTTTCAATGAAATCCAAATGATCAAATCAATAAAAAAATAAACTTCTGAAAAGAAAACAGTTTCTGTAGACACACAGACATCGAGAATCAGTCTGTGAATCTCAACAATGGTGACAATTATAAAGCAGTGCATTCTGGGTGCCACCAATCAAAACTCATTCATGGCTCCCATCATGCATTGCTGCGTGAATAGATAATGAGCTTATGTTCAGAGGTCATCTGTTTGTCACCATTGCTGAGATTCATACGCTAAATATTGATGTCTGTGTGTGCCTGCATACAAGTGTTTTTTTATTATTGATTTGATCATTCAGATTTTATTGAAAAGGATGAAAATGGTACGATCGTGTTGCTATAATCCACAATGTAAACTTAACTCAGAATTTGGGCTCTATATAAGTTCAGGTAAAATGATCGTGAAACAATGATTATGTTAAAACACAATCAAACTCATCAGACCACATTTTCTAGTTGATCATCTGACTGTTATAACTCATGTACAGCAGCCAAACAAAATCTAAAGTTAATAATGTGGGGGTCAAGAGCCCAACTAAAACACACACTGATCTCCATATTGGTGACCTAAAATTACGGTTTTCTCCTTCAGTGATTCTGCTTGTTAACATCAGGTGTCTTCAATAATGCTCAATCATCATTCAATTATTCACTTAATTATCTCATTAACTTTAACACTGTTTCAGTGTTCATTTAACACTCTGCTCAGTTTAACTGGGTCGCTTATAATTACTTAACTCCATTATGTTCAAGTTACATGAACAAATTATGTTTGTTTAATGTAACCCAGTTATGTGCATCCTGTTTACATAAAAAAGTTAATTAAAGCCAACATATCATTTTTTTGAGTGTAGCATTTTTGTTGTCAGTTTATTTTGCAGCACATATTTGCATATTCATCTAAATGCAGCTCCCAGTGTGTGAATTCGCTAATATTAGACCTCTGCAAAGGTATTTTAAACGTCTTTTTACCCCTCAGTGAAGAACAAAAAAGAAGCCCAGAGGTTTATATATCGCCAGCCAAACTGGCACAGGGTTTATTTTCCACACCATTAAAACATTTTTTTTTTTTACTAAATATATAAAAATGGGCAGTCACTGAAATAGTCACTAATTGTAGACTCACATATTTTAATATAAAGTAGGCTGTCAAACTACATTAATCACATCTCAACAACAAAATCAAAGGCATGTGCTATTATTCCTCACACAATAGTAAAACAGCATGCTTTCTGACCACTACCAGTCTCCAACCCTTTACTTCCACACATGAAGTCCAAACCAACACACATTGGTCGCTTGACCTTATTCTGGGATTGCTTCCAGTAACCTGCTGACATAAATGGGTGCCACTATATTTTGTTACAGCTTGTACATTTTTTGTACCTGGTTTTTCTCTTTCCTCACTGCATTAAGTACCATTTTTCATTACTGTGGTTAGAAATGAGCATGATCCATGCCTGTAACTATCAGAACGCTAACCGTTACCACAACCGCATTGAGAACCCCAAAATTACTGAAATTAAGACTTGTATCAAAATTAAAAATGCTTGCAAAGTTATAGTAAACATTGTTTTTTGCCACTCATTCATCAAAGCAAAAAGCAAATACCTATCTTTCAAGGTTTGCTTACCAACAGTGCTAGTGATATAGCTTAGTTTCCATCAAAGTTGGAAATGTATTTTGCAAAGAGTTGAAATAACACAAAAACTATCTGTGAACAAAGGTTAGAGTCAAGTCAAGTCAAGTGTATTTATATAGCGCCTTTCACGATACAAATTGCATCAAAGCAGCTTCACAATATCAATCAAATAACATAACAATGTTTGTTTCTTAGTGAAAAAACATCCACGTTTGGTAGGGCTGATCAATGGTATTAATGCTTGGTTAATTATTTTGAATATCCCCAACTGGGCAAGCCAAAAGCAACAGTGGCAAAGAACCGAAAAACTCCATCAAGTGACCTACTGGTGTCCTAAAACTCCATCAGGTGACCTAATGGAGAAAAAAAAAACCTTGGGAGAACCCAGGCTCAGTCGGGGGCCAGTTCTCCTCTGGCGTTTATGAACTAGAGGCCGGATTTATAGTAACTGTAATTTGATACAGAATTTTGTTTTATTTTATCACTTCGGGGTGGGTACGCGAACCGGAATCACAACGTTTTATCTGTAGAGTGGGAAAGGGATCCTCCATAGGGAGAGGCTAGTTGGCACTTCAGCACTGCGTTGTCATCGGGTCCAGGCAAAGCTCCTAGTCAGATCTGGATACGGCCTGGATCCGGTAGGCTGCGGGAAAACCTCGGGATAAACAAAGACACTAAAATTAGCGTAGATGCCATTCTTCTTATGATGATGTAACGAGTACATCAGGATTTAAGGGAAGTGTTCCCAGTTCCGGCTGACCTAATCTATGCAGCCTAACATTGAATTATAGAAGTCTATAATATATTATGTGTATGCTAGGTCAAAGAGATGTGTTTTTAGTCTAGCTTTGAACTGACAGAGTGTGTCTGCTTCCCGGACAATGGTAGGAAGACTGTTCCAAAGTTTTGGTGCTAAATAGGAAAAGGATCTACCGCCCGCAGTCGATTTTGATATTCTAGGTATTATCAACTGGCCCGAATTTTGAGATCGCAATAGACGTGAAGGACTATAATGCGTTAAGAGCTCGCTCAAGTACTGCGGAGCTAAACCATTTAGTGCTTTGTAAGTAATCAACAATATTTTAAAATTTATACGATGTTTAATAGGCAGCCAATGCAGTGTTGACAGAACCGGGCTAATATGGTCATATTTCCTTGTTCTAGTAAGAACTCGAGCTGCAGCGTTTTGGACCAGCTGTAGTTTATTTATTAAGCGTGCAGGGCAACCACCCAGTAGAGCATTACAATAATCTAGTCTTGATGTCATGAAAGCATGAACTAATTGTTCCGCATTTGTTAATGAGAGCATATGTCGTAATTTAGATATATTTTTAAGATGGAAAAATGCGGTTTTACAGATACTAGACACGTGACTTTCAAATGAAAGATTGCTATCAAAAAGCACACCCAGGTTCCTAACCGACGACGAAGACTTAACAGAGCAGCCATCAAGTGTTAGACAGTATTCTAGGTTATTACGTGTGGAAGTTTTTTGTCCAATAATTAGAATCTCTGTTTTTTCAGAGTTTAGTAGTAGGAAATTACTAGTCATCCAATTTTTTAAATCAGCTATGCATTCCTTTAATTTTGTGAATTGGTAAGTTTCGTTAGGTTTTGAAGAAATATACAGCTGAGTATCATCGGCATAACAATGAAAGCTAATTCCATGTTTCCTAATGATATGTCCTAATGGTAGCATGTACAGAGTGAACAGCAGCGGCCCTAGTACTGAGCCTTGTGGTACGCCATACTGAACTTGTGATCGATAAGACATCTCTTCATTTACTGCTACAAACTGATAACGGTCAGATAATTATGATTTAAACCATGCTAGTGCAATTCCACTAATGCCAACATAGTTTTCTAGTCTATTTAAAAGAATGTTGTGGTCAATTGTGTCAAATGCAGCACTAAGATCAAGTAACACTAATAGAGAGATACAACCACGATCGGATGATAAAAGTAAATCATTTGTAACTCTAATGAGAGCTGTCTCAGTACTATGGCGCGGTCTAAATCCTGACTGAAAATCCTCGCAGATATCATTTCTTTCAAGAAAGGAACACAGTTGTGAGGATACTGCTTTTTCTAATATCTTTGACAGAAAAGGCAGATTTGAGATCGGCCTGTAATTGACTAATTCTGAAGGATCAAGTTGCGGTTTTTTAACAAGCGGTTTTATCATAGCCAGCTTAAAAGTTAAAGTTAACTAACCATCCTTTTGTGGGCTTTCATCTTCATGATGAGTCTGTCACAGAGCCGTTGCATGAGGAGGTCTGTGGTTGTTTTAGTTGTTTTTAGTACTGTTAAAAATCTACAGTAACTTACTGTAAACAGCTTATACAGCTGGACACTCTTAATAATACAGTAACAATGCTGTGAAATGACAAACTATACAGTAACTGTACTCATATTCTACAGTAGGGAATTGTTGAGAATAGTAATATTACTCTGAAAATAACATAAATCATTTACAGTGTAGTTTATAGATTTTTTGTAAAGCTAGTAAAACTGGCGATTTTAGTGAAGATGTCTTGTTTTTGGTTCATGTTTTGAGTAAATGTCAGCTTTTAAAAGTAAAACCATATCAACACAACATTCTACAATATTTGACCACCTTTAAGCCTTTAAAATAGGCATACAGTACAAGAAAATGCTGATTGAAATTTTTGAGGGAAAAATATAAACATCTGTAAAAACCCAACAAGTTAAGCTAACTCATTTCATTTGAGGAAACCGATTACCTCAATTCATTTAAGTTCTCTGAACTTATTTTATTCGAGTTTACTAAAACAGTAATATTTCTTAATACACAATTAAACTTTTCACAGCATTTAATACTGTATACAGCTGGAACTTCACTTTATTGAGTAAAAACAGTGAAATGACAAACTTTAAATGAACTCAGAGCACTTGCAGTTACTGCTAGCTCACAATTTCACACACAAAGTCAAATCCAATGAGTTAAGCTAACTCATTACATTTGAGGGAACGTATTACCTCAATTCATTTAAGTTCATAAAAAACAATAGTTATGAGTACTCTGAAATTATTTCAGTTGCGTTCATTAAAATTAGATATTGCAGTCAAGAAATTAAGTGATTAATTAAGTGATGATTGAGCATTAGTGATGAACACCTGCTCTTAACAAGCAGAATCACTGAAGGAAAGAGAAACACAAGAACTACAACTGACTTCAGACACAACATTAGATGAAATCAACTGAAGATAAAATGTTTAAATCTCTGATGATCTCAGAGGAGGATTGAACAACTCCACAAACAGCATTACCAGCTTCACTTATTACTAACCAGTTTTAGTTTTATCATGCGTCTACAGAAGTTGTTATTGTGAATGAACAGAGGTTTAGATGAAGATGATTTTTTGTTTCATTTAAAGACACCATGATAGTGGTCAGTGTGTGCTTTAGTTGGGCTCTTGACCCTTGACTTTATAACACCAGATTTTTCTCTGGCTGCTGTAATTGTGTGTTTATTAAACACATTTTTTATGCCACAAAAAAACATATGAGCATGTGGCTGTGTTTTGATGATGATTTATAGAATGCCAGATCATCATTTGGGTGTCTAGTCTCTGATCTTTTCTAGAAAATAATCTCTGATTAAACAGGTGATATATAACTTGTATTATTCATTATAAAATAACTGTGATTCTGCTGAAAGGCCCATCGTTGTTATAATCAGATTTTAAAAACTGCTATGGTGTAATGCTGACTTACACAGTTATCAAGAATCAGCATATGAATCTCAACAATGGTGACCATTAAAACATTATTCATGCTGCAATGCATGCTGGGAGCCATGTATACGTTTTGTATTGTGGTAGTACCCAGCATGCTTTGCAGTATGAATCATTTTTTTTAATGATCACCATTGTTGAGATTCATATGCTGATTCCTGATATCTGTGCTAGTTTCAGTAATGAATTACATTTTCTGTAAAATCTTTCATATTATCTGGTAGTCATAACATTGCTAGTTCTTCTGCTGTAGAATCTCAGTTTTGGATCAAACTAATAATTTGTTACCCTTTTAATCACAGCCTAGATTCTGAATGTGATCAGTGTATCAAGTCATCAAATCATCATCAAACCTTGACCACCAATCCTGTTTGTACTTTTCCTTGAATTTTGTGCCATAATAAATGTTTCATAAACACTCAATTACAGTAGCCAGAGAAAAACTTGTCCCCAAGGGTAAAGAGCCCAACTAAAGCAAGCGCTGATCTCCATCATGGTGACCTTAAACTTTGTATTTCTTGTGTTCCTCTCTTCTTCCGTGATTCTGCTTGTTAACAGCAGGTGTTCATCACTAATGACCAATCATCACTTAATTGATCACTTAACTATACAATTATTTTTCAATTATCATTCTGGGATCTAGAAATGTTCTATAACTCATTCAGTTTGAGTTCTGTTTCAGTCATTCAAGCCACTTCAAGTTTTTCAGTATTATTTGAGTGCAGTGAACCCAATTTAATTGAGTAAATATATTGTTAGGTTTTACAGTGATGCTAAACTTACTGAGCAGAAGTTTTCAGGTATTGTAAGCAGATGATTTGCTTTGGATCTGTGTGTGAGTGTGCACAGGTGCATCTCTTAAACCCTAGTTCAGATGTGGAAACACTCTTTGATGGTATTGGTTCTGTCACCCATTGAGAGAGAGGCTAATTGGCCATTGCTGTTGGCGGCAGGGGGGATTTGATGGGGTTATTAGACTGTGGGATGTAGGATGTTATGAGGGCTTGAACTGACTGTTCAAATGAAACCGGTATAAAAAACTGTGCAGTAGAAAGTAATCTACAGAAGACAACCATAACCTGTGTCAATCACGACAACAAAAGAAAACTATCATTGTTTAGACTTTTTAAAAAGCTTTATATGTTTTATCCTAAGGTTATTTGCAAGATATAAAGCAACGTTTTAGTTAATACTTTTTTGTAAGAATATCTGAGCAAGCATTCATTTTCTGGCCTTTTCCTCCTCGTCATGGCAGGCGGTAGAGTGGTCGTAATAAAGAAGACCGTTTTCTTTACAGCATGTGGTTTTTAACGTTTTAACTCGATACGTATTCACTGGTCATTGTTGTATACTACTACTAATTAAGTACTTGAACTCTTTAATCTTTTATTTTTATATTTCCAACATTTATTTTCCACTGGCACAATGTGTTACTGAGATTTTACTGGTATGGTTGTAATTGTTTTTTGTTCATTGATGAAGTGATTAATATGCTGGTAATTCTCTATATTTGATGGAAGTTCATCTATGAAATGTAAAAGATGAAATCTGAATAAAGCTGTTTATGAGATGCAATAACTGGTGTAATTGAATATATAACTTTAAAATGAATAAAATAAAAATTATAAAAAAATAACAGCGTAATGCTGTACTTTATTTTATAATAGGCCTATGTTTAAAACTACTGTAGTTAGTTTGACAGTAATTTTAGTCCACACTACATAGAGTAAAAAGTAACATTGACACAGTGTTGCAGTGAGATACTTCAGTGAATATGTAAGTGATTGTTGAGCATTAATGATGAACACCTGCTGTTAACAAGCAGAATCATGCAAGGAGTAAAATCATAAGTTTAAGTCACCATTATGGTGACTTCGAACGCGGCTCAACCAATCAGAATCAAGGACCGGAACTATCAGTTTTATAAAATACAGTAGCTTGCTGGCTATTTGTTGCCAGTAAGTTACTGTTGATTTTACATAACAGTTCTTACAGTGTACTTATTAATTACACAATAATATTTCTATAATAGGAGAAATGTAATATTTAAATTCAAGAATTTTATAACCCATTTCATCTGGTTGATAGTTTGTAGAATTATATCATAGTTTGGCATATAAATTGTTTGGCAAATTTTGTGAACCAACTAACCACAGTTTTTATCAAACGCATGAAATAGAGAATACGGTATTGGTATCTACTACTGCAATTTTAGTACGGTGACATCCCAGTCATATAGTCGCTTGTTTCTGGTTCTCACAGCATGAGATCCACCGGCCCAGTCCATAATGTGTCCTTAATAAAACCTTTTATTAGGGTCCTTATTATCATGTTTAGTCCAGATGGTGATGATGATGAAAGTTTTAAATAAAGAAAAGCTTTATTAATAAAACAAACTAAAGTATTACACAAGTTAAAAGGCTACGAAACAGCATATAATCACAACACACAAACAACCAACTGAATCGATGAAATGAGGAACTTAAATACACAGGGTCAATGAACTCAATGACAAACAGGTGACAACTAATTAATCAAAAACCATGAAAACAAACGAAGAGTAGGAAACTGGAACAAAGGAAAACAGGTAACTGAGAGAAACAAACTGTCACAATGAGGAGTCGTAGATCCAAATGCAAGTAAAACAGTTTATTGTAGACACAGCCCAGGGGATACTCAAAACACCACGTTTAGCAGGCGGGAGACCTGGAGGACAACACTCCGACTGGAGGACATCAGGAGAGGATGTACACACTCGACAGGAAATACTCAAAACACCACGTTAAGCAGGCGGGAGACCTGGAAGGAGTCCGACGGGGAAATCTCCAGTGAAGGAAAACTCATAGTCATATGAATGGACTCAGGCGAACTCCCAACCGGCTGGATGCGTAGAAAACACGGACAGGAAACTCTGCACGGAGGCTAGCACACAGGAACTGTGTGAGAGACACAAACAAGAGAGACAAACCGACACTAAGCACAGAAAACTCCAGCGATATAAAGGCAGCTAACAAGCCTAACGATAAGCCGCAGCTGAAGGCTGATAAGAACCAGCTGGTGCTAACAACAAACAGGTAGAACACACCCACAAACCCACGCCTACAAAACACACCAACAGAGACACAGAACGAACACCCGGATTGATGCACCGTGACACAAAGGGTACGTTTACACGATAATATGCTTAAAATGGAGAAGTTTTCGCATACAGACGACACCATTTTCAAAACGATCCCCATTCACACGGATCCATGAAAACGGCTAAACGTCATCGTCTTCAGAGATGTGCGTTTTTGTTGTTTACATGGAGACCGTTTTCAAAAAAAGGTACACTTTGAATCACGTTTTGAAAATTGTGCATTTTCAGGCACCCAAAACATATATTCGTATAAATTAACGGCCAAAACGCATTAAAAGTTTTATGGTTTTAGTTGAAAAAAGGTGTCGGGTAAACAGCCCCAAACTAATGCCGACTCCACAAGTGCACAGGTATTTAATAAACTGAGTTTTTCCTCCATTTAAAAAAAAAATCTAGTCCACACAAGCACGGTTTAAAAAAATAAAATCTCCACATAAAAATAAAAAACTCAAAAACACGCTATGAAGCGCTGTGAAGAGCATAGCAAACCAACAGGTGTCAATATAACCCTATATAATGGCCAATCAGAAGCCTGAAAAAAAGGTTATTATCGGTTCTAACAACATGTTGTCATAAGCAATGACCTGCGTATTATTGTATTATTCTGACACCTCTGTTACACAATATAATGGGAGAACTGTGCATGTATCTATATACATGTTATAGTACAGTTATTAGCAGCAATCTTTTGGCTACGTCCGCCATTGCACAGACTCACATCATGTACACAAAGTAGATAGCGGCGCACAATCTGACGTCACAAGCCAAAATCTGCGGTTTCACCGGCTACACGACAACACTGCAACCAGAGTTTCTGATCATCTTCAAACTTAAACAAAAAAAAAGGCACGGTTTCAGTGACTGGTTACTGTGGACAACCGCATCGAAAAATCTGCGTTTTTCAAAATACAAAATTTGAGGACGGGGCCTAAAAGTAGGCTACATGAAAACCATTATTTCCTGTAATATAGGCTTGCTTGGTGCAACTGATTTGTGAACGCACACCGAGCAATACGTCAGGCCATGAGCACACCCTAGAACCAGAGAGCCAGAAATGAGCCCAATGCCAGGCAGAAATGAAACACAACACAATACAGCTCCTGTTGTTAAAGACCCCCCCCCCTCCCCCCAACATCTGCAGAATCATTAACAGATGTCTGACACACACACACAGAAACCAGCACTTACACTATTCTGAAGGGCACACACACAGTTTGGCACAGTTATGCCAATTAATCTCAATCTGTAATTATCTGAAGTCTCACTATAGTTTGTCGCCTCCTTGCATCAATGATGTTTGTGTATGAGGTTTTGCACTGCTAAAATACACTGACATATCAGTAAATACAAGTTATCATGATCATGTTGAAACAACACGTCACAACCAAAGGCAAGTGCAAATCCAACTCACAAGAAGACAAAGCGGTTGGGTAAACATTCACCACGAAAATAAACACTCTACCGCCTGATGTCATAAAGACGGTAACTGCATGTTAAAATTGGAAATGATGCGGTAGGAAACATTGGGGAAAAATGCCTCCTAAAGCGCAGAAAATACAGCGCAGTGTTTGATTTGGGTTTGAATGACCGGACTGGGTTTCACATCTCGGCACAAAATAAATATAAATGCACAAAGACTGCAGAGATTAAGGAGGAAATGATGCCAGCTCTGTGAAACGGGACACAGAGTTTGGAGATAAAGGCATGTTTTTCTCATGAGTGGTTTTGGACATAAACTAATATGTCGGAAGCTTTGCCAAGCATCAGGGGTTTATACTTGAGAGACTGAATGAATTGAAAATTCAACTTTAATGTGATTTTACTCCTTTTATGTGTGATATGTGATATGTGTGAAAATGTCTTTATTAATAATAATAATAATAATAATTCATTACATTTATATAGCGCTTTTCTGGGTACTCATGTCATTACACATGCTCTGACCTACGATTGTTATGTTATCAATTGCTGCGGCCAAAAGATTATACAAATATCTGATTGAACAGATACAAATATTCTCCCCCTTTACTTTTAAGCCTCTGTGGCTCAGATAAACAGGAAAGTGTTGTCAAAATAGCAGACTGTGTATTTTTACTTATAAATCTGTTGTCATACAGGATAAATGGATAATGCATCATGATTAATGCTGCCTGAATCATAATCATACACTGTTGGTTCGTTTGCCAGAGGAGAACTGCCCCCCCGACTGAGCCTGGGTTCTCCCAAGGTTTATTTCTCCATTCTGTCACTGATGGAGTTTCGGTTGCCTGCCACTGTTGCCTTGGCTTTTGGCTTGCTTAGTTGGGGACATTTAATATTAATTTATTTAATATATTTAAATAGTATTTATTTAAATAAAGGTGACTTGACTTGTCGGTAACACTTTACTTGAAGGGGTGTGCGTAAGACTGACGTGACACTTCATAATCATGACATGGCAGATGTCATAAATATGAAGGAGGTTTTATGCATGTTTATGACAACTCTCATTAAGTATCATTCGCTCAATTATGACATTTTTAATGCAAATATGACATTGTTTGAGATGTCTTTGTTATGACAACTTGACATTACTAAGACAACACAACCTGTCATAAATATGTCATAAACATGACATAGCAGATTAATTATCAAACTTAAGAAACCACTTAGCTTTATGGGTTAACATTTCATTGAAATGTCATGTGGTTGGTTTTGACATTGGTTGTCATGAAGCCATTATAACATTTTAATGACAAATTAAATTTGTACCACTGTAGTTGAGGTCAAGAAAAACACTCATGACACAGTTATAATGGCCTCATGACAGCCAATGTCAAAACCAACCACCTGACAACTGTGCCAAAACATGCTGTTTAAACATACTCCCGTCATCCCAGAATCATAAAAGAAGATCCCTCAAGGACTTTTCGGGTGATTGTGGTTTCCAGGAACCTGAATCCAACCAGACTGGTGTGTGATCATACTAATCTGCCCAGGACTAATCCGCTGTGGGAAAATGGTATTTAGGCAGATCACATTTCACTCTGGTTGGTACAGACAGGTCCAAATGGCAGCAAAACCCTGTGTTTGCCAAAAAGTCAACAGCTGTGCTTTCTGTAAACAAAATACTGGAATTAATATTCCATGAGATTCTGAATAAATTGGGTGTTGTGGCATACAAATGCTCTAAGATGTTAAGCCATGGTGCTCATGTGAACGGATTTCTTTTTCTGTGTTGACATTTCTTTTTGAAGCAGGACATCTCACTAGCCCACTGTAAAACCCAACAAGTTAAGCTAACTCATTTCATTTGAGGACACAGATTACCTCAATTCAATTATGTTTATAAAAAACAATAGTTATGAGTACTTTTAACTTGATATTTCTTGATGAAGAATATTTTCTTAATTCACAATTAAACTTTCCATTGCATTCAAATACTTTATATAGCTGAAACCTCACTATATTGAGAAGAAACTAAGTTACAAACTTAGCTCACAATACCCAGTGGCCTCTGTCCATCATGGCCTCCTAATCATCCCCAGATACTGATTGGTTTCATCTCTGTCTCCTCTCCACCAGTAAGCTGGTGTGTGGTGGGCGTTCTGACGCATTATGGCTGCCGTCGCATCATCCTGGTGATGCTGCACATTGGTGGTGGTTGAGGAGATTCTTCCATGTAAAACGCTTTGAGTGCCGAGAAAAGCGCTATATAAATATAATGAATAATTATTATAATTATTATTCACTCAAAGTCAAATCCAATAAGTTAAACTAACTCATTACATTTGAGAACACAGATTACCTTAATTCATTTACATTTTTTGTGGTCTTGTTCATTGTGAGTCTTGTGTCCATTCCTGCCCTGCATCCTGATGTTTCCTGGCCACTGAGTCTCACTAGCCGCGTTTCCACTGTTGGGCCAAAAGCGTCCCCACTGTCACTTCCGGGGCTCCATCGGGCCTCGTCTGGGCTTCCTCGGGGCCAACGGCCAGGGTTTTCTGGCCTGACGAATGCCTTGGTCCAAAGCGGGCCAGCTCAGGCTTGAGGAGTGGTCATAAATCGAGGAGGCGGTTACCTGAGTCTGGAGACGGCAGCGCCGGATGATTCTGTCAGCTAACATCAGCATTAAAGACTTTTAAAATCATTTACCTCAAAACTCACTTTCATGTTTGAATGCCTTCTGTTTGCGATCTGATGTGGATTCTGATCCACTCATAAGGTAGAAATATTTATACGTGATGCAAACGACTATGCACGCTGTGTCCTAACTATTACCATAGTAAACAGGGTAAATATGAACTTGAAGAAATCAGACAAATCATAAAGACTACCACAATCATGTTTTTATTTTATCTGTCAGTACGTCTCGTCTCTTTATACCGGACTATCATAAAATAAAGCAACTTTTTTTGGGGAGCTTCCTCTCTCTGACTGAAAAATTACTGTAGCTTACTGGGAGAGAGCGCTAAAGCTCCTCAGGTCGTATTTTGGGTGGCATATTTGTAGAAATTATCACTCTTTCTAAATGTGATGTAAATATGTCCTGTAACTACCAAATAAACAAAAACAGACGCGACTATATAAGTAAGTCTACTCTTTCTTTAAACGTTAAACCACATTATTTCTGTCTGACTAATGTGCAATTTTGACACAAATTAAATCATTATGATCAATTTATCACTTTTTATTGTTAACATGTGGTAAAACATTGATTCTTGGGCTTTAAATATTCAAGTAAACAACAAAAATGCCAGCAAACGGTCACTTTTATCATGTTCGTTTTGCACTCTCACTCTTTCCAGTGATTTCTTTCTAAAAAAACTTCCATCTGTTGGTGAAATGATGTGTTAGTGTGACGTTGTTCCAGAGAGGCGTGTTGCGGGTGTGTTTTAGTGAAGCGCTGTGGAGCTTCTGGCCCGACAGTGGAAACACAATGTGGTTTTGTGCTTGTGCTCCAGGCCCGAGGCTATTAGCCCCGCATGGCCCGTTTAAAGCCCCGGCTCACACTGGCCCGACTGTGGAAACGCAGCTACTGCGTATCAGTAAGACCGGTGAAGCTGATTCTTAAGTGTCAATCCTCTGGGTCTGTGAGCCTCTGCCTGGCAGTAAGACTGGTGCTAAGGCTAAGAGATCTTCAAGCCTCTGGTTCCTTGTGTCCCTGCCTTGTCTTCCTCCATCATGTCACCTGGTGCTCAAGCCAGTTGTCTCCCAGCACTGGTCTCAGTGCTCGTCCTCCCTGCCGGTCATCGAGTCGTCTTCCCAGTTTGAACTGTTTTGTTCAAACAGGGAAGACGTTTTGAATCGTGACATGAGGGTATCGTTACACCCCTGCGTTAAATGGCAGTTTGGTTTAGTAATGTCTTCCTAAACTATGCATCTGCAGTAAAGCAGCATGTTTCAAAGCCATAAAGATCCAGAGCAGAAGGCACTGCACCTCATATAATACAGCATGTTCTTCATTAAGCACATGTGTGTCAGTGTGATTAACTCTTATTTGAGAGTGTGAATCTCTTCATTAGAGTGAGCGCAGCATCGACTGCGGGCCATATGAGCGTCGCCTGTCCACACGTACGTCATAGTTACACTCTTCACCCTGTGCAATTAACATTTCTGTGCACACACTGGGACATGCAGAGGTCATAGCAGAAGTGCAGGACTTATGAAGGAGTTTTATTCTTAGCGGAAAGCAAAATGCCATCAGAGAGGCCCAATGGAATAAGCCCAGGCCCAGAGACGCCAACTCTATTCACTGGGATTCTGGACCAGCTTCTGCCGCAGTCATTAAAACCATCTGGTGGGAATGAAACACATTTTCCAGATTAAAGACCCTTATATCTCTCCCCCTCACTGAAGACTGAGCCATTTAGTGGGAGATCTGCGCCAGAGGGCAGCACACGGTACGAAACAGCAGAGCA